>CM034149.1:17859451-18434451 GCA_019776745.2 Taxus chinensis
AAGATCATCTAAACACATGAATCACAACAACATCATGAATTCAACATTATCGTTTTCAATTAATTAATCAACTATATCATCATCAATAATCTTCCATACTAGGTCTACTCAAAATATACAATGTCACATGTCTAAATCAATATCTATAATATGTCCATGTCAAACAGTATATCATCATCCACATATAAAAATGTCTTTAATAACCATCATGCATAATAACTAAATCTAGATCTGTAATAATTCATGATCTAACATCTAACCATCATACTAAAACAAAAAATAATAGTGTCCATAATATGATCAACAATATTAAGATCAATATCTAAAAGTGTCAAAGGGAAGTGGGCACTACATTTGACAATACCAAAGAACAGGAAAAAGTTATGATGTCTATTAATCCATTTCAATTTAGAAGCTGCAGAAATAACTGAATGCCTCTTTAGCTTAGATACTAAGGTATGCAGGGTTGAACCTGTGCCTCTCCTGATCAGCACAAGCTCTTCAACATTAGGCCCACTCAAGCAACAGTTAATATTGTTATTTTAGATTCTGCGGAGCAACACTTTAAATTACAGAATCTAAATGTGTTGTGTATAGAAACAATATAAATACGTATTTAGAAATGAACATTCAACTAGAGACGCATATGAAAGGGTATTAGAACTAGATCATTTTTTTAATCAAATGGAGACACATAGGAAGGATATTAGAATTGAGTAATTTTTTAATTAATCAATGTGTTTTGTAGATGGCATACTTTTTAAAAAGATGTATGGTTTTCCATCTTTCATTGGATATGAAATAGTTGCTCTTTCACATGAATCTTCATCTTATAGTTGTTAGGGCTGAATGGTGTCAAAAATAACCTCCAAATCTAGTGATCACATTATCGTAGCACTACCCCTCGACCGCATGAGGCGAACCCTTCTCATATGGGTGGATCTTCCCCTTTAAGAATGTGGGTAGCAACACTGGGGGTACTTTTTCGGCACCATGTGTTGTGATTGGACCTTAGTGGTTTGTTTTGTAGGTGTCTAGGACCTTGACAAATACAATGGTGCAAATATCACGTAAGGTTTGGCATGTGCTTTTTGTCGGCACCATGTGTTGTGATTGGACCTTAGTGGTTTGTTCTGTAGGTGTCCAGGACCTTGACAAAGACAATGGTGTAAATATCACGTAAGGTTTGGCATGCGCTTTTTGTTGGCACCATGTGTTGTGATTGGACCTTAGTGGTTTGTTTTGTAGGTGTTTAGGACCTTGACAAAGACAATGATGCAAATATCATGTGAGGTTTGGCATGCGCTTCGATGAAGCTACATGTGATCTATCCATTTTCCCTATGCCATAAGAAATATGTATGTGACATCTAGAGGAGATGGATTGATGATCTCGAAGATATCATGGACCTTTGAAAAGTGTTTTACAATACTATATATGATAAAGCATGAGTACATATTACCACATACCATGAGAATGAGCTTCACGATATTGATAAAAATGTATTGGGAGATTCCACATGAATCAATTGTAATGAAAAAATGGTATACAAGTTAGTTATTTAAGCCTATCCAATGGCTTTAAAAGGAAATGGACTTCTTTTCATTTATGTTATGTAATATCATGTCTGCATTTTGATCTCATGATCAAACTAGAGTAAACTTATCCTAACCCATCTACTTACACATAAGTTACATAAAATGTGAACTATGTTAAAGTAATGAAGAATAATAAAATAGGCACGAGGAAAGTTCACAAGAGTTTGTTGATAATTGAGGAACATATTGTGAAGCTCACTCATAAAATAATGGCTAGTTTTGACTAGGCAATTAGAGAGGTTTCTCTAATGAAACCCTTGCCCTTTCTTTTGGAAGGCTCTGGTGTTGTTCAAAGCTTTTTTTGTGTGTGTCCACTAATGATACAAAGGGGCTGCATTGGGAATGTCTTTGATGATGGCAAAACAAGTGACTTATGTTTTCTTCAAGAAAGTTGTCTTTGAGCTAATAGAAACTAAGATGGCACATGTGGGAGAATAAATCCAAACCACTTCAATTTCATTGGTGCAAAGCCCCATGAGTTATTTTGGGATGGTCACTAAGTGGAGAGTACTATGTACTTTTTATACCACAACTTGTGTAACCCAATTTATTATTAGGTGGTAGTTTTTGATTTCATAGTCTTTGGTTACTCTCCCTACTTTAAGTGCCATACATAGATTCTTAAATAGGATGTCCTATCAAATTTAAGGAGGGTTTAAATCTAGTAACATGAAGGCATAAAAAAAAGGCCACCAAGCAAATGAGTGCTTCCATGGATGACACTATTGTGGAGCTCACTTGAGATGCTTCATAAACAAATGAGGATGAGACTAGATACAACCTAATGAGGTGGTAACACCTGACAAAACCCTAACCAAAGAACATCTAGATGATAATTTATTTGGATTCTTATGGGAATCACCAAAACAACATAAAAATTTCCAAGGGAAGATTGGAAAGAGACAAGTTCAAGTTCAACTCCTTGGGAATATAAGATCAACTAGATAATGAGGACCCAACTACAAAGAAAAATATGAAATCTAGAATATAATTTATAATATATCATATTTGAAAATTTATTGTATTTATTTGATGGGATTGATTCCAAAGTCATGGTTCAACCCTTTACATGTGTTGCTACATGCCGGCGAATAAATTTTTACTTGTTAAAAATTCTATACTTTTACAAAAACTTAAATTTTTATCTTGAGAAAATTCCTTCTAACTATTGGAATTTAAAAATAACAACATTGGGAAAATATGCCAATTGTTTACTGGGGTTGATCCTCAAGATATGTAATCAATAAGAAGTGGAAACACTATTTAATAAAATAACACAAAAGAAAAGAAAAGAATTAAGTACAATTGCCTAAAACCCAAAACTAATAATATGATGTTTAAACTAATAATATGATGTTTAAGGGTAGAAATGCCAATGTCTATATAATTCATTTGTTTCCAATAAAAAAATTAGAACCCAAAACTAATTAGCTAAAAAACCAAAAAATGTACCATAAATATGGTGGTTGACATACAAGATATGGACCAACCCAAAATGTAGAGCATTTAGGATATGCTTCAATATTTAAATCAATTAAAAATTGAGTTTGCTAACTTGGTGAACTTGTTGGTAGTGACTTATTTATGGTCCACTCCTAAGTTTTATGTTGGATCTCACTTGTAGATGGAGCTCTCACCCAAAAATACTTTTCCCTTTAGTTTAATATAGCTATTAGTCTCTCTAGAACTTGGTGTACTAAGTGACCATTATATATATATATATATATATATATATATATATATAGAGTAATAATCCTAGAAATAAAATAAATAGTAAAAAATAGACAATCCCATATTATTATCAATTAGTAATATTTCATTGCTATCTCCCATTGAATATACAATACAATAATACAACAATCCAAATTGATTTGGGAACACAATAGTCCAAGCTAATTTGGTAACTCCTTGAATTAATTAAGGTGTAAGTGCCAGAACTAGTTCATGTGTAACTACGCACTAATAATAGTTTTTAGGTGGTAATTTTCTTCACGAATCTCCGTATAATCCTAAATCAACTCATGGGTTTCCAAGCTTTGTAACTGCCCTGATACGAATGATGCACTCAAAACTCTGAAAGCTTTAAGTCATGATGAAAGTACTCCACACAACTAATCTCCAACTCTATAAGGAATGACACAAATCACAACATGCCCCAATAAATTGAAAGGAATGATAACCAAATTGTACCAAGCCAAGAACACATATGCTAATCAAACAACACGATCAATAAGATGAAAGCAATTCACCAAAATAACTTTACATAAAACCTTTGCAAACAAATGAGTAACAATATCATATATTATTATGGAATTCAATGCAATACATCGAGAATGGGCCTTGCTTAAATAAGTAAGGAATAACAATCTAAGAACTAGTCAAGGTTGTAGATCAAGCCATAAATCAAGGAAATAACTAGTCATCAAAGAACTAGTCAAGATCATAGATTTAGAAGAGAACTAGACATCAAGGATCTAGTCAATACCATAGATCAAGGAAAAAACTATACCTAATAACTAGATAATATCTCCTAATATCTAAATAAGATAAAAGAAATATCCACACACATAAGTGGGTGAGGATAAATACAATAAAGGTAAATAAAGTACCTAGGTGAACATGAGCTAAGGTAAATACCTACTCTAACACCCCCCCTCAAGTGAAGTTAGGGGCCAAAATAGAAGTGGCATGTCCACAATATGAGTCATGGCAACTAGGCCTGATGAGGTACTCATGTACAATAACTGGGAAAAAAGAGACACCACAAGGTACCCAAAACTAGTAACAACAAAGTAAAGAGAGTAAAGACCTACTCAAAGGCATCCTAAGAAGCTCAGCTCAAAAACCTCATATAATGCTAAAGAATTTTGGTGTGCACTGTGGTCTGAATCCACTTCTCGATCACAAAACTAAAAAAAATTGACACTGGGTTTCACCAGAATAGCTCCATACAAGGAGACTGTCAATGAAATGATATGGAAAGTGCAAGAAAAACACCAAACATAATTCGATCAACTGCTGAAAATAGGTGTGCCATGATCCAAGAATAAAAACTTAAGCAATAAGGCAAGGACACAAAATCCAGAGTGTCATGATCTAAGAAAAGCCAAGGTAACAAGGCAAGGACACAAAACCCAAAGAAGCAGGATCAACACCACACCCTCCCATACTGCTGAATGGGTGGAGTGGTGCTACAAATATGTATGAGTTACCCAAAATCAACTACTCGAACACTGAAAAAATAACACTGGACTTCACCATAATAGATCCCCCACAAGAGATACTGTCAACATGCCAAAAGTGTCAAAAATATAGATACAAAATCTCTCAACAAATAAGAGAGATACACTACACCTACTAAACAAAATGCTCAAAATAAGAAGCATCACAATGTAGAAGGTATAGAAAGTGGAGCAAGAGGCCGAATGGTGGAGGAACCACACCTGTAGAGTCCTCTCAATGAATTCCTATGTCACTGCCATGAGTGATCAAATATCCACCCCAAATCAACATGGATGGATGAAGAAGATGCTTTCATATGACTTGGTGCAAAATGCACAATGGGTGCATGCAAAAGAACATCAGAATGTGTGTCAGGTTGATCATGTCTGACAACTGAAATCTTAGGTTTCTCAAGCCTGAGTGAAGGTGCAGAACTCATGTGTTGCTCATGATCCTTAGAAAGAGTCGAGCGAATAAAAAAGGAGCTCTGTCAATGTGTGATCCCAATGAAGTATCTGCATGAAAACCAATGTCATGATGAGAATTCCACTTAACATGCGGAATAGAGGAAATAATACCATGTGAATGTCTATCAATGACTCTGCTAGTGAGACCCATAGAACGGAGCATGCAAGAATGGAATGCAGTGGTATGCTTCTCAAAAAATCCATGTAGCTGAGCAGAAGTAGGATACACAACATGTGGTACTGTAATAGGAGCAGATGTGGAAGAGCATGTAGTAACAAGCTTCATATGTGTATGAGCATTAAGAGCAGGAACATACTCAAAGACTGGCAGATCAATGTTAGTGGGTTCAGGAGTAATAGATGCAAGTGGACTAGGAGCATGGATATGGCTGTCCATAATATGATGGTGATGTTGTAGGATAGCAAGTTTGTTCTACATGGAGTGTATTATTGTATCCTTATCGTGAATGAGTGATTGTAGAAGAGAATTTCACTTCTTGAGCGTTTTATTTTCTTCCATAAATTTTACAATATCCTCTTCATTCTCAGAATCTATGATAGGTACAAACTGCAACTCCTAAAATTTTAGGCCGTCGGGGCTCAACCGAAATTACATCCACAATTGATTACAACACTCCTCCATATTTGGCACTTTATAATTATAGTGCAAGTCTCACAAAAAATAAGCACTTTTGCAAAAAATGACACTCAAAATCGAGTTACCGATAAAAAATTACAAGCTTTTTAATATTTTGCTCTGTTATTTATTTTAGTTGCCAATAAAACAAAATAAATTGTTGTTGCCTTCACCACACATAAAATTAACGGGGGTTCAAGTTAAGCATCTACTAGTAGGAATCACAAGATTTAAGCCTTCATATGACCATACCATATGACCAGGGGCTAAAGATTTTAATGGGTGTTTGCACAACTTACTATTCTAGGGTGTGTCGCATGTTTTCGAGATAGTCACATCCAACTGCCTATTATGATAAAAATACTATTTCTAGACTGTGTAGACAGTGACCTTTGCTTGTCGAAAATAGAAACCTGTGGATTTTCTTGAAATAGTAAAAAACGTGTACAACATCCGTGGACCCTTGCCAAAAAAGGAAAGATCCGAAAAACTTCATGCACACAACCTGAGATAGATATGCTGCAACAGAAAATAGCCCTATGTAAATCTCAAGAAATCCAACAGACCCAACAAAGAATCCTACGTTTTCTTTTCTTTCTGGCACGAACCCTGAGGCAAACTAGTGTGCTTCCCTGTAACAATACAAAAAACCCAGAAAAACAATTACCTCCAGAAATGGTCAAGTTTACAATCGATCTTAGGGTTTTCCCACCTTCCAAATCCAATGGAAGCCTCCATTTTGTATAAAAACACACACACCAACAAAAAAGACCAAATCCCAAATATATGAATATACAAAGATTTTATTTGCAAAATAAAACTTACAGACGGATGTCAACAACAATCTCCTGCTCTGATACCATGAAAGGAATGATAACCAGATCATACCATGCCAAGAACACAGATGCTAAACAAACACCATGATCGATAAGATGAAAACAATTAGCCAGAATAACTTTACATAAAACCTTTGCAAATAAATGAGCAACAATATCATATATTATTATGGAACTCAATGCAATACATTGAGAATGGGCCTTGCTTAAATAGGCAAGGAATAATAATCTAAGAACTAGTCAAGGTCGTAGATCAAGCCATAAATCAAGGAAATAACTAGTCATCAAAGAACTAGTCAAGACCATAGATTTAGGAGAGAACTAGACATCAAGGATCTAGTCAATACCATAGATCAATGAAATAACTCTACCTAACAACTAGATAATATCTCCTAGTATCTAAATAAGATAAAAGAAATATCCACACACATAAGTGGGTGAGGATAAATACAATAAAGGTAAATAAAGTACCTAGGTGAACATGAGCTAAGGTAAATACCTACTCTAACATAAATGATTTGCCAATGAGACAAAAAATGGATAGCTCAAAAAAAATCTCGAGTAACCCAAACACCCCTTAAATGTCTGGCAAAAACACTATAAACCTTGAGTGCCTCACTCTCTATTAAGTTGCAAGTATAGACCACTCATGTCAACAAATCTATCAAACTCAAAACTGTAGGCATGTGGTGGTCACAGATTAAAAAGCTACCCCTTCAAAAAATAATTGCGTTGAAATACTAAAATTAGATGAACCAACTCCTCGAACATTGTCATCAATACCCCCATAATCCACTATCTCAATTGTTTAGTTCCAAAATTGGTAAAATGAAATCTATGATAAAACTTATAATTTGGTGTGTTTGCTGTGTGATAAATTTCCATGGTTGTGGTTCAACCCTTTATGTATGTTATTACATTCAGGTGGAGAAATTTTTATCCTTTATTTTCTCTTTTAAGTTTTGTACTTTCACAAATAAATTTTATTTTTATCTTGAGTAATTTTCTTCTACTGAATCATTAATTAAAATATTCAAATTAACAATATCAACATTATGAAGAGATGTCAATTATTTTTTGGAGTCTAATCCTCAATACATGTAATCAAATAAGAAGTTAAAAACCTAAAATTAAATTTTTAGCTTTTAGTGTATTAATTATCATATACTATTTTATGATTTTAAATGCACTTATTATTTGTAATTTAATTTGT
Source organism: Taxus chinensis (assembly GCA_019776745.2). Lineage (NCBI taxonomy): Eukaryota > Viridiplantae > Streptophyta > Pinopsida > Cupressales > Taxaceae > Taxus > Taxus chinensis. The sequence goes on from CM034149.1 coordinate 17,867,425, forward strand.
GGATAATACACCTATTGGTACATACTTATCCACATCTATTAATAGAGAGGAGTATCAACTAAGTTATCAACTTGATTGACTTCCTTATTAATAGCCTTTTCTAGGACTTGTTTTGTAGGCTACTCTTCAAACCTTAACTGTGGCCTCTTAACTTTTGTTTATAAGAGCATAAATTTAATGTGTGGTAATTATTGTGGGATAGGCTTATTCTTACTCTAGAAAATTCAAACTATTATATTTAATGAAATTGTAGTAGTTGTGTCACCCTTAATAAATTTGTGTTATGTATTTACTTTAAGCTTTCTTTGATTTATTCCATAAGCATGAATATGGGTGTTTGTCTTATGGTAGTTTATAGAGATTTTGGAGAATGGACAAACTTCAATATGGTATCAGAGAAATAGAAGCTTCACCTCTTGTTGCATGAAGGTTTATAGATCGAATGTGTAGTTTTTCATTCTTTCTTTGCAGGTAACCATATCAAAACTGTAACTTTCAAGAGTTTCTTCTGTAGGTATTCAAATTTAGTGTAGTTTTTTATTGATTTTTACAATTTCTCCCCATTTCTAGTAACCTACTGTAGTTAACCAATTTTATTCTCTCACCTTGCCCTTCATGGAATCTAGGTTGATTAGAAATTAGTGAAAGTGGCGAGGTACTATGGGTTTATATCCATGTATTTTTTAATTCTCCCCTAGGCAGAACCATGTTATGACGGTTTAAAATCTCAGGAGTTTTCATTTTTTGCAAAACAATAATAAGTTTTTCCCGATCTATGGTGTGAGGGGTATTGCCCCTTACTCAAGCCATTAGATAACACTGTGTAAGTATTTTATCTTCCATGTAGCTCACAGTATATAGTAAGTGCTTAGGTTTTTTCCCTTTTGTCAATAGAAATCCTCTCATTTAATTGTTTATGTGATGCACTGGTAAGCAATTAGCCCTAGGAAATTATTCTTTATGTATCTTGGAGACATGATAATGCGGCTATGGGAATAGTGAAATCCTCCATAGTTAGTGGCCTAAAACATTGGTCTAGTTCACTATTTATGAACAAGATAAGTATATCAGAGAGCCTACGTACAAACACACCCTAACCTAATTAATCTCTTAGGTTTATCTAGAAGTTCAATACAATATTACCTGTATCTGAAATTTCTGTTGTAATCTTGGTTCATTTTTTTGGTAGTTTCAGTATTGAACCTTGGTCAAATATAGTGCACATTTTTTCTCAATTTAGAATTTATATTCAATTACAATCTAGATTATTTGTTTTAGTTTTGTCTAGTATTTTATTTAATTATAAGTAGATCTCTATTTCAATATAGAACCCTAATAATATGTGTAGTTGGGAACACTATTTTTTAACAACCACATAGCAGTGAACAGGGAGTGTGTTATGAAGTGTTTTTCAGATTAGAAAAATGGGATATATTTTTTGAATCAAGTGGATTTTTATGATTCTGTTTAGATTTTAAACCCACGGGCCACATAATAACATTTCCATGTGATTTTCAAACAAAAAAATACTTCTTGGGCATCTACATCATTATGATTTTCTCTTTGAGGCAATCAAATTAACTGCTACTTATTTTTTCACAAAAGAAATTTCGTACAAATATTTTTTTGTTGCTACCCACAAGAAAATTGCACCATTGTGATTTTTCTCACAGAGGTAATTATTTTGACTACTATTTCTGGAAACAATTTTTTTTTAAAAGTTTATTTTTTACTAACAAAATAAAGTACTCACCATTGATGCCAGAAGGGTAATTCTCAATGGTTCTAATTATTTCATCTAGAAAGGATATATTATTGATGTGCTTCTTAGCAAGGGCCTTTACCATATTACAATGAGTGAAGAATGTACACCTCTTGACTTTGTTGAAAGTCAAAAAAGGACAAAATATGTGTAATGAAGCTTATCCAGTATCACAGGTCAATTAGTGTTCTTTGAACTCAAGTTTCACTTTCAGGGTGACATAGATCCTTATATAATTTGGAATAAATTGGAAAACAAGTTTTTGACTCTTTACTTAGAAAACTTTCCTGAGCTTGAGGATTTCATCACTAAGATAAAATGTTTGAAACTTCTCCATGTTGAAGTTAGATAAATACAGTTTGATGGTAAGATCATCACGACTATTCTATATGAATTGGGTCATCCATACTCATTATTTATCTCTTACTACTACACACATCAAGATTCTTTGGGCACAACATATGTTGCATTGAATTTTGATAAAATTTGTGAGCAACTTCAGTGAAAAAAAGAAAAACTAATTGTTATAGGCTATATTCGACCTGGAGGTACTAAAAAACAGTCATTGGTAGCCAATGAATCTAATATGATTCCAAAACCTAACATTGGAAAAGGTAAGGGCATTGCCAAGGAAGAAGGTAAAAGCACAACCTACACCTAATGACAATCAATCAACAAAGCAAAACCAACCCAAATTAAAGACAAAAGAAAAGGGAAATAGAAATACATAGTTGATAAATAATGTTGCAACTATTTTTGTAAACCAAGCCATGTTGAACATGAGTGTTTTAAGAAAATGCAAACTTGGAAGTGAAAAAAATGCAACTTCCTCCCTCTAAGAAAGGAACTATTCTTTTTGCAACAATGAGTAGATCAATAGTAAATGAAATAATTTTGGATTGATGGGCCACAAACCACATGCAAAATTAGGATTCTCTATTTCAAACTGTTACAAGTAGTTCCACAATATTAATTTTTGTGGGAAACAAAACTCTTGTTAGCATTGAAGGAAAAAAATCCATTAAAATAATGAATGAAGTATATCATAAATTTCTCCATGTTCCAAACTTATTTGTGAACTTACTATCCATTTATCAAATCACTCATTTATGTGAAGGAAAAACTATTGAGTTTACTTCCAACAATGTTGTTATCTGATAACCAAAAGACTAGCATACAAACTGTAAAGGTTGATTATCAAGACAAATTGTACAAGTTTGATCACTTTGTATTTGATAAACCTTCACTAATCATGATTTACCATCTAAATGAATTAAGTAAGCTTTTGGCATTAGTGTATTGTTCATATTAACTATCATTTATTGTAAACTCTAAATAAGAAAAATATGGTTCTTTGGTTACCAAAGGTGTCCTTCACATAAGGAGTTTGTTCAAGTTGTGCACTTAGCAAACACCATAGGGATCCATTTCTAAAAGGATAATCTTAGAGAGCCAATGCCAAATTGTAGTTGGTTCATAGTGACCTCATGCTTTTCCCCCATCTTTCTTTTCAAAAAAATAAATATGTACTTACTTTCATTAACGATTTCTTCCGTATAACTTGTGTCTACTTATTGAAAAATAAAAATGAAATCTTTTAGCACTTCAAAATTTTCAATTCCCTTGTTGCGAACCTATCTAAGAAACAAATAAAAATATCAGAACTAAGAATGGAGAAGAGATTTCTAATAAGCATATGGTTACCTTCTATGAACAAGCGAACATCCAAATTCAACACACGGTGTCTACACCCCCTAACAAAATGGTGTAGCTAAGTGTATAAATAAAACACTCAAGAAATGGCTAGATGTATGCTACATTCCAAAGGTTTGCCTACTCAATTTTGGATAGAAATTATTATGCGTGCAAACTAATTTTGAAATCACACTCTTTACTTAGAAGTTATTGATATGACATTAATATAAAAAATATTTATTGTTAACCATTTTGTTTATGACTTCTGGGTTTTTAGAAGGAATGGTGGGCACATATCCCAAATGAAAACCAAAATGCAATGGAAAGGAAGATTTCCCTTCTATTTTTTTTTCACTATGAAGATGTGAAGGCATATCATTTTCTAGTTCTAGGGACCATTAAAAAATTTACCAATGAGATGTAGTGTTTGATGAATAGTCACAAATTTATGGTTTGACACCTCCATTACTTTATGTCAAGTTAGAAATCAATTATAAACATTTTTATGATGAATATAACCATTTTAAAGATTCCCATTAGATGATTTCCTATGTTTCATATGATGATCCATAGGGGGACAACTAATACATCCACCACTAGTGTCAGAAGAAATTTTGAATGCACCTTCTCAACCCACATAGCTTTAACCAAAATGCTCCACATTGTACGTAAAGATGTTGGTACCTTGGTAGGATATCTGAGAGATCCAAGAAGTATGAGATCCCAACATTAATATGGTGTTTTCAAATTTGATAAAATTGATAGTAACATAGGATCTCAAGGCTTATCATTAAGCTTTAAACATCCTGAATAACAAGAAAATATGGTAAAATAACTTTTTTTTGAAAAATAATAACACATAGTATTTGGTTTCACTTCTAAAAATAGTGATGTGCAAGTGAGTGTACCAAAATAAATAGGTAAGAGATACGTCCATTAATAGGTACAAAGCCCAACTTGTAGCAAAATAATTTTCATATGTTGAAGGTGTTGATTACCATAAAACCTTTTCTCCAATGGCTAAAATAAATTTTGTCTAACTTATACTCTCCTTGAATATGATATAGGTATGTGATGTTTACCAGATAAATGTCAAAATTTACATCTTACATGGTGATTTGTAGGAATAAATCTACATTTACCAACCTCCAGGGTCCATTGATAGTGAGAACCCAATTATATGTATAAATTGAAAAGGTCTTTGTATGGCTTGAAATAGGATCTTCAAGTAGTATGCAAAGATTGATATATTTATTTGAAGAAAATTTGATCTGATAAAAAAATGTGAGAGAATCAATACTTCATAAAATATTTAAGATAAACATAAATAGAGAAATGACATACAAAAAATAACACAATACACACGATATATCATGGGAAACCCTTTCAGGAAAAAACTGAGCACAAAAATTTATCTTCGTATCATATTAACTCAAGCATTTTACCATAAAATAATATACTTCTATGTTTTTCTCTATTATATTGCATGCCCATCTATATGTAAGTCAACAAGTAGGTAAATGTCATCACAATATTACAATTTAATGGGTACCAAATAAACTAGTTAAGAATACAACCCATAATGGATCCCCATAAACATGATTGATCTAAACACCCATAATATTATAGGTTAAAATTACCTTGGGACTGAAATCCTATAAAGGGGACCCCAAATAATTTTCTAAGAGATTCGCCTTCTCAAACCCTTTAGCTATGACGATTCCCCAGACCCCCTCATTTGTACCGGGTTTTACAGTCTAGAATACTGTAACCCATGGAAAATATAAAACACATTTCCAACATTCTCCCACTTTTTGAATACTTTCTATAAGGAGTTTCAAGGCCATATAGTCAACAACTCAGGATATTCAAGGCCATTGACTTTTTGCACCAAGAAAATTTCTTAGTGCTTACAACCTTTTTCAAAGAATTAACAACATTGTCTTATGTGTCCACCTTCTCTGGAAGTATCTTCTTCTCCTCCACCATTTCTCTTACAAAATGGTATTGAAAATTAATTTGTTTCATTCTAGAATGATACTCAGGGTCCTTTTCTAGACAAACTGTACTTTTGTGCACCAACCTATCCTTACAACATTTTGAGTGATCCCAATAGTGGAAATAGGTCTTTGAAGCCAAACCACATCATTTCCTACATGAGTATATATTATGTACTCTCCTTTGTGGTGGATATCACAACACTTAGTTGATGTTTACTCATCCAAATTACAACTCCACCTATTTACACCCTTTTTAAGATTTGATTATCTTTTAAAATAATGTTATGGAATGCACGAAACTAAAAAAGAGTGTAAGGTTCAAAACTAGGAGCTATTATGATTAATTAACTTCCAACATTAGTTATACAATATCATAATAACATATTGGTACTTACAAAAAGTGTTTATAATATGATATAATCTAGAAAAAAATGTACTTACACAAAATTGTACATGAGAGATTTGGGTGCATAAATTGGAGAATCTAGGAGTGTATAGGCTAAATATTCTTCACTCTAGAGATTTTCCCTAGAAAAACTCTTGGTTCATGACAGTACATGTATGCCAAGACCGGTTGTATGGTTTAGGACCTTATGTATAGTCTTGAAATTGGTTTCTCTTGGGTTCTATAACTTTCTCTATCCTTTAGTGGCTTGGAAATGTGTTTCACTATCAAACCCTAAATGTCACACAATCCTAAAATAATATATAATCATCTCAATCACACACAAACCATAACTATGGGTGGAAGAATTTATAAGTAGAGAAGTGTTTAGGTTGAAGTGCAATACATGCACCATTTACATCAATACTACTTCAAAGATTCCTCAAACCACTTGTAGTTATCCACCTAGCATATAATATCTATATGAATGCAACTAGTTGGCAACTTGAACCAATTTGAATATGCTTGAGAGGATGGTGTTGTTTCCAAGACTTTGAAGTAAGGATCTTGGTGTGCTTGGTTGTGAGGGAAGATAGACTCATTAAACTAGTTGAGTGCTTCAAAACTGTATTATTGGCTGCCCTAGTGGATGTGCATTAGCTTTGGAAATATTTAGGGAGCCTTGAGTGATTGTGTAAGTATTACAATGAGTGTTCCAAGTGATTTTTCTATATGCTTGTTAGGTGAGTGAATAAGATGACCTTAATTTTCTTATATAGGGCTCCGAATGTAAATTATCATGACAAGGCTGAACCAAGAAGAGGAAAAGACCCAAAAAATGATTTTAAATTGAAAGCAATGTTGGAAGATGTGTCATTCCAAAAGCGTACAAGTCATCTAAGACCAAACACCAAATCCTGACCTAACTATACAGTTTTGGATAGGGATGTGGTGAATGATATCTGGAAGTTACAAAATGAAAAGAAGAGTTTAAGTATTGATTTTATGCATTTGAACGTGGAGCTTTTTGACACATCAATGTGTGGGAATAAAAAGGTATGAAATATATAACAAGATGTACTAAGTAGGGATAAGATGTGGGTGTTTATCTTAATAAAGGAGAAAAATAAAAATTAGTAATTTTTATCCATTTCACCTCCATTTTCACCTCCTGGGTGAAAATGGACAGCAGGGAAGTCTTGCATTGAATCAATAGCTAAGGGGGCCCACAGGTCAATCTGGAACATACAAGATAGTTTCAGTGTCTTGATACATTAGTAAGGTCTACAAGGAGGCTGGAAGCCATCAGAGGAATTTTTTCCTCTTTTGATTTTTCATGAAGTTCAGGTTTTATTCACATTGAAAAAGTGAGCAACAGGACCCACTCACAGCTAAAAATGGAAAAAAGGGATGAAGTGTCTGGGACAGTCTCATGCATCTTCACATACCCCTGATACACCTAAAGAATCCAAGAAATGCAAATTTTTATTGGGGGAATATGGAAATTTTTGAAAAAATAGTGTTTGGGCTCTTTATCAGCTCGTTGAGTTGGTAGGTGAGTTGGCTCCTAGCTCAGTGAGTTGAGTCATGCATTGAGCTAGTGGGTTACAGGATCAAAGCTCACATTATGGTGGTGAGATGGTTGATAATGGTTTGGGTCACAAAGAGGTATATGTCACTTATCGATCTCAATACCGAGTTGTTTTAAATGAGCAGGTTCAACGTTGCATAGTCGTAGAGCTCTTGTAATGATGTCCGAGCTGTTAAGAGAGGCATGGTGACGATGAAGGAAATGACTCCATCGAGTCAGAGGATGAGCTGGCAAGTCAATGTTGTAGGGATGATTGAAGGGCTCACTGAGATCATGCATTGGTTTGGTGAGTCGGGCTTAGCATGGAGCTCCCAGGGAAAGCTATGATGGATCAATGTTTTGCAGAGTAAAGAGAGCCGATTTGGGGAACACATTGAAAGTTTGAAGTTGGCTCGAGGGTATATCAATGAAAAATAACTCAACGCGTGCATCAGGAAGGCCAAGTCATTATCATCACATTGAGGTCAAGATCATTCTAGGCAGTGCAAGCGGGCTGTTTCAATGGAGACCAACTCGTGCATGAATTAGCAAAAAAGGGGGGCAAGTTTGAATTGGCTCACCAAGCCAACTCGGTGAGCTAGAAACACACTTCGGGGGTGGGCCCATTGTGGTTGAAGGAACTAGGGATGTAAGTTCCTCGTGGTTCCAAAATCACTAAAGTCTATGGAGTGTGAGCGACGGGGTGGTCAATGGCCCGATGTGGAGGTCAAAGCTTTCCTAGGAACAAGTGTGGGTCTGATTCAAGCTCGAGACACAATGTAAATGTAATAAGTTATGGGGGGTACACGGTGTGACCGACGAGGTAGGTCCAGGCCTGAAGGGAGTTGGCAGAATAGGCCAGGAGGTGGTGTGTTCCCCTTATACGGAAGTTGTCCGCAATGTAAAGCAGTGGAGTCTTTGAGGAGGAGTCAAGTCAATGCTGACATGAATAGCAAGTTGACGGTCAGGATTCGGCATGACACCGAGTTGGTGAAGGACCCCACCGAGGTGGCAAGGTGAGTCAGTTAGGGGGAGATGTGTAATAGGGATCCCGATGCAAGGACATAGCTCGATGTATAGGGAAAAGGGATTGATAATGGAAAAAGGGGTGCCAACTCAGCGAGCTAGTGAGCGAGCTAGCCAAGCTGGCCCCAAACAAAAACTTTATACATTCTCACCTTCTCTCCAATATAAAATAGTAAACAATGGTGGGTCCCACCAACTTTTTAAAATGCCCAGAACATTAAAATGATACAAAAACATTGGAGAGGAGGGAAAATAAAATTATTGCTCATAGGGAATTTTTTAAATACATAGTCACGTGATAGGGAGGATAAACTTGGGAATGAACAAAGAGTTACTTCCAGTCAAACAACCATATCTTCTTCATTTCTTAACCAAATAGCATCATATTAGACTCGTTGGAATTGTGGATTCATCTTCTACACTCAAAAATCAATAAATTGAATATTTAAAAGAGATTTAGGGTGAAAATCATAGAAAACAATCCCATTTTGAAATGGTGATTTCCAGGTGGTTGAAATGACATTTAATGAGCATGTGAAACCATTTTATTTTTCTACAAGTTACAAGACAACATCGGATGTCTTTTGCAGGATGTCCATCATGATTTGCACCCACTTTGGGTACTTTATAAGTAGGTGGAATGGGAAATCTGATTTTGAAAACTTCTCTCTCTTCTCCCACTTTTTCTATAAATTGAAGTGCCCTCTCATTTGAGAGGGGGGATTTCTCTTGTAACATAACTCTATCAAAATAGTTTTAGAACACCAATGTTCTACAGGCCTTCATTTTGGACTTCTTGCATGATGATCTATGCCTTTCTCTTATTTTGTAAATGGATTGTGTGAACTCATGAAGTAATAAATTGAATTTTTTGGATATCTTCCTTCCCTTGCTTGGATTTGTTGCATTCTCTTACCTCTCTATTTCAGCTGCAAGTGTTTTGTGTCTATTTTTAATGCTTCTTGTAGGGTATATTAATGTTGTGATTCTATAAAAATAGTGGTGTGAGTGTTGTTGCTGGATTGTGGTGATTGTTTCCACCCTCCCTACTCTACATTTTCTTCCATTTTCACACATTGGAGATATTTCCCACACCCTTCTCTTAGTGCAACACCTCTTTCAGTGTAGACTTCTTTCATTTTCATGTTGTTTCTCTCTCCCTGGTCCCTTGGAACCCATAGATTAGGAGTAGTTAATAGATTTTCTTCCATTAGAGTTAACTCTTGCACTAGTTTAGAGTAAAGGAACCAACCTTCTCTAGAGAGTTGTTTCAACTACAAGCTCCCACACCTTGAAGTAACTCCATGTTACCTAGTCAAAAATTTTTCCTTAACAAAATTACATGCTAAGCAATCAAAGGGTTATGTAATTTGGTGATAATAGTTATGGCATGCCCAGTGGTACCATAGGAAGTCTTCAATTTATTGTAACACGATTGGTGTGCTCTTGTTATAATTTCTAGCCTTTAGTGGCTTTGTAGTAGCACATCTGGCGACTCCAAGGGGAAAAATTTAGTCGTTTTAACAATCCAAGTTTGTCAAGTTTAGGAGAAGAATTCAAACAAGGTCAAGAACAAGAGAAAAAGGTGTTTTTGAGTATTTGTAATTATCTCTAGGTAGAGAAATAAGGGGGAGGTAAGTTCATATATCTCCATCTCCACCAAACAAAACTCTTTTAACCCCTCCACCTGCTAGGCCATTTCTCCAATCAACTAGAATTCTCAGATCTATTAGAATGGTTCATTAACCACCACAAAATTCTTTTGTCAATTTCACAGGCAACAACCCACTTGCTCTCAATGTACAAAATCCAATTCCAATGGCAACATTGAATAACATCCCATATTTTACTGGGGAAAACCACATAATTCCCATTTACCACATTCAAGACATTTCAAATGTATGTGTTATACATGAGGCTTCTGAGATGAATATGGTAGTAAAACTGTTAGCTTCTTCTTTCAAAGGAAAAGCTTTACAATGGTTCATAAGCCTAAGGGCAGGATCAATTCACAATTAGGATCAATTGTGCACAACCCTTTGTGACCAGTCTAGAGAAAAAATGGATAACTTATCTCTGTTGGAGAAATTAACCACAATCAAGAGAGCACAAAATGAGAAAATGGCTGATTTTAACTTCATATTCCAAAGAATGTGGGATAGGATTCAAATTTCCATGAGACCAACAGATGAAGGTGTTTTTCTCTTTTTCTTAAAAGCTTTAAATTCTGATATAGCTATGATGATACAGTTTATGGGAGGAAAAACCTTACCCGCAGCTTATGCCATATCAATTAGAACAGATAATTATTTGATTCAAGCTGAAAAGCTTGCAACTAGGCCACATATGCCTCTTTATCCAGAAATGGGGAATCCAATTCCTAGTCAAGCACCTACGTTGGCTCCCATTCCTGCCCCAAAAAATTAGAATTCTAATGAAGCTTATACCTCTTCCTATAACACCTCAAATGAACTCCAGGAGGTCATGAAATAATTTCAAAACTTAGGCAATGAATTGGTAACAATTAAGATGTAGCAAGATCAAAATTTTAGATCATATCAGCCTCAATCCCAACCCAATAGACCTCCATATAAGAGAAATAGACCACCTGCCCAAGATGTTAATCAGAACCAAGGACAACCTCTTGCTAACAGGTCATTTCAACCTTATAATCCTAATACTGCCTCTACATCAAGGGCCTTTGTTCCAACTCAGAATAACATGGCACAAGATTATGAATGGTATTTTCCATGTAATCAACCTCATAATCAGAAAACATGTTTCAATGGTGTTTTAAATCAAGATTTGATGGTAACAATGGTTGTTGTGACTCAAGAAACAAATCAAGAAGAAAATCAGAAGCAAACAGTCACCCAAAAAGCACCTCTAAGTGAAACTACACTTGTGGACTAGCAAGTTGAGGATTTATGTGGCATAAATTAGTCTCCTTCTCTAGGTGTAACAACTAACACGTGGTCTAAGAAGAGGAATCTATAGGAAGGATATGCATCCAATCCGAGTGCTTCTCAACCTGTTGTCACTCTATAAGGAGTTAGCAATCCAAGTGTAGCTCCAAATGTGTAGAATCAACCCAAACCACCTTCTATACCAGCTCATGTACTGGTTGTAGCAGCTCATGTACTGGTTGTAGCAGATCATGTGCAAGAGAAAGTTGTGTCAAGAAAGGGAAAATAGAAAAATAACTCTTCTCCATTCAATATCATAGAAAAAATGAAGAAAACAAATGTAAACATTTCCATGTGGTAATCATTGGTGATCTCGGGACAAAGAGATCTATTGCAAGCAACCATGGAAAAATGGTTTGTATCAAATGAACCATATAAATATCAAAAGAAGGTGCTCACCAATACAACTCAGCAGGAGGGAGGTCAAGGAGGTCAGCAAGGTAAAAATATAAAGTATCCTCCATTCTATATACCTTTGATTAGATGGAGCAACCTTGTACACAATTGCATGTCTGATTCGAGAGCAAGTAGTTCTGTGATGCCCAAGTAGATAGATGATAAAATGGGTATTAAATATGAGTCTGTGTCAATAGGAATATTTTAACTTGATGGTACATTAGTGGGAATAGTTGGAGTAATCAAAATATTGAGCCTCACACTGCATGTATGCCCCAATGTTACAGTCTTGCAAGATGTATCAGTTATTGAATTTTCATCACTCTTCACTCTATGCTTGTCTTAAGATTTCACTGCTAAGATTAGAGGCTACTTATCTACTAATTGGTCACATATACTCTTCAGAACAAGGTATGAGCTAAGGATATAATCAGATCTGAACCTATTGTAAAATTTCATATTGAGTCATATATACTAAGCCCAATCAATGAAAATTTCTCATCTTTTGATCAAGAAGATTTACCAAGCACTCAAGAGACAAATACCAAAGTTGGAGGAATTACAGACTTGAATCTTGATGAATGGGAAAACAATATGCATGATTTTGATCTATACAAGGAGATGAAAGAAGTTGAGTTGGGAATTTATTGTTTGCATGAATAAAACCCACCTCTTCCTAGCATCACCAAACTGGATGATAAAGATGATAATGAAATTTGACAGCTATTCTTTGATGGCTTAAGGAGTAGACAAGGTAATGGAGGAGGATCCATGCTTGTGTCACCTCAGGGTGAAAAATACTACCCAAATTTCCACTTTCAATTCAGTTTTTCTAATAACACAGTCGAGTATGAAGCATTAATTCATGGATTGCATTGGGAAAGAAAAAAAGGTATTAATAACTTGCAAGTTTTTCAAGATAGTGATCTAGTTGTAAATCAAGTTAGGTGACTCAAAACTGCTAAGAATGATCTTCTAAGGAGCTACTAGAACCAGGTATGGGATTTCATTGAAGAATTTGAGGAATTCAACATCAATTCCATCCCAAGAAAGAAGAATGAGGCTAAAGACAAACTTGCAACAATTGGGGAAATGTTTGATGTTGTTGAAAACATCAAGAAGAATCAAACTCAGCCTCACATCAAAGTGGTTGTAAGGCTAACTATTTCAAAAAACAACACCAGCTGGAAAGAGTTCTAAAATGATCAACAAATCATCAATTTCTTACAATAAGAAGCTGATTTTTCCACTAGAAATCAAGATAGATTGGAGCAACAGTATGATGATCAAGTGGTTCAGCTAAGAAAAAACAAACTCCCAAAATGCTTGGTGACTTTGGAGTCAATCTTCAACCCCAATGACCAATTCCAAAAATAGGAAGAGAACATTCAAGTGAAGGGTGAAGACTCAGACTCTATTTCAATAGGTGAAGGTAAGATGTTGCAAATTGGAAAAGTGAGTACTCCTCAAGAAAAATATGATTTTATCCAACTTTGTCAAGAATTTCTGGATATTGTTTCTTAGAATTAAAAGGATTTGATCCAAGATTGGCACAACATACCATTGAGATGGATCCATAATCTAAGTCCATTAGAAAGAAACAAAGGCTAGTGAATCCTCACATTAATCCCCTCATGAGAAAGGAACTGAAAAAAATCATAGAGGTTAACATAATCTTTCCTATCAAACAATCAAGTTGGGTAGCAAATTTGGTGCTAGTATGAAAGAGAAATAGAGAAATAAGATTGTGTGTGGATTTCTAGGATCTAAATAGAGATTCTCTCAAAGACCATTATTTGCTTCCTTCCATGGTACAAATCTTGCAAGTAGTAGATGGTTCAGAGATATTTTCATTGTTGGATGGCTACTTAAGCTATAATCAAATATTGGTAAAAGAGGATGATCAATTCAAGACAATCTTTACCACCAAGTGGTGCAAACATACTTATAATAAAATGCCTTTTGGATTGTCAAATATCAGAGCTACTTTCCAGAGAGAATTGGATATGGATTTCAGAGGGTTGATTAATAAGATGGTGTTGGTCTATCTTGATTATATCAGCATGTTCTCCAAAAATGCTGCAGAGCACATATTTCACCTCAGACAAGTTTTCCAAAGATGCGGGAAGTTTGGAATATCCTTGAATCCTAAGAAATGTGTATTCTTTGCACATGAGGGAAAACTATTAGTTCACATTGTTTCGAAACATGGATTGACAATTGATCCTGAGAGAGTCAAAGCTATTCGTGCACTTCCTTTGCCTAGTCACAAGAAGGATCTTCTGAATTTGTTAGGAAGGATCCATTTTATCTGCAAGTTTGTGCCTGAATTTTCCATTCTTTTTAAACCATTTACTATGATGTTGAAGAAAATTATGGAATTAAAACAAACAACAAATGGAAAAGAGAGTTTTGAGGCCATCAAACATGCCATATCTCAAGCTCCAACTCTCATTAACCTAGATTTATCAAAGGACTTCATCCTGTATGCCTTCGGTGGTTCAACCATAATCTTAGCTATCTTAGGACAACTGAATAAGGAGGGATTGGAGTAACCCATAGCATTCTTCATCTAGAGTTTGGAATATTATGAGGTGAGGTACTCTTTCATTGGAAGCATGTCCTCACTCTTATTAGGATCCTAAAGAAAATTAGACACTTGGTTTCCAACAACAAGATTCAGTTGCTAGTGTATCATGCTGGGGTCAGGGAATTCCTCCAAAAAAAGGAATTGAATTAGAAAAGGGAAGGTTATATCACTTGTGTGATGGAATATGACAGAGAAATCAAGGTGACCAAGCTTGTTTGTGGCAAAGGTTTATATGAGCAACTAGCTTTCAATCAACATGCTGAGTTAAAAGATGATGAAGAAGTTGTTCTAGTGCTGCATAATGATCAGGAACAACCATTTGATGATATGCCCACTCCTTGTTGGAATCAAGGTATGATATGTTATCTTCAAACAAGCCTATGCCCTCCAAAGTTTAGCAAAGAAAAAAGAAGATACTTCAGATTATAATCCATTCCATATGTTCTTATTGATGGCATTTTGTTCAAGAAGGATGTGAATGAAGTCCTTCTAAGATGTGTTTCAATAGATCATATTGAAAAGGTGCTGCATGAATTCCATGATGGACAAGTAAGAGGTAATTTTTCTCCATGAATAATAGCTCTCAAGATCAAGAAAGTTGGTTACTATTGGCCCACAAAATTCAGTGACTGATATGCATGGATCAAGAAGTGTAAGAAATGAGCATTCTTCACAGGAAAAGAAAAGTTAACAACACAACCAATCCACCCAATTTCAGTTGATCAACCGTTCATGCAGTGGGGGTTGGATTTCATTAGGGTCATCAATCCTAACTTAAGAAAAGGTGACAAGTGGATTGTAATAGATACAGACTATTCAACCAAGTGGACCGAAGCAATGGCACTCAAGGAGGTAAATGATTCTAGCATACTAAAACTCTACGAGGGGATACTTACTATATTTGGTTTCCCAACCACCATTATATCAGATAATTCTCTAGCTTTCCTTGGCACAAATATCACTGAATGGGCCATTAGAAATGGAATATATCTCAACACTTCATCTAACTATTATCCCCAGGGTAATGGGTAAGCAGATTCTATGAACAAGAACTTGTTGAGAATTATCAGAAAAAATCTTGATGAAGACCAGAGGACTTGGCACACAAATCTCAAATTAGCCCCATGGGCTGATAGGATAACACCAAAGAGGTCTATAGGTAGTTATCCATATAAGCTAGTATATGAAAGGGAGGTAATACTACCTATATCACTTGAATTACCCGCATTGGAGCTTTTGAAACAACTAGAGTTGGTTGAGTTTGAGCCCACAAAAATCAGGTATGCAAAACTCATGGAGTTGGAGGAAACAAGAGAACATGCCATGTACACCATGGATAAAGATCAAGCATTAATCAAGAGGAGCTTTGACAAGAAGGCCAAAGCTAGAAATTTCCAGGAAGGAGATTTGGTGCTAAAGTGGGATGCCAATAGGGAAAAACTGGGTGAGCATTCCAAATTTAACATAATATGGAGTGATCCCTACATGATCACAAAATGCAAGGGTTGAAATGCTTTCTGACTGGCTAAGTTGGATGGTGAAGAATTATATATTTTGGTCAATGGAATCTACCTCAAACATTGTTACTAAAGTAAAATATCACCCTTTGTACATATTAGTTTAGGATTTTCATTCCTCTAAGTGCTTGTGCACATTGTCTTGTTGTTAGAGTAGGTTTCAATTTCCCTAAGTACCTTGGGCACATGTTTCATTGTTTCTAGTGTTATCTTTGCACAGTTCACCAAGTTTTTAAGAGGAATATTGCAGTAAGAATCTCTTAGTTGCAGGAAACAATTGCCATCTTCAAGAAAATTCAAATGTATAACAACTAAATCAAGATAATGAACAGATTTTAGTGTTTTCTTTACTTGTCTCTTCAGATCAACAACTAATTTTTGCATGACCTTCACCAAATCAGAAAATCATCCTTGGGGCTACTTATGGTATGGTGATAGGTGGCAGTCCTATGATGCCTTAAATGTCCCAATCGTTCTAGATGTTCCAGTCCTTTAGCAGTGTTCCAATCAGCCCAAAAGTAGGTGGAAATCAGTTTTATAGTAGTCCATTTTGTTCTCTAAACCAGACTGTACCTCTAGGTTTTGCAGTAATCCACCCTTGTCAAGAAGTCATTAATCATTTGCTCTTTAAATTTTGACAAGGCATCATACATTGGGGCAGTTTTAGGTGTGTTCATGCACTCCAAATAGATCAATTTTGTAGGGGAATGAAATAAGAAAAGGAATTTTCAGGATCAAAACAATTTTCCACTCATCTTAATTTCAAAACTTTCTTACAAAGAGTTGGAAAATATAAGCAGCAATAGTCAAATTTAGCCTCAAGAAATGTTTCATTAACTCTGGGACATAAGTTTTCAATTGTGAATTAGTTTTAGGTGACCAGAAAGGACTCCATTCCTAATGGATATATTCAAGAAACTGTTATACTCCATCTAATAGACAAATGTTCCCCGCGAGTCACCAAAATTGTTACCCATTTTAACCTCATGGATGAAAATGGACAACATGTGAGTATTGCATTGAATTAGTGTCTCGAGACATCAAAAAGGTCTCCAGGGAGGTTGGAAGACATCATAGGAATTTTTTCCTCTTCCTGGTTTTCATGAATTTTAGGTTTTATTTAGGTTGAAGAAGTGAGAAATGGGAGCCACTTACAGGAAAAAATGAAAAAAAGGAATAAGTGTTCTGAATAGTCTCAGGTATCTTCACATACCCCCGATACACATGAAGAATCGAAGAGTTGCAAAATTTATTTTAGGGGAAATATGGAAAAATTTGAAAAAAATTGTTGTGGCTCTTTACCAACTTGATAAGTTGAGTTGTGCACTGATCTAGTGGGTTGCAGAATCATGGCTCGCTAATCTCCGCATTATGGCAGTGAGCTGGTTGATATTGGCTCAGGTCATAAAGAGGGGTGGGTCACTTATAAAGCTCAAGATCAAGCTATTTTAAACAAGCGGGTTCACCGTTTCAGGGTCACAGAGATCATGTAATGGTGGTTACATTGTTAGGAGAGGAATGACAGTGACAAAGGAAAGGAATCTGTCAAGGTAGAGGATGGGAAAGTGAATCAATGTTATAGGGGTGTTCGAAGGGATCACTTAGCTCATAGATTGGTTTGACAAGTTGGACTGAGCATGGAGCTCCTAGGGTGAGCTATGGTGGATCAATGCTTTACAGATAAGTGAGAGATGGTTTTGGGAACTCGTTGAAATTTTGAAGTCAGCTCGAGGGGATATCAATGGAAAAGAACTCAGTGCATGCATCAGGAAGGCTGAGTCATTATCATCGTATGGAGGTCAAGATTGGTCCACGTAGTAATAGGAGGGCCATTATAATAGACACCGAGTTACACAAGACTTATCAAAAAATGGGGGCAAGTGTGAGTTGTCTCGCTGAGCCAACTCGATGAGCCGAAAATTGAGTTTAGGGGCGGGCCGTTACGGCTGATGCATGTAAATGGGGTATAAAGAGCCCAAAGGAACTTGGGATGTGAATACCTCTCGGGCCTGAAATCACTGAAGTATATGGAGTGTGGGAGACAGGGCGATCAATGGCTAGATGCCGAGGTCAAAACGTTCCCTAAAACAAGTGCGGGTCTGATGCAGGCTTGAGACATAATGTAGACACGATAGGTTATGGGGGGTAAATGGTGCACCTGACGAGGTAGGTGTGGGCCCAAAGGGAGTTGGTGGAATGGGATGGGAGGTGGTGTGTTCCTCACATAGGACATGTGTCTATAATACAAGTGGCAGAGTCTTTGAGGAGGGGTCGAGTCAATGTCGACATGAATAACAAGTTGGCGGTCGGGAGTCGACGTGACATTGAGTTCGTGAAGGACCCTGCCGAGGTGGTAAGGTGAGTCCATCAGGGTGAGATGTGTAATAAGGAGACCAATGCAAGGACATATCCTGATGTATAGGGAAAAGGGATTGGAAATGGAAAAGGGGGTGCTAGCTCGGTGAGCCAGCTAGCGAGTTGGCCAAGATGGCCCCAAACACAAACTTTAAACATTCTCACCTTCCCTCTAATATAAAATAGTAAAAGTGTTAGGTCCCACTAAATTTTTAAAATGCCCAGAACATTAAAATGATGCAAAAACATTCGAGAGGAGGGAAAATAAAATTATTGCTGTCAGCCACTATTTTAAATGCAATCCTGTGATAGAGAGGATAAAACTAGGAATGAACAAAGATCTGTTTTCACTCAAATAACCATAACTTCTTCATTTCACAACCAAATCACGTCAATTAGACTTTTTGGAATTGTGGCTCCATCCTCTACACCTAGAAATAAATAAATTTAAGATTTAAAAGAGTTTCATCGTGAAAATCATAGAAAACGAACCCATTTTGAAATGGTGATTTCTAGGTGGTTGAAATGGCATTTAATGATCATGGGCAACTATTGTCTTTTTCTGCAAGTTACAAGACAACATGGGATGAATTTTGTAGGTTGCCTATCATGATTTTCACCCACTTTGGGTACCTTGAAATTAGATGGAATGAGAAATATGAGTTTGACAACTTCTCTCTTTTCTCCCTCTTTTTCTATAAATTAAAGTGCCCTCTCATTTGAGAGGGGGGTTGCTCTTGTAACAAAACTCTGTCAAAATAGTTGTGGAACACTAATGTGTTGTAGACCTTGATTTTGGACTTCTTGCCTAATGATCTAGGCCTTTCTCTTACTTTGTAAATGCACTATGTGAACTCATGAATTAATAAATTGAGGTTTGTGGATATCTTCCTTCCCTTGCTTAGATTTGTTACATTGTCTTACCTCTCTCTTTTAGCTGCAAGTGTTTTGTGTCTATTTTTATGCTTCTTATAGGGTCTATTACTATTGTGCTTCTATAAAAATTGTGGTGTGAGTGATTTTGTTGGACTGTGGTGATTATTTCCACCCTCCCTACTCTGCATTTTCTTCCATTTTAACACATTGGAGGGATTTCCCACACCCTTCTCTTGGTGCATCACCTCTTTTAGTGTAGATTTATTTCATTTTCATGCTCTTTCTCTCTCACTGGTCCCTTGGAAGCCATAGATTAAGAGTAGTTAATAGATTTTCTTCTATTAGAGTTAGCTCTTACACTAGTTTAGAAAGAGGAACCAACCTTCTATGGGGAGTTGTTTCAATTGCAAAGTCCCACACCTTGAAGTAACTCCATGCTACCCAGTCATACTGCTTGCCTTAACAAAATCACGTACTAAAAAATCAAAGGGTGTTGTGCTTCGGTGATAACAGAAATTTCAAAGTGTAAATTACCAAATTTGAGTGTCAACATTTCCCCCCCTTTAAGTATGAAATGAAAATTACATAGTTAAAGGAAAAGATACTTGAGTATGTAGACACACTTTATCTTCTCTCATAGTTTTTGGTCTAGATGTGGTTGTGTTGGCATGATCCATGATGAATCCTACAAAATAGAGTGTAGTCAATGTTAGAAATTAAATTTACATAAAGTGAAATAAGAATATGTAAAACATGGAAGGACTACACACATATTCGTTATGTGGAGGGAAGATCTTATCATTTTCCTTACTTGTAGTTTGAGATTTAAATTTTGTTTTAGAAATTTGCTAAAGGATTGGAGAAGTAACCAATTGTATCGAAGGAGAAACTAGAGTATTAGGCACATGTAACCCAACACCGAATAAATGATAGAGAGAGAAGAAGAGAGAGGCATCAATGCACCTCATGAAGGAAGAAGAGCATGTATCAAAGTTTTTAGTAACCTTTATATCTTCTCCTTTGAAATGAGGAGAGGAAAGATTGCCTATAAAGAACTTATATAATTTAATAGTTTCCATAACCACATATACCACACTACTATAGAAAAATCTAGTCCCAATTTCTCTCTCTCTCTCTCTCTCTCTCTCTCACACACACACACACACACACACACACACACACACACACACACACGGTATGCAATAAAATGAGTGCCCATGTTTTTTTATGTGTTTCCAACTGCTGAGTAAGAGTGTATAGTATGTTGAAATGAAAATGGAGAAGGAGAATCATGCCCCCAAAACACTTGTATTTTATAAGTGGAACTAAGTATTAAAGTGGAGGACTAAAATATTCATGCCCCTGTAAACTATTAAGACATGTGTCATATTATTATGAAGATATCTTGTATCCATAAGTGCAATCTGAAACTGAAGAGAAATCTGGTATAACCACTCCAAAGCAGAAACATATGGTATTTTCAAGAACATATAAATGGTCTTGACCTTTATGTACGGTCATGTACTTGTGTAATTTATACCAAATTTTGATATCTGGAAATGTTTCTAAGGACTTACTCTCTATGAAAAATTGTGTCTAAATCTAAAAATATGTATATAACTGTACAGTATATCTTAATGAATTCCCCCCCATTTTGAGGCACATGTGATAAAGCATTTGAGAATGCAGATAAAAAAAATAGACTTGTGCCCATGTTTTATAGGTATGAGAATTTGTAGGAGGATATGGAATACTGAAAAAGTGGACACCTTTTAGAACATGTACCTGTAAAATGGGTTGAACATAGTGACAACCATAGAATGTAAAGAGAGAGGAAACAAGAATAACAATAGTAGAAAAAATATATATATAATAAAACAATTAACATAGATAACAAGAGTCAAGTGAGTAAAAAAAATAACATGTAGAGAAAAGTCACATCAAGGCATATATCTGCAAACATGGGGCACCCATGGTGTCACAATATAATTAAGGAACTTAGGTTATTTACAAGGGAAACAATGTCACACAAGAAATACATAGAGTGAAAAGCATGGAAAAACCATTGTGTCACAAGAAAATCAAGGTACTTAGGTCGTATATAATGAAGTACGAAAGTAGTAACAAAAACAACTAGAAAAAAAGTTGTAGAAAGTAGTAATTTTAAATAGTAATAAGAGCAATACAAGTAGTGAGAAAACACATGAATCAAGATATATCATTGTTGCACATGACACATGTGTTGGTTTTTATTTCAAAAGATAACATGTACATGATGTATATAAGAGAAAATATAAAATAAGGGAAGAAAAAAAACACAATGTGCAAACCTGATCCTTCATTCATATCTCCTTGTAACCTTAGATGAGATGGGCAGAAGCTTGGAATGAAGCACTGAGCTTGTCGAATATCTATGATCAAATGGATGTGGATGCTCCAAAAATGTTCCCAATGGAAGTAGATTTCAACTACGATAAATGTGAATGAATTATTGGATTTGATTGATAGATTCTTGATCAAATGGATAACATAACAGTGTGTAAAATTGAATGGAAATTCAACACAATAAAAATGCATATTCTCAAGCTTCAAAAGATGATTAATGGAAAGGAATGAGTGTTTATTTATAGCTGAGGGAAGATAATCCCAAAGCCTTAATTTTTGTGATTGAATTTCTAACTTGAGGCTGACTAAAGTATGAATGGAATTATTTGTCTAAGTTTCTAAAATGATTGGCAAAATAAACTGTTGTTTTGATCTTGATTGGGTGAGTTGTTATTGAATTTGGCAAAGGTGGAATATATTTTGAATATTTAAATGTTTAATTTAAATCAACATTTCACTTATTTTGTTTTATTCACCCAAAAAGGTGAAGTGAGTTTTAACTTGAAGAGATTTTTCTTTAATTTGGAAAGTCATAACTCAAGGGATATGTTTTAGTTAACTCAAATTTATGATTTGATTTAATTTATACTTGTCTTCTTCAATATAATTAACTTTTTTATCCTTATTCATGATTTGATTTGCTTTATCTAACTTGACATGTCCACTAGTGAAGTGGAAGTGAGTTAGAGATGAGGTGGAAATGAATAGATGGATGATTTATTTAATTATTTTGATATTAAATTAACTGATAAAATTAGCTAATGGGGTAAGGTATGTATAATGAGAGTGATAGGATTAATTAATTAATCCTAGAGTAGGGTATGCATGTAATAAGGTCCATAGTGCAAATAATTAGTGATTCGGGACTATGTGTGAGCAACAAAGGTAATTAGGGAAGTTGTGGGGATGACAAAAGTGTGATTCAGGATAATGTCGTAGAATGTCGTTAAAGGTCGTAAAGTAGCAGAATGTATCAAAAGTGGTTGTAATGTGTCATGAGGTGATTACGAGATGATTTTAGAGGTTTAGAATATGTGATGGCGTATTTTAGGGTTCTATAATTTCCCCTCTTTAAAGTGTTATTACAAAGTAATGTAGACACAAAATCACGCACTTGGGTACATTTCTAGGTCCTCATCGCATATTACTATACATATGATTCCTAAGTGAGAAAACTAGCAATTGATAGCTTTACTTGGCCTTTTAATTGTGCTTCTTATTTTTTATTTAGCCTTCTACACCCTACAACCCAGTCAGTACTTTATTACTTTATCTTTCAGGACTCTAGACACTAGCATCCATGTGCCCTCATCCTTCTGGGTGTCCCCGACCTCTCTTTACTTTACTAGCTCTTTTTGGGAATATTATTTTCTTATGGGTTTCCATTCCAGCTGTTCATTGTTGTAACACCCATATTACACTTCCTCCAACTAAGGGATTTTTTAAAACATTAATTCACTTGATGCCTTCAATGATTATCAACACGCAATAGACATAACCCAACATACTAATTGAGTTTACAATTCCCT
The DNA here is from genome assembly GCA_019776745.2 of Taxus chinensis. Lineage (NCBI taxonomy): Eukaryota > Viridiplantae > Streptophyta > Pinopsida > Cupressales > Taxaceae > Taxus > Taxus chinensis. Next base: position 17,890,477 of record CM034149.1, read on the forward strand.
TAATTTCATGATTTTCATGTTGTAATGAACTACCATTATTACTTAGCCAATTTCTAATTAATCCAACATTATTAATACTCTAGAATCTATGTTGATAACCTATGATAACCATGTGCAACTGCAAGGGTTAACCGATCCTTTTTTATCCCCCTTTGACACTCTATACGAGCCAATATAAATTGTATATAATTAGTTAGACCTTTTTATAGGTATAGATAATCATGTGCATCTTCTTAGTTTCGGCAAGTAAAGTGTAAAAATACTTCACCCCAGCTCAAAAAACAATTAAAATAAGAAATGGTGAACAGATAATTCAATCATTCATTTGTAGTACCACGACCATAGTTTTGGCATTGCATTAGAAAGCCTTGTTTTGTGACTGTACGTAAGCCACTCTAAACTTGTTTTCCCTTCACCACATGAATGTATCAACATAGTATTAGGATTCTTTTCTGTCATTTACTTATTAATTTTATTGTTACTCAACTTAAGTAATCCTTAATTAATAATTTTAAACACCGAAGTTGCAGATATCATTACTCAACATCCGAGTCATGCGGTTCATGCTTGCATCACTTCAGGATGCCTACAGGAAAAATTACGTTCACGTAATGACCAAAGTAATTACATGCCTATCCCTTTACCCGTAGCCATCCTGAACTAGTAGGGGTATGAATCACATGACACAAAGTTTGTGTCATGATTCCTGCCTCCGATTACTATTTAACATACATTATATTATGATATCAGATTAATTGAGCTTCATTATGTTATCTAAATCATGTTAGAGGTATGTAATGATCTCCATGAGTCACTAAATGATGTATATACCTATTACTACATGTCAATTAATTAAATCAGTTAAAGATCAAGAGTTATGTTTAGTCAAGTACAAGACTTGAAACCATTTCATAACATTAGGTGATATTCATTAATTCCTATTAGTTTACTTAGGAAATATATGTACATCTGTACCTTTTTCATGTGCTCACAACGTACCTTCAAACTTGTTCCATAATGTCATAATTGTTTTCACACTATGTTGCAGTGGAATCAAGTTTGATTTTACAATTTTATGAATTAACCTTTCAAGTGTAAGGTGCTGCCGTTAAAAGGAAACAATTAAATTTTAATTGATTCTTCATCTAATATGATTTATAAAATCTTAGTTATCTAGATAAACAGATATATCTCCTGTTTACATATCAATAGTAAGTACATATCTTATTATTATTTCTTTAAGTACACCTTTGTAAGTTATTGATTGTGATGATTGTTTTTGTTATATTTATTTATCTTAAGTATACTTAATCAACATTATGAAGTTGAGGACATAAATTCAATAATATGATTCACACTATTTCATACTTAGAAGGATAGTTATATTTAATAGACATACTTAACATCCTTTTATACCATGTGATATTATAACTTTACCATTTCAAAAAACATTTATATATTTGTTAAGATATCTTAATCAATAATATTATTACTCAAATATCAGTTCATAAAAAACACTTGGTTATTAACAACATCACCAAAAAAAATCATGAACACAATATTTAATGATCATTTCATTAATTGATATCTTCAAATTAATACTTGTTACATAGTCGAAAAAGAGACGATCGAAGATAGTCACATATGCATTAGGCCCTATGACCCTTTATCAAACACAAAGGAAATAGTTCACTTTTAATCAAATGTAGGTACATTCTTTTCATTTATAACAATATGCACAATATAATCAATGCAAGTCATGATTTCCTTCTTTAATCAACTCGAAATTCTTTTCAACCTTGAAATTGAAAATAATAGTTGTACATGGTCAGCTCTAAAAGAACTGACATGGAATAATCAATCTATTAGGAATATTCATATTGTAGTGTGAACATAAAATATTATGTGAGTGATTATATTATCTAGGATAATATAATATGTGTTTTAATAGTTAATTACACTATGGCAAATGTAATTATGAGTGGGTGAGTAAATATTGTTATGAGTTGTTGAGTAAACAACTCATTAACAATATTAGTTTTGTGAGAAAACAAAATCTCATGTAAAATAACATGGAGTTGTTTTAGGAATTGTGTGTGGAGATATTTATGGAGATTATCTCTCCTTAAATATAGGAACAACCTCTCCTATATAAATGGGTGTAATACTTCCTATGAAATAATAAGAATGAAGAGTAAGTTTTCAAATTTGATTTATGCAATTCTGATATTAAATTTTCACAATCCACAATCATGTTGTTGTATCCCTAACTAAATAAATACATGATATGGTTACATAAAATTGCCAGTCATATCCTCGTTTAACATAGTTAAACTCTAATATCAGATGCAATGTGCCCAGTTATACATATGATGCTGCCAACAACTTAACTTGTCCTAACTTTAAGACTTTGTTATCAATTGCCTCCATAAGTATATCTTCACAACAATTCATATTTATTAAGGCATTATTCAAACAAATTCTATCACTCATAACCTTGTAGTAATTAATCATTATACCAAAGGTAAAGAGAGGAATGAGTTAATCATTACTTCACATGAGGTTGACCATACAAAATCTAGATGTCTAAGAAAAAACAATACATCACATCATGAATGAAATCAAGTTATACGAATAATAATAATAATAATAGTTTTTATAGTCCATGATGCCAAGAATTTTGTTTTTAGGTCTATAGGTGGCTTATAGCATATGGGACTACCTCATACTCCAGTATGTGGAGGCACCTAACTGTGCTACAAATCAGGCATACATACCCTACCCCTGCTGAATTTGAACCTATGACCTCTATTTCAAGAGCACAATTTCTTCACCATTAGGCCAACTCAGGTGTACATAACATATGATAACAACATTCACCACCAACACTTACTAGGTTTTTCCCTTGTTAAAAATTCTATACAACTATAATAGATCAAATAAGCATATTCATCAATTTCCACAATCATTGGGAAAAATATCTCATAACGGAACAATTTCTTACTAATATTTTATTTGGTTAAATGAAAATTTTGGTTTTCCCTTATTTTTTAAAAAGTACTATGTTTATTTCCTCATTCCTAATCTAAGTCACAAGTTCATCAGGTTTTCAACAACCAATTGACCATATATCTCAGTTCGGGACTAATTTCTTCCCAACTTGACCTTGAGTTATACAAAAAATGCAAAGGCCAACACAATAAGGATCAAAACCTTAGAATATTCCTAGTTACTGATGTGGGATTTCAAGAATCCGTCTCACAACTTGAAACCCAATATAAATAAACTGCACCCACTGCCCTTTTGAGCCCCTTTTTACCTGACTTATTTCCATTTATGAGAAATTCTTAATTGTTAGGGTGTTGACGGGATTCAAATAGACAACTAGGGACATCATGACCAAGTCTGTAGAAATTAGTTAACCTCCCAAGCCCTTTTAAAGAGAAATTTACACACGTAACTGGACTCCTCCAAACATTCCATTCCCTACCAGTCTAAGTAAGGTAGTGTAAATAGACCAAATAAATTCCTTCTAAGAGGATATAATTAACATGAATATTTTACTCACAAACATCCCCAACCAACTACTTAAACCAATAATGCTTTCAATAAGGTCATTTAGTAATAACTAATAAAAGCCAAATTTAATATAAACCGATGATATTTCCAAACCATAAAAACCCATTTGAGGAAACATGTTTCTCATGGTATTTCACATTTTTCATTAAGATTTAAGAAAACACACATATCACGAAACCAGATAACCAATTAACCATTCATTAATTTTGAGGTAAAACAACAAGAAAGGGGGGTCAAAAATTTCATGCCTGAAGTTTTTTAGGAAATTTATTTGCTTCTAATTCACCATTCCCTTCTATATTTCCATTACACGTCGCAAAACAAAATATCCAACAAAACCCCCAATATTTTCTTCCAATTTGTAAACAAATTACATGCAAATTTACTTAATATATGGTGTATTTCTCATCCAAAAACAAATAGATTTAGAAAACCACATGCAAAGATCTAAGAGGGTGAAAAATGAGAGAGAGAGAGAGAGAGAGAGAGAGAGAGAGAGAGAGAGAGAGAGAGAGAATATTTCTCATCCAAAATTAACAATACACCATGCTTTTGAAGTAGCTTCTCTAAGAATATTTGCACACTCCCCTAAATTTGTGGGGTGTGTTTACTATAATTTAATGCTTGCATCTGTAGGCGGAGCCGAACTCCCTCTTATCCTCCAAATCTCATGGTTTTAAAAACAACCAAGTAAACCTTACTAACTTGCATGGTAATAATTATTACCTTTTAAATATTCCTTTTGAAAATATGCATGGTGGTCAATGATCGAACAACAAACAATAAAGAAAAATTCTAACCTTAGAAACTTGCTAGATGGTCTAAAACTAAATTATTATGCCATGATTAATGTTTTCTCAATGAAGAGAATCAATCCGATAAACTAATAAACAAGAAGCTATACTGAAAAAAATATTCAAGATAATCAAAGAAAACAAATGACAAAACACAAGATTTAACATGGGAAACCCTTTCGGAAAAAAACCTAGCACAATAACTTCTCTCTCTTATTGAATTAACTTAACTCATTTACAATAAAATAATGTACTTCCAAGTTCTGTTTTACCCCTACTGCATCTCCAACTATTTATAAGCAAAACAGTAAGAAATCGTCAAAGCAGTTTTACAATACAATGGGTACGAAAACCATGGGCTAATAAACACCCATAATAAATCCCCATAATTCATGGATTATGACACCACCCATATATACATATAGATAAAAATAACATATCTATACTCCCAAAAAAAGTGTAAGAAGTGTATAGTACGCTCGTGGAAGAAGTGTACAGTACTCCTGGGTATACATTATACAAAATATACAACACATTATAACATTCTCCCACTTGTTATATACTTTGGAAAATGGGGCTACATTACCATATAGTCAGCATCTCAGGGCATTCAAGCCCATCAATTTCCAACACCAAGAAAATTTCTCAGCACTCATAGCCTTAGTTAAAGAGTCAACAACATTATCCTTTGTGTCCATCTTACTTAGTAGTATATTCTTCTCCTCCACCATTTGTCCTACAAAATGGTATTGAACATCAACGTGTTTAATTATTGAATGATACTCAGGGTTATTTGCTAGAAAAATTACACTTTGACTGTCACAATCTATCCTTACAACAATTTGAGTGAACTCAACAGTAGATATTAGTCGCCGAAGCCAAACCACTTCTTTACTTGCATGAGTAGCTTCCATGTACTCAACCTATGTGGTGGATATTGCAACAGTTTCTTGACGTTTACTCATCCAAATTACCACTCCACAAAACAAGTTGAACACATAACCACTGGTATACCTACACATATCCAAGTCTCCACCCCATTCGGAATCCACAAAACCATGTAGATCTAATGTTGTACTTTCATAAGGTTTTCCTTGATAAAAAATTACATAATTGGATGTCCCACACAGGTACCAAAAGATTACTTTTTTTACCGCAGTCCAATGTTCCTTTCTAGGATTTGACATGAATCTGCTCACTACTCCCACTGCATGTGTAGTATTAGGTCTAGTACAAACCATTACATACATCAAACTACCAACTGCAATAGTATATGGTACCTGAGACATGTTCTTTATTTCTTCTTCAGTTATAGGACATTGTTCAGAAGACAACTTTTGACCAACAGGAAAAGGAATACTGACATGTTTACTTTCATGCATTTGAAACCTTTTCAATATCACCTCAAGATACTTTCTTTGATTTAACACCAGTTTCTTATGTACATGATCTCTTTTTATTTCCATGCCCAAAATACATTTTAAAGAACTGAGATCCTTCATATCAAAATGAGATGAGATTTGAGATTTAACATGAGTAACCAATTTCTTACTGTTACCAATTAGCAACATGTCATCAACATACAATACAATGATAACATAATATTCATTTTCATGTTTAAAATAAACACATGGGTAAACTTTACTTCTTTCAAGCCCAAGTCTCAACACATACCTGTCAAATTTTTGGTTCCACATTCTTGGTGATTTCTTCAAGCCATATAATGAATTTTTCAGCATACACACAAAATATTTCTTTCCTTTGATCTTAAATCTTTCTAGTTGTGTCATGTAGATTTCCTCATCAAGCTCATCATACAAAAACGTTGTCTTAACATTCATCTGCTCTATTTCTAGATCAAAAACAACAACAATAGCTAAAAGAAATCTAATAGAATGTAACTTAGCAACAGGAGAAAATATCTCACCAAAATTGAGTCCCTCCACTTGAGAGAAACCCTTTGCCACAAGCCAAGATTTATACTTTTCTATTTTCCCATCTACATTATACTTCTTCTTGAACACCCATTTATAGCCAACCTGTTTTCTTTCAGGAGGTAATTTCACCAAGTCCCATGCATTATTCTAATATAAGGACTCCATTTCTTCCTCCATATCCTTTTTCCAAAACTTGATTTCATTAGATCCAAAAGCCTCATTCATAGTCTTAGGTTCATCATCATTAGCAGACAAAAATGACAAAACAGAAGTAGAATGGAAATCAAGAGGATTATACCTCTTAGGTGCCCTTCTTAGCTGATATGATCTTCTCAAGATAAGATTTTTTGGTTCAACATCTTCTGGTTCCTCATCTACTTCATCTAAATATCCCCCTTACAAATCTCTTTATGGTTCATATTCTGTAGTTGCATAAAATTCAGACACAGATTCATCTTCCTCAATTTTAACATGATCTTCCTTTGGTTTTGCTTCCTACTCTGGAATTTCCTTAAGCTCTCTAAAAATTAAATTATGGCTAAAAACAACCTTCTGTGATTCTAGATTCCAAATCTTGTATCCTTTTACACCATTAGAGTATCCAATAAATATGCACTTAGCATATTTACTAAATAACTTTGTTCTTTTCTCTTTCGGAATATACATATAAACAACACACCAAATACATGCAAATGTCTAACAGATGGTCTCTTACCTATCCATGCTTCATGTGGATTTTTTCCTTCAAGTGCAGATGTTTGTGATCTATTAACCAAATAGCACACAGTCTCCACTACTTCTTCCCATATTTTTTTGTCCAAACCGAAACCACTGAGCATACTTATACACTTATCCATCAATGTTCTGTTCATCCTTTCTGTAACTCCATTCTGTTGTGGTGTATATGGAGTTGTCTTCTTCCTTTCTATTCCACACTCTTTCCAGAATTTATCAAAGGCATTAGAGTAATATTCCCTGCCATTGTCACTTCTCAAAACCTTTATCTTCCTTTCTATTTGATTTTCCACAAGAGCCTTAAACTCTTTGAATTTAGTGAAAAACTCAGACTTATTCCGAATAAAATATACCCAGGTATTTCTGGAGAAATCATATATGAAACTAACGTAGAACATGGATTTTCCTAATGATGGAACTTTTACAGGTGCAAAAACATCACCATGTATCAAATGTAGAATTTCTTCTGATCTTATAGCATTAATAGGAAACTTTACTCCAGTTTACTTTCCAAACACACAATGCTCACAAAAATCAAAATCTAAAGGACACTTAGAAATTCCTTCAACCATACCTTTTACTTTTAAATTATGAAGTTCTTTTTCTCCAATGTGTCACATCCTTTGATGCCATAACATCATCTTCATTGCAGCAGATGTAGGATTTGGATTTGAAGCTTTATTCTCCTCTACAACCATAGAGCTATTACACTCATCAGTAATAATGCTTGCCTCAATCTTGAACACTATTCCAATACAGATGCCTCTTGCCAATAAAATTGCACCCCGAACCATCTTGCAATTGTCTTTACTAAATGCTACTTAAACACCTGCATCATTCATCTTACTTACATATATTAGGTTTCTGGTCAAACCTGGAATTCATAGAACACCTGGGAGGGTTTTAATCCTTCCATATTTAAACATCATTTGGATTCACCTATGACAAATGATTTTACAGGTTGAGTTGTCTCCCGGATATACATCACCTGCATTACGCTTTTCATATTCATAGAACCACACCTTGCGCGGTGTCATATGAAAGGAGGCACCCGAGTCAATCAATCATGCAATGTCACATGCATGCAAGATGGAAGCCGCCAAAAACAAATCTCCCGAGTCTTCATTAAAGGGTTTTGTATCTGAAGATCCACCATCGTCAAAGGACTTACCCTTTTCTACCTTCTTAGATCTATATTCTTTCTTGAAATGCCTCGTTTCACCACAGTTCCAACATTTTCTCTTATCTTTTTTTGTAGTCTTTGATTTACTTCTAAAATTTGACTATCCTTGCCTCTTCTTTATTTTCTCTTGGGTATGACATCTTGCGTATAAGGCATCCTTGGATTGATAATCCTCAATGTATTTCTACCTCATTTATTCTAATAGTAAGGCCATAACTACATCCTCAACTAATAATTTTGTCACAGTACTAGTAATAGCCATACCTAGATTATCCCAAGACTCAGGTAAAGAACACAAAAGAGTAATACACTTATCCTATTCTTCCATTTTAATATCAACAAAAATCAATTAACTTACCATAGTATTAAAGATGTTCAAATGTTCTGCAACAGAGTCTTGGTCATTCATTCTCAATGAATATATCTTCTTTCGGAGAAACAATTTGTTCACCAGAGACTTTATCTGATACAAAGTCCCCAACTTCTCCCATAACACCTGAGTGGATTTCTCATTTGACACATTCAACAAAATTGAATCTGACAGACACAATATGATTGAACTCCTTGCCTTCCTATCGATATTTTCCCAGTCCTCTACCTTCATACCCATAGGCATGACTCCAGACACAAAAATGCACTGATATCTATCCACAAGAAGATCTTCCATCTTGAGCTTCCATAACTCAAAATTTTTTCCATTAAATGTTTCGATTTTGATCCTTGTGCTTCCCATCATTTTATTCTACTTGAAAAAATCACCCGCAAAGCTCCCACTAAAAAACGTTTATCACAGGTTTTAGAAACCCTAACTCTTCACATAAAAGCTAAAACATGGATCTGACGCCAAATGAAGAGCATCGATCCAATAAACTAATAAAAAAGAAGCTATATTAAATAGAATATTCAAGGTAATCAAAGAAAATAAATGACAAAACACAAGATTTAACCTGGGAAACCCTTTTGGGAAAAAACCCAGCACAATAACTTCTCTCTCTTATTGTATTAACTTAATCGTTTACAATATAATAATGTACTTCCAATTTCTATTTTATCCTACTGCATCTCAAGATATTTGTAATCAAAATAGTAAGAAACCATTAAAGAGTTTTTACAATACAATGGGTACCAAAACCATGGGCTAATAAACACCCATAACGGTTCCCCATAATTCATGGATTATGACACCATCCATAAATACGTATAGATAAAAATAACATATCTATACTCCTGGAAAAATAACAGGAGCCTTGCTAAAACTTGTGGAAGAGGTGTATAGTACTCTTGGGTATACAGTATAAAAAATATACAACACATTCTAACACTCGAGGATGATGGATTTTTTTTAAACAATAATTCGTATTGGATTTTTTAAACAATAATTCATATGGTCAATTCATATGGTCGAGGATGATGGATTTTTTTTAAACAATAATTCTTATAAACCCTCGCAATGTCCCTTTTTAATCAAATACTCATAATTGCAAAAGAGACCAAAATATTTTGGCTACGACCATATTAACATGGAAATATATAGTTAGTGACCATGATCCTTTTAAAAACCTTGATATCTTATTAATTTTTCCACCTTGGTCAAATACCAATTGTTATAACATAAAAATTTATAGTGACAAGATGATATTATTCTACTTTCCATCTCAACTATTCACCATAGTTCATGCCATACTAATCATGCCATACAATGGCCAATATTAAAATACATGAAAAAATATTTCGTTATACCTCTCATGGAGATCGACGAAAGTCAAGACATCTTTAATTTGCATTTGATCTACAACCAGCAAGTGCCATGATTCCAAGCATTGATAGACAATTTAACAAATCAACAATTGTTATTACCTCATTGTTTAAGATGATATTTATGCCTTGTGGTCCATGAATGAAATATGAAACTGACAAAGGGTTCAACATTAACAATTATTATGTTTTCATTACCTTGTGATAATGTCAAAAAAGGGTTAGAAGTAACATATTCTTTGTATGACGGTCCAAGACCGATATTTAACATTAAACAACCATACAATCATAATTATTCCATAATGACGAAACAATATTATTATAGCCATGCACATATTTACCATATTATCAAATCGTTACTTCCAGAAAGAAAGATGAAACAAAATATCATAAACAGGTACAACAATTCAATAACATAACAATGTAACAAAATCATTGAATAAAGCAAGGTAAGGTAATTTATTACAAGGAAAAAAATGAGTTACAACTTAGAAATTAGTCAATAGTTGTAAGTTGATGGGTGCAGGTAAAATCTTGAGTACACATCTACACACATGCATATATTTCCTTGCGGAAATATGTGCATGTGTATAATTGCATACAAAACCTTGCATTGACACAAATAGACTTACTTCCACATGTTAATTATTACTTCACAACATATATTTGGAACCAAAATAGAATGGAAAAACAAGATGTGACAATTGTGAAATTTAACCAAGGGAATCATATAAATTCAAAGCTATGTGACCATAATAAAATACCAAACACTAAACATCTATTATCATCACCTACGGTTACATCCAAAGGCATTCTAAGAGCATCAAGGCATCCATCTAACACTCATGCAAGGGACAAGGGACTGCATTTTTTGCATACACTCATAGGAGGGGAAGTTCATTTTACCATCCACACATCTTTTACATTAGTACATCCATCTATCACCCACTATCACATGCACTTGTACAAGGGATTCCTATGACATGATTTTATCACACACATAAAAGAACTACATGAATTCTAAAATGTAGTGTAATACTCGGTTGTAAGCTCACTTAGTCGAGTGACTGTCGGGGTCAATCTGACTCTTCATTTTACATATTTTATTTTTGGGATTTGATGTAGTTTGAGGGTTTTGTAGGTCATCTTCTGTTTGTAGGTTTTAGGTGAATTCGGAGATCATCCAGCAACATACATGTGATCAAAAGCAAAGGTTAGCGATACTATTATGACATAGCAAAAACCATTTTCTGAGATCCCGTGTGGTCACATGCACACAACAGAGGTCCCTAACACCTAGGCACCCTAGTCCAGGCTCATTTGTTAGTTCTAGGATTTTCTGTGCTTAGTTGTGGAAGTATCCCTTTTATGTTCATCAGTGTTTCAGTCTAGAATAGTCCTAGGGATAGTGTGAATCAGGTAAGTCTTTCTTTCTCCCTCTTGCACCCAAGGTTTAAAATTTATTAGCTTATTTTCTTGTGTCAAAATTTGTACTTAGAATTTATTTATCCTGGGTTACTCTACAATTATGGTATTACAAATTATATATTTGTTAAATCATTTGGTGAACCTGACCATTCAAACCCTACCTTCTGAGCATGTATCAAAATCTATATTGTTCTTATCAATTCATGGACCAATCTTCGTATCTTTCTTTCACTCTAACTAATATTTCTGGCATGGTTACTACTATTGCTGATTTTATGCAAGTTCGCACTCAACATCCTCCTCACTTCATTACTCCTATGGCTGATCCAACTATCAATGTAGTCACTATTCACCACACTCATCCTCTTACGACTCAACTCGTTTCTATTCCACCATCTATCACTTCTACAGCTCCTACCACCAATTCTAAGGGTTATGAAATCATAGAGAAATTTAAGAATACTCCAAAAAAAATCTCTCTTTATGATTTATTAGTAAGTGCACCCGATTTTCATAAAAAATTAGAATCCTCCCTTCGATTTATTCATATTGAAGCAATAATTCATTGCTTGCCTTCACACATCTCATTTAGTCTCTAAAAAATCACCACATACTATATCATTTAATGAAAAGGACATTCCCACCATCTGTTGTTGACAATCCATTCACACCTCTTCTTATCACCGCTACCATTGGTACTACTTGTATCAAGTGTGTGCTCATTAACAATGGATTTGCTATAAATCTATGTTCTCACTCCCTTCTTGGGAAAAATAGTATTACTGATAATTTAATTACAAAAATTATACTCTCATTCATGGCTATGACTGCACCACTCACACATGTCTAGGCACTATTACTTTACCTATACAAGTTGGGCCTAGGATCATTCATTCAGGGTTTTTTGGTATTGATGCATCATTTCACTTTAATATCTTACTCGATAGACCATGAATTCATAAAATGTACCATGTCCCTTATACATTTCATCAATGCATTAAATTCTTATATGATGGCTATGAACATACCATCGTTACTGACCCAGACCCATTCACATTTTTCTGCATAGACCCTATTACCGCTATGCCCATTCCTCCATCACAGCCTATTCCATATTAATTATGATGTTGGAAAATATAGTTTCCCACAGTATTCTTCCATAACTACAAATGTACTATCCATTCCCACTAATACTACTGATATCATTTCACCCACCTTTTCTACTCCCATAGCTACCACTAGCTTGCCTATCGAGATCCCTCTCACTCCTACATCTGGCTCCTCTCTGGCTAATATCCTTGATACTATTATTCAACATGACAATGTCATCATTGATGATTCTAATGATGAGGTTGATGTCATGGAAAGTGATTATGACACATTGCACAATATTAAATTTACTCCCCTAAAGATAGATGAATCTTATTTCAATGATACTTTTATTGTTATTGGCCCTGGTGAATATCAATTCAAGACGCCCCTCCTTCCACTAATGCTATGATACTTTTTCAGGGGTCTTTCCATACATTGGACATTATATCCTTATCTCAGTCTTCCTCCACATTATATCCTTTCACATGCACTCTTTTTGTAAATAATTCGTATTGGACGCATATTCCATTCAATCCTACTAGTTCTGATATTGTTTACACACATGATAATTTAGCTCAGTTGGGATTCACACTCTATGATCTCCTCCCTCCACCTCATTCTCCTAACCTATGTCATAGATATGTTCACATCATTGCTGCTTATGGCCTTTGTGTCTTCCATATCTCTGTATTTGTTGCACGCACTTCTTTCACTTCTCCACTTACTCTTGGGAAGTTTTGGATTGACTATATTGGTGACATTTTGGATCCTAATCATATTGACATCACATTTCCCATACCTTTCAACCATATTTCTATTTGCAATGATTTATTTCTTGGCTATACCAAAAATCTTACTCGTCGCTATGCACATGGTTGTCCACTACCACCATTCAATGATGAAGAATACACAATGTGTATGTATAATTTATGATGTCATGGCTCTTTATCAGATTAACCCTATACTATTTCTTATCAGGTATCTGATGCTCCTTCGTTTCACTTCGACCATGAAAATGATGATCTCTTATATGATTTTACTTGATTATTATCATCACCATACACTTGGGGGGAATCATGCTTACTTCTCCCCCCCTTCCAACATTCTAAGGTGTCTATCATTTCTACTCATATGCTCTATGCTCTATACTTTCTACTTCTAAGAATCCTTAAAAAACTTGAAACAATTTGTATCGTCACTACCCTATGATGCACTCTAGTTCCATGGTTCATACTCGATTACGGAGGGTCTAAATCTGAAATGAACCTCACCACATTTACACTGTTTATGCTCTATGCTTCATGTTCTATATATTTAACGCATATTTTCAAACCATTTCCCGATGACACACTCTTTTTTTATGTTCGTTCTTGACTTTCAAGGGGTATTTCATACTTATACACATCCACTCAGGGGGCACATTTCTCCTATCAAATTCACATTGCATACCATTCCAATTCACTTATTCACAACATACTGCATAACTTGGTTGCATCTATTCCTCCTTTCTTATACTTACATGTACACTTTTTTTCCCATGTTAGAAAAATACTTAGTATGTCATTATATTTTCTATATACACATGTGCATTCACTTGTTCTTTAGTTGTGGATGTAGACTTTCTATAGAGCCTTACATGCAACAATGATGTTTGGCACTGTACCTCTTACCAATCCCATCGAGGCTCCTAAGGGCATATACATTTCTACTCTTACACATCAAAAGTGTTATTATTTCATTATTTACTACTTCCTAATTTTACTAGAACACTATTTTCCATTGATCTATACAAACTTTGACATAGTCTTTTTCATGCTAACATGCTAATGGGTGCTTCGTGTGCACCATTTTTCTTGCAGGAACTATTTGCCACCATGGTTATCCAATACTTTTCTTGCTACTTTTTACCCATTATTTTCCATTATTCACAAGTTATGCCCTTTGTCTTGTGTGTACACTGTATGCTTTTGGCCGCTTCGGCCATGATTGTATTTCGACATTGTGAGAGATGTCCCATTTTTGAAACCTGATTTTTGTGGTCTATTTTGTTTGCACTATTGCTTGTTTACATTGTCTTCTATAGCATGTTTGTCTCTTTTTCTACTAAAACATGTTTCTAGCCATATTTTTTTCATGTGTCTTGGTTTCTACCATGCACATTCCCCCATGTAGGGTATCTGTTTCAAATCAACATCTGGTCCTCTCCTTTGGGCCACATCCTCCTAGTGACATCGCATGCACCTCAAACAAGGGGGACATACATTGGGTGAATCAGTCACCCCATACAACAGTACAAAGATACAACACAATATAGTTCAACATGGGAATATAACAAGATTTAGTTACAAAAGTGGCCCAGATTCTAACTTGGGTCCTTAATTTAGCATAGACGCCAATGTCCAACTATGGACACTAGTGCCTAGGCACTCTTGACCTTTTTCTGGGTGCCTATGACCAGGGGTAGTTACAATTATTTTCTCATATCAACACAATTTTTAGAAATCTACAGAGCAATTTTCATAGTACATGCATAATCCTCCAGTAATTAGAATGTATGCTATCTCCTTTTTCTACTTGGATTGAACTAGAATAACACATAACTAAACACGGATCACACCAACTGCAGTGGTGTATAAATTAGGGAAGCAGTCATGGACAAATAATAACACTAGAAATTTCTCCCCAACACTCTTCTGTCGTGGTGTGAGATCACCCAAAAAACTCGTACTTGGCGTGATATCGCCCAAAAAACTCATTCTTGGCATGAGATCGTCTAAAATACTTTCTCTTGGTGTGAGGTCTCCCAAAAAACTTTTTCTTCTACAACATTTCAGTACATTTTCTATCCTTTTCACTCTTCATGGATCAGGTGCACACTTTCCATTCACTACTTTTACATACTTTCATATGTTTTTTACATACTCATGAAAAAAATTCATATACACATCTTTGACTACTTCATTCTTATTTTTTAGGTCCATCCTTGAAATGTAACAAGAATCAACCCTACATCAAGAATAATAGGTACAACACTATTACAACACTATGCTTCACCCCTAGGATCACTTCCTCTTTCTTAGCTTCCACGTATCATTTTTATCACTTAACGCTTTCACTTGTCTCCTCGACATACTTTTACCATCAATCTACAAGGGAAAAAGGTGCACACATTCTAAACTACTTTATGTTATCAAGTATTCACTCAAAAACATAAATTTGGGGCAAATGTAGACACAAATTCACACACTTGGGTACATTTCTAGGTCATAATCACATACTACTATTCATATGATTCCAAGTGATAAAACTAACAATTAACAACTATATTTCACTCTTTGTCTGTGCTTATTATTTTCTATTTGGATTTCTACACCCTACAACCTAGTCTAGACTTTATTTCTTTATCTTTCATGACTCTAGACACCAACGCCAAAGCGCCCTCATCCCTCTAGCATCTTGAACTCTCTTTACTCACTCTTTTTGGGCATATTTTATCTTTTGGGCATCTTTTTTTCTTATGGGTTTGCCTTCCATTTGTCAATTGTGAAATTTAACTAAGGGAATCATATAAATACAAAGCTATGTGGCCATAATAAAGGACCAAGCACTAAAAATTTATTATCATAACTTAAGGTTTCATCCAAAAGAATTCTAAGAGAATTAAGGAATCCATCTAGCACTCACTCAAGGGACTACATTTTCTGCATACACGCATAAGAGGGGAAGTTCATTTTTCCTTCCACACATCTATTTACATTGGTACATCCAACTATCACTCATTATCATGCACACTTGTGCAAGGGATTCCTATGGAACAATTATATCACACACAAAAAGAACTATATGGAGTTTGAAATGTAGTTCATCAATCATTTGTAAGCTCACTCAGTTAAGTGACCATCAAGGTCAGTCTGACTCCTCATTTTTCATCATTTGTTTTTGATATTTGATGTAGTTTGAGGGTTTTTTAGGTCATCTTCTCTTTTCAGGTTAGAGGAGAATTTGGTGATCATCAAATGACATATAAATGACTAAAAGTAAAGGTTAGTGACACTCATGCGACATAAAAAAAACCATTTTCTAAGATCGTGCATGGTTACAGGCATCCAACAGAGGTCCTTAGTACCTAGGTGCCCTAATCCTATTACAGGATCCCGAAATTTGATTCCTCTAGGTATAAAGGTTGATATAAATTTGTTATGTTGTATCCAAATCCTCAAAGACATGACCTTGCATCTTAATACATTGAAAAGGGATGGTCTCAATATGAGAATGTAGAATGGTGAAAAAATGACTAGCTACATGATTATTGTGCACTTGAGGATGCAGAGCATTAAGGATCATCATATGCATAACATGATGGTGTAAATCAAATCAGAGTTAACATGATGCACCATGAGTTGTTCTTGTGATTAGCTTGATGAAAAATTCAAAAAGTTGTATGGCATGTGGTCTCAGTAAAGAAAGTGAATACCTATAGGTATGTACATTGCCTTCTTACAATTTTTGATGAAGTCTGAGATCTTGGAAAGATGATAAACATCTACATTATGGTGGTTTGATGTCATGATGTCATGAAAGGTGATGCCAACATGTTTTTGTTTATGAGTAGTACTCAGGGTTCACTTTAAGAGACCTCTTGGAAATCAAAGGTCCCTTGCAAATATCCCCAGAACCAGTTTCGCTGGAAAGGAGATTTTTTTGGGGTTTGTGTGAAATTTTTTCTCCTGAAAGAAGCTTTCATTTTCAATTTGTGTGATAGAAAGGCTATAAAAATGTGACAGGAGATTTTATTTTGTACGACAATAAACTGGTTTTTACACAACAATAAACCTCATGTTACACGTCAACAAGGTTGTTGTTGTGTAACAACAAACTTATTGTCGCACGATAACAACCTTACTGTCACATGTCAGCGAGGATGATTTCCTCCTATCGCGCGTCAATAAAATCTCCTTGTCACTAATCAAAAAAATATTTTTCATGCGTCTGCAGCCTCCGCCCTCCTATCATGCATCAACAAACTAAGGGAAATTTTACCGATAACCATACCAAAATTTTGTTCCGATCCCTCGTTAGGGATCCCTTGCGTTCGAAACGTTATAAAATCCCTTCCCGGGAAATCTGGTTTTTCAAACTTGTCTTTTGAGCCTTTTTTGGCTGGGCGCATGAAATTGCTTTGTAACACCAACTTTTGGTGTGCCCCCTTTAAAGCATTTGGCACATGATTTTTAATGTTCACACAACTTTCGGTGCGCCAAAGTGTGTTGAGCCTTCCCTGCGTGCGCCAAGACGCATGCGCCATTGTGTTGGCACAACGTTTGTTGTGCCACTTTTTGGTGCGCCAAAGGGCACACATAATCTTATTGCAACACAATGTTTTGGTGCGCCAAAGGGCACACATAACTTCGTGTCGACATAGCGTTTGGTGCGCTTAATTACCTGCTGTCAAATATTTTTATGCGCCAAAGGGTGCACGTTTTTCCTTGTCGACAACAACTCTCATGCACCCTTTAAAAAGTGGGTGGCGCATTAATGACTTGTTCACCTATATATATGTGTTTGCGCGCCCAAATGTCATTTTCACTTTTCGCTGAGCACGTGATTTTTCTGAGCCTGTCAGCCCCTACCTCGTCATTTTCAACGTGTTGTGGACCCGTTCTCGAGCTTTTGCTATTTATCTAGGTAAGAGTTTCTTCTCCCTCTTGTGTGTTTTGCGTTCTTGTTTCTTGGTGTGCTTGTGGTCTGGTTGTTGTTTAGCAGTATTGAAATATCAAATGTTGAGCTAGCCCTCCCCTGTGTTGTCTTTCCTTATTTTTTCTCCCCCCCTCTTTCCAGATCTGCTGGTAGAGGGTGTTAGTTTGAAAGCTTGGTCTGATAACCCCTTTTGGCTTAAAACATTTATATCTTCCAAAGCAATCTTGGAAATGAAAGAAAGGAAGAAGAGTTGAATCATACGAAAACTCTATTTTCCCTTAGGTGCACCAGCGCGTCGTGCAACATTATAAACAGTTGCGCCCCCATGGCGCATCTGTCCCCCCTGCTGCATAACTAGAACCCGCGCCAATGGCGCACCCATCATGCTTGTTGCATCAATTTTTCATACGCCCTTAAGGCGTGCCTCTTCCACATGCTGCACATGCTAAACTTGCGCCCCTTTGGTGCACCATCTTTCCGTGCTGCATCACCTTTCCATGCGCCATTAGCACGCCCAGTATCTATGCAACACAAGCTTTACCTGCGCCAAGTATAAAGTCATAAAAGCGCAGGCGCATCTCTCCTTACAGTAACATTCGTGTTTTGCAAACCCTCAGTGCACCACACCATATTTCCTTTGGCGCACGAAAAGTCCCTGTTACATGCTTTTCCCATGCGCCAAAGGGCGCACCAAATCCCAATGTAACATGAAATGTCTATGTGCCTTTGGCGCATCCTGTCTCCATGCAACACGATGTTCTCATGCGTCCTTTACTAAAATGCACTCTGCAGTATGCATGCGCCACACGCCTTTGGCGCCAGTTTAACCTTTGCAACAACCCTTTCCCATGCACCCTGCCTATTTAGCCCTGTAAGCTGCATTTTTCATGCACCCTGAGCCTAAAAATCTCTAACTCTTTCTTCTGCTAACATTCCAATGGAAGATCAAATGGCTAATTCAACTTTTTCGGATTGGGTCTCGCTTCTTCTTCATGCAGATCAACAGATAAACTTAGAAGAACATATGTCTACATCTAGCAAGAGACCCACCAAATCGAAAGGAAAGGCTAAGCTTACTAAGGAAGAGATGAAGTATAAATATCAAATGGTCAGAATGCCTGAGTCACAGGCCGAATGCAGCATGGATGTCAGAGACTCAGAATTGGGGCATATCGACATGGAGGAATTCTGGGCCAGAACTCAGAAAGTTACTAGGAGTCCATGGATGGACAAATTAATAGGCAGCACCCTGCACTTCACCGGAGGAATCCCCGTTAGCACATTCAACAATGAATTTATGATGGTGGTTGCCCAGTCTTACAACGAAGACACCAGATGTGTCGAAAACAGTAAGGGCGAGGTAGTCATTAACCTCACTGCCCGTCATTTTGAGATGATACTTGGCATCCCTCACCACCAGCACTTTGTGGCCGTTAGCCAAGAAGAGTGCATCAAGGCCTGGGAAGACAATGAAGACCAATGTATGCAACTAATGAATGAAGTCTACTTGAAGAACAACAAGGTGGTAACCTGGTGGCCCCAAATCATCCACCGCAGTGACTTCTCAGAAGAGCTCAGCAATACCATTACCTTCCTGAGTAGGGTCTTCGGGCTTTCTAATGCCCATTACTTCCATAAATGGATGTTGTGCTACCTGGAAACAATGAACAAGAATTTGCCTGATCAGCGCTTTTACTGGGGGGAAATTATAAGCAGCACCATTTCCGAGCAGCTACAATAGTTCAGCACAACGGGAGTATTCCATATGAACTCCTACGTGGTCTACGCTGCAGCATCAGAGAGGGATTATCCAGGCCTAACACAAAGTGGAGTTTGGCCTCAGGTCAAAATATATGAGTATTATCCAGAACTGAGGCTAGAGAATAGCATCGCCCAATTCACCAAAATCAACGATGCATTCTTTTATCACATCATCTGCCTATTGAGGCCAAATCTGACTCATGGTCGTACGACCAAAAACATAGTGGCAGCCACGGAGAAATGGGGAGCCCTGTTCACCCAATTTCCTACATTCACCTATCTGAGGGCTGCCAAATTTTTGGGAGAGCCAACCAGGCTACCAAGGTATGCTGGGCCTAAGCTGATTCTGCTGGAGCTGTCAAGGCAGCTAATCACCTACCATGAAAAATGCCTGAAAAGGAAGAAGGGTGGAACTCCTTTCCCCCTCACAGTAGGCCGATACACATGCTCTACCCACCACAAGGCGAAGGAAATGTTTGCAGAGCTGGAGTTACTCAATTTGAAGCATGACTTCCCAGCTAGGCCCACCTTCGACCCAAGGGGCTGCCTGCCAAGAGCAAAGCTTGATCCGATCCATGTTCCTCAGATCAAGGATATTTATATTGACGTCCTCCATGAGGTAGAGCTCAGAAGAAAGGATCATTCTCACCTAGCATTGGCAGAAATCATCCAATATGGGGTAGCCATTGTCCCCAAAGGCTACCAAACAACAGAAGATGAAGTAGACAAGGTATATACTGATACAGAGGGGGATGATTGGCCCTTTCTGGCCATTGATAGAACTAAAGCTCCTCAAACAATTGAGGAGAGGGTCAAGGAGACTTTGCGGAGGACAGAACATTGGTGCCGGATGAACGGCCTAATCTACCTCGGGGTTGATTTCACAACATCCCCATTGGGAAATGTGCCTCCATGATCCAAGAAGCAGCTTAAAGGAAAAGGTGTAGAAGGTGAATCCAGCACCATTCAGGGAGAAGCCCCCGAGAGTCCTCTTTCCATAGCGCCAGAACAGGTAATAACTTTGGATTCGCCAGAGAAAGAAGCAGCAGAGGATAGTCCCATAGGCCCATCCACTCAGGATGTCGGCATTGCTACCACAACAGAGGTCCCTTCTATCCCTTCTTCTTCTCTTCCTTCCCCTCCTCGAGTGACTCAAGCGACCGTCCCTTTGGTTGTGTCCTCTATCCCTTCTTCTTCTCTTTCCCCTGCTTCTTCATCTATCTTCTCCTCCCTCGCTGATCTGTCCTCCTCCATTTCTTCCCTCATCTCCGGGCTCCCTTCCCTTCCTATGTCTTCCGCAGCTGTAGTTTCCCTTCCTCCCGTGGACACTTCTTCGGCTATTCTCTCAATGCCACCGCCACGTGTCTCCACGTTTTTCCCCTCTTCTACTGCAGCTACCCCCTCCTCTGTCTCTGGTCCTTCTTCCATAGGACCGATCTAGATCTCTCAACAGCTAAGCCAACAAAAGAGGAAAGTTCCCATCGCTCCGCTAGACTTTTCAGTGATCCCAGCCAAAGGGGCAAAGAAGCAGAAGCCTGTTACGCGCTTCTCTAAAAGTGCTGCAGGTGAGAGAATCATGGAAATTGCATACCCCGATCCCCTCAAAGAGAGAAAGGATCTGTCTCTGACAGATTTCACTGTGACCCAAGTCACAATGGGGACATCTTCTGAAAGTCTCCAGGGGGAAGCTCTTTCCGCGGTCGACGCCCTCTATCAAAAGCTTCAAGAAACAAAAGAAGAGAAAAGGATAGTAAAATAGCAAAACAAATATCTGCTCCAACCCTTACAGAAGATGGGTAGTGCGCCTCCCACAACTGCCGCCGAGACTTCTGAGCTTCTCAACCAGGAGAAAATCAACGAATATGCAAAGATTGGCGAGCAAGGTATGGCTGTTTCTGCTTGGAGGAGCCAGATCCTCAAGGGCAATGAAAGAGTGATCACCGAGTTTGTCAATTTGTATCTGAGCATCGGAAAGACGAACAAAGAGCTCCAAGCATTAGTAGGGCCCATATCAAAAGAGCTGGATCATGCTAGACTCCAACACGAGACCTTTCAATAGATGTTTGATTGTTCAGTCGAAGATCTAGTCAATTTCGGTGTCTTCGGCCATCCAAGGGCCCTCAACAAAACCATGTCCACTCTGGACTATCGGATAGATCAGCTTGAATTTATTCTAGAAAAAATTGACAAGGTAAAGGAAGCAGCCCTGGATGAAATGCATCAAATGGAGTGAATTGTTCTCAACATGTCTCCAGGGTTTCTCACTCCTTCCTTCACCTTTAGGTCAGTTGATGAAACCATCCAGATCTTCAAGGAGATCGCTTCTCAAGGAATAGGGCTAGAGGTCACATTTGACACTGAATCTATCAATAACCTGCTAGCCTGTAGGGACTTCATCGGGGTCCTCATTGAGGCGGAAAAGGATTATTCCAAACTCCCAAAGAAGCTCATAGATGAGTGGGAGACTTGTGAGGCGATCAGCGAGCTACACAAGGATCCTTCTCAGGATCAATTTGGGCCAATGATTAACAAATTTCTGGAATACCGCGCTCAGTTCCATATCTCATCACCTGAGCAGCATCAAAAGCAGGCTACTCCCATTTGGCCGCAGGATGATGACGATGAGTAGCTTCTTCTTCTTCTTCTTCTTCTTCTTCTTCTCTCTCTTCTCTGACTTTCTTATTGGAATGTCTGAAGTATGTTGATGCAAAACGATGACATCATCCATGTTGCATCATGGGATGATGTCATCCATCAAGTTGTAAAAAGTCAACATGACTTTTAGATATGTTGTAAATATCTTTGTAAATAGGTGGTTGGATCCTTTTTTCCTTCTTTCCCTCTCCTCTTATATATGTATTGGAATACTTGTTGTATTCAAAGGTGGTGGACATTTTTTAGATGAAAATAGAAGTGAGGAGAGAAAGACTTTGAGCTTTCTTGTAATAGAAGAAAACAGTAATACAAATATTGAGACTTTGTGCTGAATACCTGTGTTGTGTGTCAGAACTTTCTTATGTTAGATCTGTACGTGTTTAATCTGTTAGATTGATATCTAGTTTTCTGTCATTTGCTTATCATCAGTATTGCTTTGTTTATTCATGCAAGTAGGTTTGGCTCTATTTACTACCAACCCAAAAACATAAATCTTCTGACCTTTCTGCTTTGGAATTCATTTCTTTTCTCCCTTCGGACCTGTTCCTTCTTCCTCCTCTCTTTCACTCCTTTCTCTTCGCAGCCGGAAATAAACCTACTGGGATGAGATCCCAAACCCCCGAAGGTAGAATCTATGAGACTTGCATAGATTCCTGCTGGTAGAATAGCAATAAACCAGTTTCGCTTTGCTGACTCAAAGAGGGGCTATGCCCTGCACACTGTTGGCTCGTTTATCCATAGATCTGCCCAAGCGACAGATTTTTTGGACCAACAGTTTTTGGCGACTCCGCTGGGGATCGAATAGATCTATCAGATCTATGATGGTGCTAAGATAGGAAGATCAGAAAAATAAGAAAATCGCTGCCTGTTTGCAAATCTGAACTTTTTGATAAAAATCCAAAAATTTGCAAAAGTGCTTTGAATTGAAAATTTTCTTCTGAGATCCATAGATCGGGCCTAGTTACAAATCTTTAGTTCGCTGAGTTTTTATAAAAATTAGTATTTTGACGTAGATTTGGATTTTTGACTGTTTGCAAAAGTTTGAAACCCTCTGAAAAAAGTCAAAATCAGATCCAAAAATCAGCTTACTAATCTTCCCTGCCATCTTATCCTCGTTGTTATTTGTCATTTAACCGCAATCGGTTTTCTGAAGAGGATAGTTTTAAATATTTAGAAAAGTATTTGCTGCTGGTTTTTGTCAGAAAAACCAGAAAATCAGCAAGTACAACCAAAAAAAAAGTTTGAATCTGCGCCATAATATCGCAGATCTGGAAGGTACACTGGCGAGTGAACCTTTTACACGCAGCAGGAGAGCCCGTGGAGAAGTTGATCCTACTTTCGATCTGCTTAAAAGGCACAATTTCAGCGTAACACTGGCACGTTTTTCAGCGCTAAACTCGGCTAGCCGGGCGTCCAGGAGTGTCTCACCTTCACAAAGAAAAAGTCTTTCGCAGGGGGCATCCACATCCCTTTGTAGTGCCTTGCTACTCAGCCGGACCACACTTCCAGCTCATGTTCTCTTTCCGGCTTTTCAGATGGCGGTACCATGGGGAAATGCGATGGGTCCTCTCGCACTGCCACATCCAGTTCACACGCTCCCTCACGAAAACTGAAAGAATTTTCCCAAATTCGACGGGAGCGGAAATCAAAGCACGGATTCCCACATATCTACATTCATCATGTCATGCAGTATTTTAGATGTGACTCATGAAGATGTGTCAGTTCACCTTTTTCTAGAAACCCTACAAGGACCTGCAGCTGAATGGTTTCAGCATTTGTCGGCCGGGTCTATTACCAGTTGGGCCACTTTACGGGAGGCTTTCGAAGACAGATACAAGCCTTCAGAGGATGCATTTGCATTGTTATCACGGATCCCTCACCTGAAGAAGGAGGCAAATGAGACCATGTGCAATTTTTTCACCCGGTTTAATGCACTAATCAATCGTGTCCCTGTTGCCATGCTTCCAACACTGGAGAATTAGAAGTGTTTCTTCGTAAATGCTATGAGCTCGAAAGTTAGTTTCTTGCTCCTTCAGGAGCGAGTAGCTACTTTAGTCCTCGCTCAGGCCGCTGCCATTCAGATAGAGGATAATCTGATAATATCTGGTGAATTGAAAAAGGAATCAGCCAAGCCTAAATCTTTGGGCCCTTCGCCCACTACTTCGTCTGATCTAGCATTCCAAAAGATGGCGAACGATTTTCTTGCATTAAAGAAGCAGTTGGCCCAGACTCCCAGTTCCTCATACCGGGATATTTCGTGGAGGAATTTCGTTCCTAACAATGTTTCACAAAGGCCGCGCCTACCTGCAACTGCTCCACGGTTGGCGCTTGAAGCTCCTCCGGTCAATGCTCTGGCTGAGATTGAAGAAGAAGAGTAGTACTATGAAGAACCTTCGTCTCAAGGCGAAGATGATCAAGATGTCGGTGAACCGACTGGCGACTCTACTATCGGGTATATGGAATTTGATGAGGAAGAATCTGATGAAGAAGAGGGTACCCAGGGATATGCAAGTGGATAGTCATATGTTGTTTTTACTCGCTCACAAGGAAAAGAGGCAGAAGTTGCTGCCCATGTACAGCAGGAGAAGGCCGTGTCAAACGCGCCTCCGATCATTGCTAAAAGAGGTAATCCTCTTCCTGCTCAACTCCCTGGAAAATCTTTTACAAGGAAACCTTTTCCCCCTATCTCTCCTCCAAATCAATCCTCTCACGTTCCTACTAGAGCCAGTAATCCTATTCCATCATCGCGAGGTGAGGGACTCATTCCCTCACCAATGCAACCCTTGGCCGCATTTGATATCATAGATCACGCAAAAAAGACCAAGATCCAAATGTCTGAAGCTGAGTACCTTCAGTCAAACCCCAAACAGCTTGTAAGATTGACCAAATATATTCAAAGCCAAGTTGTTGCATCTAAGCAGGTTTCCCCAAAAGGACTCCTTTCCACTCCCCCTGAATCCCACATAAATGTTGCTTCAACATCAGCATTAGGCAAGATAGAACCTTTCTATCTCTCCCTCCTAATCAATGGCCATAAGTTGAGTAACTGCATAATTGATTCCGGAGCTTCCGATAACGTTATGCTGGCGAAGGTCGCCCATGCTCTGGGCCTCACTCTTACCAAGCCTTTCGGTAGATGTTATTCATTGGAAACCAAGCAGGTTCCGTTGGTTGGCCAAATCAAGGACGCGCAATTTGCATTTGCGGCTTTCCCAGATAAAAGAGTAAAAATGACAGTCCTCGTTGCTGACATTCCGGCGGCCTATGGAATATTGCTGGGAAGAAGTTTTTGCAGCGAAGTTGGTGGAGAAATTCATATGGACTGGTCTAAAGCTAGAATTCCAGTCAAAGGCATAATGCAGACTTTGGAGCCAGAATCACAAAAGAAGTACTTAGTCACCAGCTCTGAAGACCCCAAAGCCCAAATCCTTTTTGAATCATCAGGGATGGGGAACTACTTCTTATCTACTGAGACGGATAAAACGGGTGTCCTCGTTCAAGAGGGAGATCTTAATAAGATCTGGACATTGCAATTCGATGGCAGCTGTGCAACTAGTGGATGTGGCGCTGGGGCCGTGCTGATATCTCCTGAGGAAGAAGTCATTCCTCTCTCTTTCAAATTGTAGTTTTTCAACACTAACAATACTGCTGAGTATGAATCTCTCTTACTCGGTATGCAAGCCGCAAAAGAAAGAGGAATTAAAAATCTAAAAGTACAAGGTGATGCGGAGCTAGTTGTAAATCAGGTCAAAAGGATTTACCAAGTAAAAAATGAAAGGCTCAGACATTACCGTAATGCAGTATGGGACAGCATCGAAGAATTTGATGCTTTTTCAATAGAGGCGATTCCAAGAGCCCAAAATGACATGGCTGATTCATTGGCCGTTTCAGCATCTCTCATGCTCCCACACCCAGGTTTGAAAATGAACAAGTACACCATTGAGGTGGTTTTCTGCCCAAGCGTGCCAGACAATTCTCAGCATTGGCAGGTGTTCAATGATGATAATCAACTCATTGCCTTTCTAGAGAAGGCAGAAAATTTTAAAGAATTGCACTTTGAAGGGTCTACTTCCACTTGCCATGAATCAGTTACCAATCAAGGCAATGAATCAGAGGAGAACGATGGCATATGTCAGCTCAAAGGAAATAAAATCCCGAAGGGCCTAGTTTCTCTGGAGCGCCTGTTCGACAGGCATGACCGTTTTGTGAAAAAGAAGAAGCGGGATGACCCTAACTCATCCCCAGAAACCGAACCAGTCAATATAGGTTCGGTAGAACACCCGCAATTTGTGAACATTGGCAAATGTTGCACGCCTGAGGAGAAGCGAAAGTTTGTCAAGTTGCTGAAAAAATATATGGATGTATTGGCATGGTCTTACGCCGATCTAAAGTCCTTCAAGCCAAAGGACGTTCACCATGATATCCCATTGAAAGACGATGTCAAAGCCTTCCGCCAGAAGCAGAGGCACTATAATCCCAAGATTTCGGGTACCATCCAGGCTGAAATTCAGAAGATGCTGGACGTAAGAATCATCTTCCCTATCCATCACAGCACTTGGGTAGCAAATATTGTGCCAGTACGCAAGAAAAACGGTGAGATACGCATATGCGTAGACTTTCGAAATTTGAATCAAGCTTCGCTGAAGGACAACTACCCTCTTCCGATAATGGATCAGGTTCTGTAGGCAGTAACTGGATCAGAAATGTTGTCCATGCTTGACGGTTTTTCAGGTTACAATCAGATTGAAGTTTCACCTGAAGATCAGTTTAAAACAGCATTCACTACTCCCTGGGGTACATTTGCCTACAGCAGGATGCCTTTCGGCCTAACTAACGCTGGTGCCACTTTTCAGCGGGCCATGGATTTCGCGTTCAAAGGTATAATGGGGAAAGTCATCGTGGTTTATCTAGATGACTTAACCGTGTTCTCTAAAAAATGAAATGATCATTGTGATCATTTGGAACAAGTGTTGGCCAGGTGCCGAGAACATGGGATTTCCCTAAACCCAAAAAAGTCTGTTTTTGGAGTCACGGAAGGGAAGTTGCTAGGCCATGTGGTTAGCAAAGAAGGAGCAAAGATAGATGCCGAAAGAGTTAAGGCTATTCAAAGCCTTACTCTGCCTACAAGCAAGACTGGTGTTCATTCTTTCTTTGGAAAGGTGAATTTTCTCAGGCGTTTTGTTCCTGACTTTGCTGAGAAGACCCGTCACATATTGAACATGATGAAGGGGTCACCAACTTTCAGATGGAGTGAAGAGGGAAAAAGGTCATTTGAAGAAATAAAAGCTTTCGTTGCTCATGCACCAGTCCTGGTATGTCCCGATTTCTCCAAAGACTTCATCATGTATAGTTACGCATCTGAGCATACTATGTCTGCAATCTTGATGCAAAAGAACTCAGAAGATATTGAATCTCTAATCGCGTTCATGAGTTCTCCTCTCAAGCCTCATGAACTAAAAAATGACTCAACTGGAAAAGCATGCCTTCGCTGTTGTCAAAGCAGTGAAGAATTTCAGGTATTACATTCTAAACTCACATACGGTAGTGCTGGTCCCAGACACGGTGGTGAAATCAATTCTAACTCAGCAGGAGTTAGGAAGCTTGCGAGGAAATTGGATCGCAAAGGTCCAGGAGTATGACCTGGATATTAAACCAACCAAGCTGGTAAGGGGCAAAGGCCTGTGTCAGCTAATGGCTGAGAATAAAGATTCAAAAAACCCTGATGAAAGGGGTGACTACACCGACGAAGCACAGGACCGGCGGGAAGAGCCTGATTCTCTGCCTCTGGTTCTATTTGTTGCAACTAGTGATGAATGGTACTCCGACATCACTTTCTTCCTTACCTACGGCGAATGCCCTATGCACCTAACTGCAAAGGAAAAGCGCACTATAAAGCTCAGAGCGGCTAAATATGTCATCTGGGATGACGGTTTATATAAACATGGGATAGATGGCATCTTTTTGCGATGTGTTGACAAACCCCAGCAAGTAAAACTACTGGAAAGTTTTCACAATTCAGCCTGTGGAGGGCATTTCTCTTCCTCCGTAACTGCACACAAGATCATTCGAGCCAGGTACTATTGGCCGACGCTCTTTCAAGATACAGCCATCTGGGTGGCGAAAGTGTGAACCCTGCCAGCAATTCGTCGGCAAGCCCAAGTTGGCTGCCTTTCCCCTAAGGCCGGTCATTATCAATGAACCATTCAGGCAATGGGGAATTGATTTTATTGGTGCACTCAATCCTCAATCGAGTGCCGGACATAGCTATGTCCTTACAGCAATGGATTACTTCACCAAGTGGGTGGAAGCCATACCTGTCAAGCATGCCACTTCTGAGGTGGTTTGTAATTTCATTAAAGAAAATATCATTGTCAGGTTCGGCGTTCCAAACAAAATCGTTGCTGATAATGCTTCTAACTTCTCCTCACGAGAGGTTATTAGTTTTTGCTATGAATATGGTATAACTTTGGCTCATGCATCCGACTATTATCCTCAGGGAAATGGTCAGGCGGAATCCAGTAACAAGAACTTGGTGACCATCATACGGAAGTTAGTAGATGAGAATCAGCGAATATGGCACAAGTCTTTGTACGACGCTTTGTGGGCCGATCGTATTACTCCCAAGAGATCTCTCGGCATGTCACCTTTTCAAGTGTTATATGGCACTGATGCCGAGCTTCCCATTTCTGCGGAACTTCCTGCTCTACGCTTGGCACGAGCTATTGAAGATGAAACTTTCCGAAGTTCTCTTGAAAAGAGAATCATGTATCTGGCAGAACTTGAAGAAAAGAGAGTGAGGGTGGTCGATCGGATCACTGAACATCAGAATCAAGTTAAGAGGCTTTTTGATAAGAAAGCCAAGCAAAGGGATTTTCAAGTGGGAGATCTCTTCCTTTTGTGGGACAAGCGAAGAGAACCAAAGGGCATGCACGGAAAGTTTGATTCCCTGTGAAGAGGACCCTTCAAGATCAAGCAGCTCAATGGAGAGAATAGCTTCTATCTCTCATATCTGGATGGAACCAAACTCCCGCTTCCTTTTAGCGGGTAGCATCTGAAGATCTTCAGGAAGTAGAGCTTGCTCTCTTCTTTGTACAGTTTGCTTTATGTTGTGTGTTTGCTTTTGGTTTGTGTGTGTTTGCTTTTGGTTTGTTGTGTGTTTATTTTTCTCCCCCTTCGGTCGCCCTTGTTTTTGACTCTATTACCCAATGGATAGGCACATGAGAACTGGGATTCTCTACCCCCGAGTTCGCTCAGGGATAGTCCCCAGAAAGAGCCAGCTGTTATCCCGTAAAATTGACAAGGGCAATTTTACCGATAACCATACCGAAATTTTTGTTCCGATCCCTCGTTAGGGATCCCTTGCGTTCGAAACGTTGTAAAAGCCCTTCCCAAGAAATCTGGTTTTTTGAACTTAGTCTTTTGAGCCTTTTTTGGCTGGGCGAATGAAATTGCTTTGTAACACCAACTTTTGGTGCACCCCCCTTTAAAACCTTTGGCGCATGATTTTCAATGTTAAACACAACTTTTGGTGCGCCAAAGTGTGTGAGCCTTCCCTGCGTGCGCCAAGGCGCATGCGCCTTTGTGTTGGCACAACGTTTGTTGCGCCACTTTTTGGTGCGCCAAAGGGCGCACATAATATTATTACAACACAATGTTTTGGTGCGCCAAAGGGCGCACATAACTTCGCGTTGACATAGCATTTGGTACGCCAAAGGCGCGCTTAATTTCTTGCTGTCAAATATTTTCATGTGCCAAAGGGCGCACGCTTTTCCCTGTCGACAGCAACTCTCGTGCGCCCTTTAAAAAGTGGGTGGCACATTAATGACTGGTTCACCTATATATATGTGTTTGCGCGCCCAAATGTCATTTTCACTTTTCACTGAGCACGTGATTTTCTGAGCCTGTCAGCCCCTGCCTCATCGTTTTCAACGTGTTGTGGACCCGTTCTCAAGCTTTTGCTATTTATCCAGGAAAGATTTTCTTCTCCCTCTTGTGTGTTTTGCGTTCTTGTTTCTTGGTGTGCTTGTGGTCTGGTTGTGGTTTAGCAGTATTGAAATATCAAATGTTGAGCTAGCCCTCCCCTGTGCTATCTTTCCTTATTTTTTTTCCTCCCATCCCTCTTTCCATATCTGCTAGTAGAGGGTGTTAGTTTGAAAGCTTGGTCTGATAACCCCTTTTGGCTTAAAACATTATATCTTCCAAAGCAATCTTGGAAATGAAAGAAAGGAAGAAGAGTTGAATCATACGAAAACTCTGTTTTCCCTTAGGCGCACCAGCGCGTCGTGCAACATTATAAACAGTTGCGCCCCCATGGTGCATCTGTCCCCCCCTGCAGCATAACTAGAACCCGCGCCAATGGCGCACCCATCATGCTTGTTGCATCAAGTTTTCATACGCCCTCAAGGCGCGCCTCTTCCACATGCTGCACAAGCTAAACTTGCGCCCCTTTGGCGCACCATCTTTCCGTGCTGCATCGCCTTTCCATGCGCCCTTGGCGCGCCCAGCATCTATGCAACACAAGCTTTATCTGCGCCAAGTATAGTCATAAAAGTCGCAGGCGCATCTCTCCTTACAGTAACATTCATGTTTTACAAACCCTCCGTGTGCCGCGCCATATTTCCTTTGGCGCATGAAAAGTCCCTATTACACGCTTTTTCCATGCGCCAAAGGGCGCACCAAATTCCAATGTAACATTCAATTTTCATGCGCCCTTTGGCGCATCCTGTCTCCATGCAACACGATGTTCTCATGCGCCCTTTACTAAAATGCACTCTGCAGTATGCATGCGCCATGCGCCTTTGGCGCCAGTTTAACCTTTGCAACACTCCTCTTCCTATGCGCCTTACCTATTTAGCCCTATAAGCTACATTTTTCCTGCGCCCTGAGCCTAAAAATCTCTAACTCTTTCTTCTGCTAACATTCCAATGGAAGATCAAATGGCTAATTCAACTTTTTTGGATTGGGTCTCGCTTCTTCTTCATGCAGATCAGCAGATAAACTTAGAAGAACATATGTCTACATCCAGCAAGAGACCCACCAAATCAAGAGGAAAGGCTAAGCTTACTGAGGAAGAGATGAAGTATAAATATCAAAGGGTCAGAATGCCCGAGTCACAGGCTGAATGCAGTATGGATGTCAGAGACTCAGAATTGGGGCATATCGACATGGAGGAATTCTGGGCCAGAACTCAGAAAGTTACTAGGAGTCCATGGATGGACAAATTAATAGGCAGTGCCCTGCACTTCGCCGGAGGAATCCCCGTCAGCACTGTCAACAATGAATTTATGATGGTGGTTGCCCAGTGTTACAACAAAGACACAAGATGTGTCGAAAATAGTAAGGGCGAGGTAGTCATTAACCTCACTGCCCATCATTTTGAGATGATACTTGGCATCCCTCATCACTGGCAATTTGTGGCCGTTAGCCAAAAGGAATGCATCAAGGCCTGGGAAGACAATGAAGACCAATGCATGCAGCTGATGAATGAGGTATACTTGAAGAACAAGAAGGTGGTAACCCGGTGGCCCCAGGTCATCCACCGCAGTGATTTCTCAGAAGAACTCGACACTATCACTTTCCTGAGCAGAGTCTTCGGGCTTTCCGACGCCCACTACTTCCATAAATGGATGCTGAGGTACTTGGAGACAATGAATAAAAATTTACCCGATCAGCACTTTTGCTGGGGTGAAATAATAAGCAGCACCATCTCTGAGTAGCTACAACAGTTCGCCACAACAGGAGTGTTCCATATGAACTCCTATGTAGTCTACGCTACAGCGTCGGCAAGGGATTATCCGGGGCTGAACCGAAGTGGAGTATGGCCTCAGGCCAAGATATTTGATTACTACCCAGAGCTGAGGCTGGAGAATAGCATCCAACATTTCACAAAAATTAATGATGCATTCTTTTATCATGTCATCTGCCAGCTGAGGCCAAACATGACTCATAGTCAGACAACCAAAAACATAGTGGCAGTCACGGAGAAATGGGGGGCCCTGTTCACCCAATTCCCCATGTTCACCTATCTAAGGGCTGCCAACTTTTTGGGAGAGCCAACCAGGCTACCAAGGTATGCCGAGCCTAAGCTGATTCTATTAGAACTGTCAAGGCAGCTGGTCACATACCATGAGAAGTGCCTCAAAAGAAAGAAGGGTGGAACTCCTTTCCCCCTCACAGTGGGCCGATACACATGCTCCACCCACCATAAGGCAAAGGAAATGTTCACAGAGTTGGAGCTACTCAACTTGAAGCATGACTTCCCAGTCAGGCCTACCTTCGACCCAAGAAGCTGCCTGCCAAAAGCGAAGCTCGATCCGATCCATGTCCCTCAAATTGAGGATATTTACATTGACGTTCTCCATGAGGCGGAACTCAGAAGAAAGGATCACTCTCGCTTGGCATTGGCGTAAATCATCCAATACGGAGTGGTCATTGTCCCTGAAGGCTTCCAGACTACGGAAGATGAAGTAGATAAGGTGTATAATGACACAGATGGGGACAATTGGCCCTTCCCGGCCATTGACAGGAACAAGGCTCCTCAAACAATTGAGGAGAGGGTCAAGGAGACTATGTGGCGAACAAAGCACTGGTGTCGCATGAACGGGTTGATCTACCTCGAGGTAGATTTCACAACTTCCCCGTTGGGCAATGCACCTCCAAGGTCCAAGAAGTAGCTGAAGGACAAAAGTGCAGAAGGTGAAACTAGCACCATTTAGGAAGAAGCCCCTGAAAGTCCTCTTCCCTCAGAGCTAGAACAGGTTATAACTCTGGAGGAAGAATTGATAGAGGATAGTCCTATACGCCCATCCACCCAGGATGTCGGCGTCGCTACAACCTCAGAGGTCCCTTCTATCCCTTCTTCTTCTCTTCCTTCCCCTCCTTGAGTGACTCAAACGACCATCCCTTTGGTCGTGTCCTTTGCCCCTTCTTCTACCCTTTCCCCTGCTTCTTCATCTATCTTCTCCTCCCTCGCTGATTTGTCTTCCTCTATTTCTTCCCTCATCTCTGAGCTCCCTTCCCTTCCTATGTCTTCTGTAGTTACGGTTTCCCTTCCTCCCGTGGACACTTCTTCGGCTATTCTCTCAATGCCGCCGCCGCGTGTCTCCACGTTTTTCCCCTCTACTACCGTAACTCGCTTCCCCTCTGTCTCTGGTCCTTCTTCCATGGGACCATCCTAGATCTCTCAGCAGCTGAGCCAGCAAAAGAGGAAAGTTCCCATCACTCCGATGGACTTTTCGGTAATTCCAGCCAAAGGGGCAAAGAAGCACAAGCCTGTAACACGCTTCTCTCAAAGTGCTGCAGGTGAGAGAGTTATGGAAATAGCTTACCCTGACCCCCTCAAAGAGAAAAAAGATCTGTCTCTGACAGATTTTACCATGACTCAAATCACAATGGGGATGTCTTCTGAAAGTCTCCAGGGGGAAGCTCTTTCCGCAGTTGATGCACTCTGCAAAAAGCTTCAAGAAACAAAAGAGGAGAAAAGGCTACTGAAGGAGCAGAAAAAATATCTGCTTCAAGCCTTACAGAAGATGGGAAGTGCACCTCCCACAACTGCCGCCGAGACTCCTAAGCTACTCAGTCAGGAGAAGATCAATGAGTATTCAAAGATCGGCGAGCAGGGTATGGCCGTTTCTGCTTGGAGGAGCCAGATCCTCAAGGACAGTGAAAGAGTGATCGCCGAATATGTCAATCTATATCTGAACATTAGGAAGGTGAATAAGGAACTCCAAGCATTAGCAGGTCCAATATCAGAAGAGCTAGAACACATGCTAGACTCCAGCACGAGACCTTCCAACAAATGTTTGACTGTTCAGTCGAAGATCTGGTCAAGTTCGGAGTCTTTGGCCATCCAAGGGCCCTCAACAAAACCATGTCCACTCTGGACTATCGGATAGATCAGCTGGAGTTTGTTCTGGAAAAAGATAGACAAGGTAAAGGAAGAGGCCCTGGATGCAATGCATCAAATGGAGAAAGTTGTTCTCGCCATGACTCCAGGGTTGCTCACTCCTTCCCTTACCTTGAGATCAGCCGATGACACCATCCGGATCTTCAAGGAGATAGCTTCTCAAGGGACAGGGCCAGAGGTCACATTCGACACTGAATCTATCAACAACCTACTGGCCTGTAGGGACTTCATCGGGTTCCTTATCGAGGCGGAGAAAGATTATTCCAAACTCCCGGGAAAAGCTCATAGACGAGCAGGAGACTTGCGAAGAAATCAGTGAACGGCACAAGGATCCATCACAGGATCAATTTGGGCCGATGATTAGCAAGTTTTTGGAATACCGCGCTCAGTTCCACATATCATCACCTGAGCAGCATCAGAAACCGGCGACCCCTTTTCGGCCGCAGGATGATGATGATGAGTAACTTCTTCTTCTTCTTCTTCTTCTTCTTCTTCTCTCTTTTCTCCGACTTTCTTTTTGAAATGTCTAAAATGTGTTGACACAAATGATGACATCATCCATGTTGCATCATGGGATGATGTCATCCACCAAGTTGTCAAAGTCAACATGACTTTTAGATATTTTGTAAATATCTTTGTAAATAAGTGGGTTGGCTCCATTTTGCCTTCTCTCTCCCTCATCTTCTATAAATACTGGAATACTTGTTGTATTCAGAGGTGAACATTTTTTAGATAGAAATAGAAGTGAAGAGAGAAAGACTTTGAGCTTTCTTGTAACAGAAGAAAACAATAATACAATTATTAAGACTTTGTGCTCAATATCTGTGTTATGCATTAGGTCTTTCTTACGTTATATCTATATGTGTTTAATCTATTGGATTCATATCTACTTTCCTATCATTTGCTCATCAGTATTGCTTTGTTTATTTACGCAAGTAGGTTTGGCTCTATTTACTACCAAACCAAAAACGTAAATCTTCTGACCCTTCTACTTTGGAATTCATTTCTTTTCTTCCTTCGGATCTGTTCTTTCTCTCCTCCCTCTTTCATTCCTTTCTTTTCTCAGCCTGAAACACTCTACTGGGATGAGATCCCAACCCCCGAAGGTAGAATCTGTGAGACTTGCATAGGTTCCTGCTAGTAGAAATAGCAATAAACCAGTTTCGCTTTGCTAACTCAAAGAGGGGCTAAGCCCTGCACATTGTTGGCTCGTCTATCCATAAAATCTGTCCAGGCGACAGATTTTCGGACCAACAAAGAATAATATTTTAGTAAAGAAATTAAAAAAACCACACAATTTTGTACCCTGTCATTGTTTACATGACCTAGAGAAATTCTGTCATCGATAACTCTTTCCACACATGTTAATTTGATCTAAAAATTTGTAGGCTTGATATTATATGAGGAAAAAAGACATTTTTAAAGTTTCAAATGAATTAGTCGGGTAGAAATTGTATATCCTTTGCCCTATTTTAAAATCACGGGAACAATTTTAGCTATAAAAATCATAAAATGGATTGTCAAGACCTCCAATAAAATATAATAAAATTAAAATAATTCCATTCACGCATTCAAATTAACAGAAATGAGAAATATATCAAATAAACTTGATAGTAACTTTCCTACTTGATAGTAACTTTCCTACTTATTGCTTTGTCATGGATATTCTTTCACAATCCTATAAACCATGCAAAAATTCACTCCTAGGTTTCCATTAAAACATTATAGGGTCTATGAAAGTGTAACAAGGATGAAGATTAAAACATTACAGGGTCTGTATACATTATAAGTGAAGTTATCATGATAACAAGGTACTAGAAATATTTTGAAGTTGAACAAGAACATGTTACAGATCTATAAGATGTTTTTAAAGCAAGGGGAGAATGTTTAATCATGAAAGCAAGGGATTTAAGTTCTCTAAGGTGTTTAGAAGAGCTAGACTAGCTAAGCCACTCATAGTTACAAAATATAATTCCAAGGCAAGAAATTTTTGAATCAAACATGTATAATCTCAACCAACGAAGTTTGAAAAGATTCAGAACAAGTTTCAAGGGTGAGGAAAAGTTATTAAGCCATCTCTATGAATCCATATGTAGGGTATGTGAACCTATTTTTGTACTTTCTATTATAAAAGTGTGTTACAAGTCTAGGTAGGGGGGTCCATAAGGAGTTACTTCATGATTTTTGTGTGTTTCTAGAACTTGCTAAAGCTGGTCTAAAGCACACTAAAGAGGGAATTTAGGGATCTCAGTCTTAGTGGTTGTAGGCAATCATTGTATGGAAGAGACAAGAAAAGTATGACCCTTATCAACTTAGGATAGATCAATGAAGAGGTGAGATGATTTTTTTATGTTGAATGATGCCCTTAATTATGCTTGTTGGAAAATTTGAATGAGCTATGTACATCTATCCAAGGATTGCTACAGTGACTTCAAACTTGAAGAAGAAAAAAATAGAGATTTTTGAATTGAAACCTTTGTGTTTTAGCATGGAATATACCTATAAGATGATGAAAAGCATGAATAAAGATATCAAGGGGAGTCATGTTTAGGTACATATATCATCATATACTATTGTTAAAGTCAAAAAAGACCAATTTCAGTCCAAGGGGGAGTCCTAGTCAAGAAAGTAAGTTGATTTGTGCATTGTTTTCATTACGTGTTGTCATTTTTCATGTCTAGTCATCACTGTAGCCTTTGTAATATATGTCAAAGGAGGATAGAAGCATTAGAAACATGGAAAAGAGGTCTAGTAGGATTGTTTTTTTCTTATGGTTTCCATCAATATTTCTGAAGATGATTGTCATCAATGAAAAAGGGGGAGATTATTGGCCATTATGTGTTAGTGTTGTCATTGATGGAAAATGGTTTCATGATGTTGTGTGAGTTCCATGAGGTTTACTCCAGTGTCTAACATGAAGGTTGATTGGTATTGTCCAAGTTTGGTGAGGCTCTATAAGGTTCTAGAGCATGGTATAACCTACATAGTCTATGTATGAGTCATCCTAAGTGATTTGCAAATTGAAATGAGTTCTATAATGGTTGGTTTAGTGTCTAATAGGTTTTAATGAGTTTATAAGGAGTAACCATGGTCAGTTCATGGGTTGGCATGAGTTGAGTCATGTCATTCTAGTCCTATTCGTAGTAGCGGAGTTTACAAAATGGTATGGTGATTTGATTTTTGGTGCTAATAAATCATGGTGAAGCATGGTATCTTAATGGGTGATATTTTATATTAGGTATCTGATTCATTTTAAGTCATTTTTTAGAGGTTTTGTGGTGTTTCATGGTCCTTGGGAAGCAAGCATGTGAGAACAAGGCATGGTTTCTTACCTAAGTATGAATGGATATAGAGTTATAGGAATATTTGAGCTATATGGTGAGTATATACATTAAGATTATGTTATTAAGATGATTCATTAAATTTTTTCAACTCATTTTGAAGAATATTTTGCAAGTTATGATGTTTTAGGTGAAATAGGGTCCAAGAAAGAGTGATTTCCAGCTCGAATTGCAACTTTTGATGCTAAATATGGATTGTATGATTTTAATAGGACCTTATGGAATTTAGGGATGATTTTACATTGAGTTCACAAAAAATATTTTTGGTCATTTATCATCACATTTTTATGAACAAATGCTAAGAATGTAAATTACTTTTTGTGAGTTTAAAATCCTAAGTAAAAATTGATGGAGAATATTTTCTTTTTAAGTGACCATAATTGATGTTTTGTGTTATTATCATTATTTTATGTTGTATAATACTCCTCCATATTTCTAGAAAGGTATGATAGTGCTCGTGGTGATATGTGGACCCCACTCAAAAAGGGTAGTTTCTGAAGAAGATTGTTTTGGGAAAATATTTTTTGAATGAGGTATGAGCTAAATTGATGTTTTGGAATGTATGTGAGCTGATATTTATTTACATGGAGGTTTTTTTACATGTTCATGTAGGTACATGGTCAAATGAGGCCCATTCAGGTTGACTGGTCAAAAGATAGTTTTGAGGCCTTAAAAAGTAGTGCTCAGTAAAATGGTCATATCTAGAGATACACATGGATTTTTGAGATGATTAAAATGTTTTGGAAATAGGATTCAGATATATTTCAATTTATATAAGTTTTTTTATCATGATGAGATGTTTTGATGAGGTTTCCAAGTCCTTCTTTGGATAGGAAGGTTTTTTCTAGTGTAGGACATGATGTGTTTTTCTGCAAGTTATGAGTTGATTGAAGCATGATATGGATTAGGTGATGATTTATATCACTTGTAATGTAAATAGGTATGAAATTGACATAAAATGAATCCATTTTTATATTTTTAATGTTCATATAACTATTTTTATGAGCTAACCTATGGAAAAACATTTTTGGCAAATTGATTTGATGAAGACAAAAGTGATTGTGATTTTAGAAGGTGGTTGATTAGAGTATTATCACTTTATTATAAGTTTTATAAAAGGTATATAATTTCAACCATGTGGTTACATAACATGTTTTGGTTGAGGATAAGTGATTTTGTGGCATGATGAATTTTCCAAGGTGCTGAAGGGTGTATGAAACAATTATTTTTAGAAATACAAAGAGTACTAGGCCAATTAAATGAAATAATTTGATTTGTTGAGATAAATTGAGACCATTTATGAATGTTAAATTATATTTTAATCATGTGTAAGGTTTTATGGTTTTTATGTAAGGGAATTTTTATCTTTGTGCCCATGGGGGCTTAAGCCATTATTTGGCACATGTAATGAGGTTTTTAGCTAGGTCGACATACTTGGGTCATTTGTGACTATTTTATTTCAAATTTTGTATGTTTCCTTCATTTATGGGTCAAGCCAAATGAGGTAAAAAAAAAAATTGAACTTGAAATCATGAGGAGCTTATAAAAATATAGTTTTGGGTGTTTTGCAAGCTAATTGTGTGTGTGCAAGGTGTGCGACCTAGGTGAGAGATATTTTCAGGTGTTGGACCATTAATTGAGTTTTAAGCAAGTGTGTTTCAGGTTGAGGAATATTTTCAAGGATGTGTGCAAGTATTTTATGGTTTGAGAAGTGAATAAAGAGCTAGTTGTAAGGGTTTGATCACCTAGGGTTTGAAGAGTTGAAGAAGTACAAGCTGAATACTTGGTCTCTATCATTTGTGGCAGCAAAAAATCAGATATCAGATCTACATAAGGTGGTTGAGTGGGTTATTGATTGTCTTGGGGGGTTTTAGCCTCCTTGTGGAGTTGTTACTTCACAAAATTAGGGTTTGGTGCTCCTTTTAGGATTAGTGCTCTACTAAACTAGGGGTTACTGCTCCTTGTGGGGTTGGTGCCTCACTAAATTTAAAACATATCAATAAAATGATTGTGTCTAAGTGGGTTTTCTTCCCCTTGAGGGTTTCACACTTATATCTTGTGTTCATGTGTTGATTTTGTGTTTCATGGTTGCTTTCATCTTTGATAGTGTACACACATTAATTATTGGATAAGTGGATTTTTTGTTGTTTGGATAGTATGAAATCTGGTTTAAAGTTTAATAAGGACTGATTCAACATCCCTCTCAGTCCATTATACTTCTAAAAATAGAACCATTGTATAACAAAGTATTTAAGAATCTTGGGGAAAATCTTGGTGAGTAATATGTCATGAGAGGAATAGTCCAAAAAAGTCACATGGAATGAGAAGTGTTTCTTAGAGTAGTCATAAATAGGTAACTTAGAAGAAAAAACCAAGAGGTAATGGATAAGAGGCTATACTTGTATGCAGATTATGAAGTAATTAAGTAGAATATGTGATATGATAAGTAACATATGTACGTTTTTGTAATTTCAATATTTGGGCTTATAAAGTGTGGAAAATGGTTTCAAGTTTATGTGTGATAAAAGAAGAGACATGAGAACCACTATGATTTTAATTAGGTATAGACCTGGAAACATCAAGAAATCAAACACTTGGTGCCCTTGTAGATGTAGGAATAATGGAAGTAGGAATATTATATATCTTTGTATGATATTGAGAAGCATGCTTAAGTTTCTCTTGTACATCATATAGAAGGAAATAAATATCAGTGGGATTATCATATAATAATTGATCATCTGTTGTGCCTCATCTTTTGGAATGGCATATGAATGATCGTCATATTTAATATTGTACCCTTCACCTTGCAGATGATCAATGATAATGGTTAGGATAGAAATAACAAATATATTAGAAGTGAAATAATAGCCAATAGTAGGGTTCATTGTGCCATGGTGTATGCTGACATAAGGGGAATAATATCTCTTGATGACG
This sequence comes from Taxus chinensis, assembly GCA_019776745.2. Classification (NCBI taxonomy): domain Eukaryota; kingdom Viridiplantae; phylum Streptophyta; class Pinopsida; order Cupressales; family Taxaceae; genus Taxus; species Taxus chinensis. The sequence goes on from CM034149.1 coordinate 17,931,273, forward strand.
GAAGATTGAGAACCCCTAGGTTGAAGGAAAATATTATAGAAGAGATAAGGGTTAATCATGATAATATATAGAAACCAAACACATCAGAAAAAATAGACAAAATAACCCTAGGGTAGCTATGGTTTGAGAAATAAATATTTGATTCAAAAGTCAAGTTCAAAAAATTGTTTACACCATTTTTAGCTTAATTAAATTTATTGTGCAATAGACAACAATAAACAGGAATGTAAGGTCTAGAGACTAGGAGCTACTCTGATGAGTTAACTTCCAACATTAACTATAAACAATTATAATAATGTATTGGTTATTTTGATAAGTAAATACAAGATTAATATATATAAGAAAGAGAGACTTATCTATATACAATATTACATGAAGAATTTGAGAATACAGAGTGAAGAAACTATAAGTGAAAATATTGGCAAAGCTTTATTGGTGGTAATGTGATATGGAAATATTCTGGTGCAATATTGTACAACTTGGTCAGGATGTATAATCTATTCATGCCCCTTCTCTATGGTCTATGATGCCTAAAACATTTTAGTTATGTGACTTTATGGTTCCTTCAGTGGCCTGGAATGGTACTTAATTTTTAAACACTAGTTGTTGGATTGTCTCAATATTGTCTGTAATAAGCTAAATTGCTCCAAAAATCTAACCATGGGTAGAATACCTAATAATAAGGTTATTTTTTGGGTTGTGGTACATCCCATGCACTACCTATGTCAAAAATAAGAGGCATTAAACCAAAATTATCTCTCCACCTAACATATGATATCTATACAGATGCAACTAGTTGGAAACTAGAACCCCTTTGATCATGCTTGTTTGTGTTGTGCCCTTGTTAAGACTTAGAGCTAGGAAATTGGTGTGCTTGGATGTGATGGAAGATAGAATCTTTGATCTAGTTGAGTTCTTCAAAATTGGAGTAGTGGCTGACCTAATGGATGTGCATCAACTTTATAAATAATTAGGGAGCCTTGCGTGCCTTTTGTGAGTGTTATAAGGGATTATGTCAATAGAATGTCATGTGATTTGTAGGTGAGTAAATGAGGTGAGTTTAACTTTATTATATAGGGGTCTGAAGATAAAATATTTTGATAAGGTCGGCCCAGGGGATAAAAGACCCAAAAAATGATATTGTATGGAAAGTAGAATTGGAGAATATGTCTATGTAAGACTATACAAGTTAACTAGGACCGAATTATACAACATGACTAAAATGTATGATTTTGGCTAGGGAGAAGGTGAATAAAATCTAAAATTTGCACAATGATGGTAAGAGCTAAAGGATTGATTTTATAGAATTATATTAATAATTTTATATGCATCAGTGTATAGGAATAAACAAGTTAGGAAAGAGATGACAAGATATAATGAGTGGAGATAGGATATGGGTGTTTTTCTTAGCCAAGAAGCGTAGTTGGAATAAGCAATGTCAAAAGGTAAATTGAAAAACTAGAGTGTCTATAACATCATTCCAAAACTTTTGGTTTCATATAACAAGTTATTAGTCTAAAATTATATAGTTTGGTTAAGATAAGATGTACGTTGTTGACTAAATTGTACAATCTTTATCCTTTGTATCTTCTAGCTCTGGTTGAAATTTGAATATATATTAAGTGTGGAATTTCATCTTCCTAGTGTCGACCTTATCATAATGTTTCATTTATGAAAGGATATATAAGAAATCCAACATCACTTTACTCACCTAACACTTTCAAAATATACCATTGCAAATATCAACCCAAAAGTACTTAAGGATCTCTTAAATCTTCCAAAATTAGTTGCAAATCACTTAGAGTTTCCACCACTACATGTATAAAGCACTCAACTAGGTCAAATATTCTATATTCCTCCATTTTCAAGCATGTAATGTCATAGATCCATGTATTATCAAGAGAAAAGTCGCTCCAAGAATTTTCAAATGTTTTAAATGGAAAAAATGGTTTAGTCACACAATTGAATCACACTGCATCACATTACTATTGTATTGGGTATATTATCTATTCTATAGCTATCCCACTATATTTGTGTTAAGAGACATGAGGGAAATCTTAGGGGGTTGGCTTAAATCACACTCACACCTGCACACGCACTTGTGAGAACTACCTAATGCTTGATTCCACTCAAGGGCATACAATACAACATTTGGATTGGTTTGGCAGGGATTGAATGCTAAGGGTAGTTCAGCCTCACCATACACATGATTTCTCCTTTTGTTATCTAATTTTTTAATGAATGATATTACATGCATCTAGGATTTCCACTTTTTTTAGCTAATCATAGGTTGCTCAAGTAAGAGTGAAATATAGTGAAGCACATTTCTAGGGAGTAAAAACACACAAAAGTTACAGAAGATGACTATAGAAGGGTACAAGGCTATACAACTCTAGTCAAGACCATTCAACTCTAACCAAGACCATAAAAATTAGGGCAAGATCATACAATAGTTGTATGGTCTTGTACTAGGAAAATTTCAATTTTCAATATAAAAAATGAAGCATATCCCACCTAAGATCATCTTGTTTCACTTGTCAATGCATCTATATCTCCTCTATTTTTACTATGTATAACTACTTCTTCATCTCCTCTTATGTATTTGAGCTATTTTATATCATTATCGTTGTTACAAGTATTAATATGTTGTTCTAATTATGCATAGTTACTTGTAAGTTAATTAAATCATAATAATATCATGTTAGAAACCCTTACATCCTATAGATTTTTGTGTACATAACATTTTCATTCATTGTATAATTAGGGTGTAAATATTTGGTGAACCCAATTCGTGATTGGATATATCAACCCTAGTTTCCCAAGGGTTTTTCCTTCCTCTTTTTTTAGATCTATTAGTGTTCTAATATTTATATTTGAATCCATGGCATGACCTAAAATTTATTTTCAAAATTTTCCCTGGGATCTCATACTTGGACCTACTCTTTAGGTTTCTTTCTATGGTTTCCTCATTGCAAAGTAACCTTTCATTGCATATCTAAAAATTAAATGACTTTATTTCAAATTCATTGGAATTTTTTCTTTATTTTTATACATTAAAAGAAAACCTCCATTTTGGCATAGTTTTTGCAAAAAATTTGGAATTCCAAAATTACTATTTTAAGTAAGAAGGGCATAATAAAAAAAATAATACATGTTTTTGGAAATCCCTTGGAGTTTTTTGTTCCTAATATTTAGATTATATAGCACCTCTTTTTTTTTGTTAAATTCACATTTTATTTTCATAAATGGTTGTTTTAGTAATTTGGCAGTAATTACTTTTTTCCAAACATCACTTTTGGGTTCTATCTTATGTGGTCTTTTGACTATCAACCTTCCATTTGCTTATTAGTGTATGATTTCTTATCAAACTAGAGGATTTTATCTTATTTTGTGTTATGATGGCCTATGTTACTAATCCCCAAGTTTCCTTGTTTTACTTTCTTCACAAGTATCCTACATCCAAATATACCCATTTGGAATATTACAACAAACAATGCTTCCTGTTGATACGAATCCTTCTTATGTGGCTTCCATTTTGAGATGTATTTCAACCCTTTTATTAGTAATGATGAAATATTTAATAATGTTATCCTAGAATCTATTCAAGCATTATAACATGGTTTTCAAGTACAAATTCAAGCTATGTGTACTACGATCAAATATCTCAAGGATGAGATAATACATCTAAGAAATCCTAACATGATCATGACAATCATATCTCTACACATCATGACCAATATACACATAAGGATAAAGGAAAGTAATGTGATACAAAAGATATACATGATACATGTGCTCATACAAGTGAAGTGGAAATCCTACACAGGAAAAAAATTGTATGTTCCAAGAAATTAATCTCAAATACTAAGTCAACCACATTGGAAAGAACTTATTTAGTTTAGAAAGAATGTTATAAAACATGATATTATCTATGATTAGTCACTATGTTTCCTACTCATTATTATCCCCTCCATAGGTGTAGAAACTACTTTTTCAGCCCTAGGTGACCCTACACATATTAATCACATTATCATTATTTACACTATTATCACTATCCTAAGTCCATTATCCGTATAGTCTAATTTACCATCATAAAACCTCATCTACCTGCATCCGATCTCATTTAACCACCTAAAACAAACCTAACCTAAATTACCCTAACCATTATAACCCCCTAACCTCTTCCTAATTGGATTCTTAACATCCCACCATTCAAAAACAAACTACAAGCCTCAAATGGTAATTGGTTTTAACCATTTGCCATCCTACCTCATTTTTTTTCTAACCATCTTGACCAAATAGAAGATGATCATTATAGACATCATTGATCCTATGTGAACCACCTTCCTTCCAAGTTTCACAGTTAGACAGGTTAAAGAGATTAAACACCCTGATGAATTGTTTAGACCCTGCACAAAATCACAACAATATAAGATATTTCATAGTATGTTATTATCATTTGGGATTCCTCCAACATTCAGTATGCCATTGGAAGCTCTATCATCCTCATCAAAATTCAACAAGGTATAGTGCATTTATTTTAATCATATCTTACTTTATTTTTATCTGTCAAACACATGTTTTCATCCCTCTTTATAGCCATCATATCTTCTGTCTTTCATTTAGCTATTTGTCCAAATTTTAGCATATCAACCAATTTTACCAGGGATCAACGTCAATCCTAGATCACCATCAATCAGATACCCAACCCTTATGCACTTAATTTGACTCTTAAAACATATTCGAATACCATCTTTCTATATTCATTTTGTCTCTGTATAGTCTCAGAGGGCGATAGGCATGTCCCCATTTCAGCTGCTATATGGTAGAGATACAGAGCTGCCTCTCACCTTGGAATTGCCTGCCCTACGACTTTCTAAAGCCCTGGAGGATTCCACATTCACGGATGCTATCGATAAAAGAATAATGTACCTGACTGAACTGAGGGAAGTACAAACTCAAGTTGCAGATAGGTTGACAGAGCATCAGAGGAAGGTGAAAGTCATTTTTGATAAAAGAGCCAGGGAAAGAAAGTTTGAAGTTAATGACTGGGTCCTTTTATGGGACAAAAGAAGAGAAACAAAAGGCATGCATGGAAAGTTCGATTCACTATGGAAAGGGCCTTTTGTGATCAAAAAGATCGCCGGAGCGGATAGCTTCATTCTTGCTCATCAGGACGGAGTTGAATTGCCGTTGCCTTTCAATGGGCAATACTTGAAGCTGTTCCGAACATGAGAAGCAGGGTAAAACCTGTATGTACATAAATAAACCCTTTGTTTGTTTTTCCTTGTTTTGTCTTGTTTTGGTGTTGTGTTGTGTTTGTCTGCCTGACCCCGTGCCCAAAAGACAAGATACGAAACCAGAGATGCTGGGATCTCACCTTTTCCCTTTGTCATTCTGACAAGAGAAAAAGATGTCCACAGACGGAGCCAACTGGGGTCACTCAGATTTCACCCCGAAATCTGAGACTACCCAATTCGAAAAAATTTCGTACTTTTAAAATAGTGGGTCATTTGTTGTTTTTATTGCCTGAAAGTTCCTGTATTGCATCAAGATAATCCTAAATAACCATATTAGCCCTTTTCGCCAAATACCCAGATGCCCAAAATTGTTTTATTCTGTCGTCGGGATTTGTCTGCGGGAAATTTTTATTTAATTATTTTGAGCCCCGTGTGAAGCTATTTGCGCTCCGTTTTAACTCCGTTATAAGCGAATATGTTATTATTCCTGTATACCAGAAGGATTTTAACTTATTTTAAGTTTTGGGCTTTATTTGTAACTTTTGGCAATTTTTCGTGTTTTTGTGGTGTCCCGTTCTGTTTTCTGTGAAATTTCTTTAGAACAATTCCTTTGCCGAGTAAGCCCGATTTTTGGCCTGGAGCAGCTGGAGAACATATACACACGTTATGCTCGGAGGAAGTCACCAAAAGAGGTCTGGATCACTGGGAAAAAACGAAGTTGTGCACGGAAAAGCCCCTGCGGGGTTGGGCGCATTTTTTGGAAAACAAAGGATTTAAGCTGCAATGGGAAAAATAGAAGCAGCAGACAAGGTGGGAATTTTGTACCTGCCTAGCAGGGTACTTATTCCCGTGATATAAAATTCACTTAAGCTGCAGTGGGAAAGTTGGAGGCCGTAGGCAGGCGGGAATTTATTGCATGCCTTGCAGGGTAAAAATTCTCACGATGAAATAAAAGAAAAGTGACTTAAGTGAAATCATGAGATTTTATTGCCTGCGTTGCAGGGTAAATAATCTCATTGTCAAATTCAAATCACTTAAGTAGATCATGGGATTTCCGGTGGCTGCCTTGCAGGGTAAAGAATCCCATTATGGTGAAAAATTCCTAAAAATAGAATTACTATTGTGCAAAAAAGTGCACCCCCCTTTGGTAAGATGGATGGCAATAATTAAATTGAAGATTTTTAATTAATTATTCTATCCTTCTAAAATGGGCGCCCAAGCATTGAAGAAAGTTGACAAGTCAAAGGAGGATTAAAAGAAATAGAATTAAATGGATTAAATTGATTAAATTTAATTTATTTAAAGGCTGCCCCTCTCCTAATGTCAAAAAGTGCGCCCCATTTGGGCATAGATTTAATGATTTTTGAGGCATTAAATCATTGAATTAGATTTCTATTTTCAGTGGCTGTGGTCAAGGCACACTGTGAAGCTTAAGTGAAGTGAAGTGTGAATGATTCAATTGGATTAATTTAATTTATTGGATGGCTATCCTTAAACATATTTTTAATTAATTAATTGTCAGGAATAGGAAGGGCAATTATTAATTATAGAATTATTAGGGTTATATAAGCATGGGCTGCCATAAGGGTGAATTATTTAATTCACAGGTAAAGAATTGCAGCCAAGGAGGAAAAGTGCGCCCCATTTAAAAGAAGAATTTTGCTCAGACAAAAGTGAAAACAAGGCTAAAAACTTCCAAATTTGGTGCATGCTTTGAAGGAGGTTGATCTTTGTCTGTATAATTGTTTGCATAAGTGTTACAGGGGCTCAGGTGTTGTTGAAAGGATTCATGCTCTCTTTATGTGCAAATTAAACATCAATTTTTGGGGCAGCAGGCTTGAAAAGTGCAGATTTTTACAATTAAAATTCACTATTCATGCTCCGGTGGCCATTTTTGTCTGAATTAATCGCAGGAATTCATTACAGATGCTTTACAAAAGAAAAAGAGATTTAATCAATGTCCAATACATTGCATATATCCTCCGAATCTGAAGAATTGTTCAAATCTGCACCAGTTTTGAAGAAATCTGGCCAAGTAAGAAGAAAAAGAATTATTCACACAAAGATAGACAAAGCCATGGCGAAGAGAGATGAAAAAGAAAGCATGATGGAGTCATGTATCGCTTCTAAACTTGCAGACATAAGAGACACAGATCTAGGCCCGGAACCTCTTTCCGAATTGATTGATAGATCCAGAGCGGGAAAGACTCCACTCATGCGTGCGGTTAAAAGCAGTGGAATTATCCGAGCTGCAGCCTTTCCATACATAGCCCAGTTGCTAGAGTTTATTATGGAGTACGTTAGATCTTACTATCCTTCATCTAGATCAGTGCGAGATGCTACGGGGAAAGATAATAATTCGGCTGGACGCAGAGTTCATCAATTATTGTTTGAAGATTCCGGTGCGAAAGGTGGTGACTTCCATTAGCATTCAGGATGTCGGCAGCAGGTGGGAAAAGCATAGAGTTAATTGCGTGAGCATAATGAATAGCAGATACATGAAAAAGCCTAGATCTCCTTCAAAGTTCCGAAGAACTCTTCCGCGGTCCAATTTGGTGCAGGAGGTCGATGATATTGTCAAATTGCTATGCAGGATTGAATGGCGAGGCGAATGCTTACACTTTCCGTACATGGATGTATGCTTTCATCAGGACCATTGAAGTCAACAAGGTTGATTCCATAATCAATTGGTCAGAAATTATTAGCGAGCAACATTAGTGAGCAAACTCCGGCACGTTAAAGTGTACTTTCAGCTTCAAGATGACTTCCTACTTGGTGTATGTTGCAGCTTCACAAGGCGTCTTTTCCAAGCTGGATAGATGTGGTGTTCTTTCTAAGGACCCCATTTTCGAGTGCTCCCCACAACTTATTGTACCTGCGTGCGAGAAAGATTTCAAAGTGGTCAATGATGAATTCTTCTATGATTTCATTTGCAGGCTAGACAAAGACTTGAAGGCTCAACAGGGTAAGCAATGAGGCGTGAGAAGCTGTGTCCAAGATTGGCAGTCTATTCATTCAGTTTGCAGATTTCACATACCTCAGGGTTACAGAGCTTTTCTGGAGAACCGATAAAGATGCCTAGGTATCCAAATGATAGATTGATTGCCATGCAGCTGAGCAGGCAACTTGTGGAGTTACATGACCTTCAGTCAAAGCGGCACAAGTCTAACGGGCTTCTTCCCAATCACTGTGGGACATTACAGCTGCATTAGCATTCATAGAGCTCGAGGGATGGAAATGCAGATGTTATCCGAGTATGAGCAAGAGTTCTTACCTGCACGGCTGAATTTTGATCCATTTGGAGTGGCTAGGAAGACGATCTCCCAAGAGTACGCACATGTGCCTTCATTAGAAGATTTCTGGATGAAGTACAAAAGTGAGAACGAGGTTAGAAAGAGAGATTTCAGCAGGCTGTCAGCAAAGCAAGTGTTCGACTTTGGACTAGCGCAGATACCTGCGGATCTTAAAGATGATGGGAATGTGGTACTTGACACTTACCATCAAATGGGAGGAGGTAAAGCTCGTACTGACAAGATAACGTATGGCAGCTGCCAGCACACTTGAAGAAAGATCCGGAGCTATTTTGGTGAATACTTCAAACTAGTTGCTGACACGAAGGGATATTGCCTTGATGAAGTATTGCTGAATCAAATCATGGGCAACTTCGGCGTAGAAGATTCCCTCAAGCGGAAGCATGGAGGAGAAAGTAGTAGAAAGGCCCGAAGAAGATGAAAGTACACAGAAGATCTCAATCTAAGGAGAAGATCACTTCCACAGGCCATGAGCTTTGGTTCCAGACTTCTCCAGCACTGAGTACTTCACCAACTATTGCACCGCAGCAGCAGGACACTTCCATGCTTCCACTGGATCCGGTGACATTCGTCTTCTCTCCTTAGCCATTCCGTTCAGCACCTGTTCAAGAGGAGATGTTGAAGCTGCAGATGGCGGAGTTCCAAAGAGCTTTGTCCTTGGATGATTCAGAGGATGGCAGCGATAACAACGTGTAGCACTTTCTGATGGAGAGGAGGCAGAGCGGGAGATGGTAGCACACTCAGCGACTTCTCATTCTTCGAGAAGTAACTTCTCGGAATGGTTGGCTTCGCAGTTGGTTCCAAAAGCCAGAGTGGAGATGAACTTAGAAGAGCACGACTTGTAGCTACTTCCAGAATCTGGGTGGAAGAGATAGAAGGCCTAAAGTTGCTAAGGCAACTTTTAGGTTGCGCATCAAAAGATTTTGAAGTCAAAAGATTTTGTGCTTTGAGATATCAATCCCGGTTTGTACAGGAAAGGTAGAATTGATGGAACGTCATTTCAGAAGATGTGACAGTGGACCAAAGCTACAACTCGGATCAAGCTACTACTGAACAGATTGAAGCATGACATGCAGACATTGCGGTGGATACTTTGTTCCTCAGGCCCGACAGTGAAACTGCGGACACAAGAAGAGCTGCAGAAGCAAGGTATTACTGGCCCACCCTTATTTCAAGATCATTGCAGAATGGGTAGCTAAATCTTCCGTTCAAGCCCATGCCAACGCAGGTGAGTGATCATGTTATGCAGGGCGTGTGAAGATTGCAAGCAATCAATTAAAGGCTATTGACCCATTGAAGGATCTGATTATTCGTCAAGCTTCTGTCCAACAGTGGGGTAGTGCCAGCCCGCCTAAAGGTTATGGACGATGCAGAAAATCAACTAAAGCGGCTGATCCAGAAAGCATAAAAGGTCATCATTACAGTTGCTAGACAGCTAACCTGAGTGTATTGGTCGAGATCAACAAGCTGCCGGTAGAAGCCATTCCTGTGAAGAATGCCACTTCCGCCGAAGTGTGATCAGTTTTATAAGGGGAAGCAGTTAGAGTTTGCAGTCATCTGTTAGGTTTGGCGTATCTGCAGAGTTTTGCTGAAGAGGATGTAGGGCGCTTGAGAGTAGAACAACAGATTTGCCGGACAGTATTCTTTCTTTCACTGAGGAAAGAGTGGATGGAGGTATTACTGTTACACTTACGCGCGGATTGTTTCTAACGAAGTGCATGATTCTCTGGAGGGTTCCTCAAATTACTGATGGTCCACAAGAGGAATGGTCAAGCCACCAAGCCTCTCACAATGAACTCTATCAGTAATTTGGTGACTACTGCAGGCAGACATTGCGAGATTTGTAACAGAAAATGGAAGAAGACTTGAAGCATGCAGCAAAGTGTTGAATGAAGGATTGCTGCAATTGTGGGCAGAATAGGAATCAGTAGCTAAAACAGATGGAAAGATAGCGAACTATATGTTCGACCAGTATATCAAATATCTGAACTAAAAGAGATGTAGATGTTACAGCAGAGCATGACTTCTTCTATTTCTTTCTTCTTGGAATTGCTATGTTCCCGGACGACTTTCTAAAGCTTCTAAGTTATTGGTTTTGCCACCATTACTTGAAGTCATGTGGAACCTTGCTATTAGATAAAAGAATACATGTGTCACCTAAGACCGAAGTTAGTTGAGGATGAGTGCCAAATGTCATCTTTACTTGTTGTTCAGACTTTAGTTCAGATAGAGTCATCTAAAGGAAGGTGAAAGTCCTACCTTCGACAAGTAGGAGAAGAACCTACGGGTTAATCATCGATCAGAGTTTGTAAGTTAATGCAATCTAGTGTTCTAGACTTTGTGCTGAACCCCTGAGAGCCACTTGTTGAAGAGGAATACAAAGAAGCATGCATCCGGAGAAGTTCGATGTCACTATGGAAAGGGCCCTTTCTGTGCTTCTAAATCTTAGATCGCCGGAGCAGATAGACTTCATGTCTTGCTCATCAGGATCTGGAGTCTAGAATTACCTTTGCCTTTAGAATTCTGTGTGTTCAACATCTATTTGAGCTGTTCTTCTATGTGACTTGTGATTAGCAGGGGCAAACTACTAATTAGGATGTACATCTTAAATAAATCTTCTATTGTAATACCTTGAATTTCTTCTGTCTTTCATTCTTCCTTTCTTAAACAGCTGCTTACTTGCTGCAAACTTCTTAGTTATGTTTGCCTGAACCCCGTTGCCCAAAGTACAACCCCTGATACGATAGAAACACATTTTTTGACAGATCTGACACGGGAGCCTCATCCGGTTAAATGAGGGAGATTTATGTCATGACTGACTAGGTTTGATGCTATGCAAAAAGATGTAGCCACAACTGGGAAAAAACGAAGTCGTGCACTAAAAAGCCCCTTCGGGGTTGGGCGCATTTTTGGAAAACAAAGGATTTAAGCTGTAGTGGGAAAAATAGAAGTAGTAAGCAGGCGGGAATTTTGTACTTGGTGTCACTCAGATTTCACCCTGAAATCTGTGACTACCCTATCCGAAAATTTTTCGTACTTTTAAAATAATGGGTCATTTGTTGTTTTTATTGCCTGAAAGTTCCTGTATTGCATCAAGATAATCCTAAAGAGCCATATTAGCCCTTTTCGCCAAATACCCAGATGCCCAAAATTGTTTTATTCTGTCGTCGGGATTTGTCTGCGGGAAATTTGTATTTAATTATTTTGAGCCCCGTATGAGGCTATTTGCGCTCTGTTTTAACTCCATTATGAGCGAATATGTTATTATTCCTATGTACCAGAAGGATTTTAACTTATTTTAAGTTTTGGGCTTTATCTGTAACTTTTGGCAATTTTTCGTGTTTTTGTGGTGTCCCGTTTCTGTTTTCTGTAAAATTTCTCTGGAACAACTCCTTCGCCGGGTAAGCCCGATTTTTGGCCTGGAGCAGCTGGAAAACATACACGCACATTTTGCCCGGAGGAAGTCATCATCGGAGGTCTGGATCACTGGGAAAAAGCGAAGTCGTGCACAGAAAAGCCCCTGCGGGGATGGGCGCATTTTTGGAAAACAAAGGATTTAAGCTGCGATGGGAAAAATATAAGCCGCAGGCAGGATGGGAATTGTATACCTGCCTGGCAGGGTACTTTTTCCCGTGTTATAAAAGTCACTTAAGCTGCAGTAGGAAAAATAGAGGCTGCAGGCAGGTGGGAATTTATTGCCTGCCTTGCAGGGTAAAATTCCCATGATATAATAAAAGGAAAGTGACTTAAGTGAAATCATAGGATTTTAGTGCCTGCCTTGCAGGGTAAAAAATCCCATTGTTAAAGTCAAATCACTTAAGTGGATCATGGGATTTTGGTGCCTGGCCTGGCAGGGTAAAGAATCCCATTATGAAAAAATTCTTAAAAATAGAATTACATGTGCAAAAAAGTGCGCCCCCTTTGGTGATGGATTAAAAGTGATTAAATTGATTATTTTTAATAATCTTTCTCCTTGGAAAAAGTGCGCCCAAGCTTGAGGAGGTCAAAAAAGTCAAAGGAGGAATAAAAGAAATAGAATTAAATTAATTAAATTTAATTTATTTAGTGGCTGCCCCCTTCTCTTGGAAAAAGTGCGCCCCATTTGGGAGTTGTTTAATGACTTTTTAAAGTGCATTAAAACATTAAATTAATTTCTATTTTCAGTGGATATGGTCAAAGCACACTGTGAAGCTTAAGTGAAGTGCTGTGTGAAGGATTAAATTGGATTAATTTAATTTATTGGATGGCTGTCCTTAAACATGAAAATTTTTAAAAGAGAAAAAGTATGATTTTTAATTAATTAATTGCCTTTAATTGTTAGGCCAATTATTAATTATAGAATTATGAAGGTTATATAAGCATGGGCAGCCATATGGATGAATTATTCAACACACAGGTAAAGAATTGCAGCAAGGAGAAAAAGTGCGCCCCCATTAGAGGAAGGATTTTGCACAGACAAAGTGCTAACAAAGGCTAAAAGCTTCCAGATTTGGCGCATGCTTTGGAAAAGGTTCATCTTCGTCTGCACAATTGTTTTCACAGGTGTTAAAGGAGCTCAGGTGTTGATTGAAAGGATTCATGCTCTCTTTATGTGCAAATTAAACACCAATTTTTGGGGCAGCAGGCTTGAAAAGTGCAGATTTTTATAATTTAAATTCACTATTCATACTCCGGTGGCCATTTTTGTCTGAATAAATTGCAGGAATTCATTACAGGTGCTTTATAAAAGAAAAGGAGTTTTTATCAATGTCCAATACATTGCAAATATCCTCCGAATCTGAAGAATTGTCCCTAAATAGCACCAGTCTTGATAAAGATGAGAAAGACTTGTTGGTAGTCCCATCAAACATCTGTGACTGTGCATGGGATGGAGGAATCATTTGTTTCATTTTCTATCACTGTGAAAGGGCCGATGCAAATCATGATAATTCTCATCAGGGATTGTCTAAGTGTAAAGAGGAGACGTGGAAGGAACTCCATAGCAACCATAGTTACAGGAACAATGAGCATCTCACACAAGAAAATCTTGGAAAGGACTTCACTTATTGAGATTATCTTAGTAAAAGTAATGGACATGTATTGAAAGCTGATGCCTTTTATATAGCTCTAGGACTACAAGAAAAAGTCATCTATAGTGCAAGTATCTCTCTACCCAACTCTGCACAGTGCAGATTTGCCCTACTAATCCTTTGCAACTTCTTCTCTACCTTTGTTTTTGAAGCCTTTTCAACTTTGAAAGGTTTGCATCCTTCTAGGGCTTCTCTGAACGCCTGCTGGGAAGAAGATACCGATGTTATTATGAAAGCCGAGAATGCAAGGCACAGCACTAACATCCTCATTTGTTTGTCCTTTATTAATTAAAAAAAGGTACATGATTTGTTTGCAGGAGGTTAGAGACATTGATAACTGAATTACATTAACTAATACTTAATATTTAATTGATATGCTTTACATAGAACAAAGACCATGTTGGTGTGTTTCCACTGCCTCCCTAGAATAGGTAGTGGTTGATACAATCCTGCATTTTGAATTTTTCCCTTTTGTCAGCTGACTTGAATTCTAATTCCCTGTACAAATTTTTTCACATCCATACCCATCTCAGGCCAATAATTATTCTCACCAAGCTGCGCCAAGTATTTATTAATGCCAAAGTGACTAGTTAGTCCTCCACTATGCATGTCCTTAATCAACTTCTTTCTCATAGACCCCCGGGGTATACACATTTGTCTTGATTTGAAGAACAAACTTTTTTGCAGGAAATATTCCTTATGTGGGGTTTTATCTCTACTCAACAGATCCTTTTATGCTGTTCATGCATCTCTAAAATGTTCACCCTCGTACAGATGGTTCGTGGAATCAAATCCAACTACTTCAACATGCCTCTCATTTAACAAGAGATACCTCCTTGCAACTCTATCTGACTTGTCACTCCTATGTTTCAACGCAAATGAATAACCTTGCAAAAATTCAACCCACTTCATATGTTTTTGATTTTACTCACCTCAAGTGTTGATGAACTGTAAGTGCTTGATGCTCTGTGTACAACACAAACTCCTTGGGCAACAAATAATGCCTCCACTTCTTGAGAGCTTGCAATATAGCATAGATCTCTTGATCATAAATTGAATACTTCCGCTTTGCTTTATTCAACTTCTCACTAAAGCAAGCAATGAGCTGAATTTCTTGACTCAAAACTGCCCCTATTGCTGTGCCACTATCATCACCATCAACTTGGAATACGTTGGTGAAGTATGGCAATGTTAATATTGGCTGTTCAGTCACCTTCTAACTTTAAACTCTGGAACCTATGCTCTACTTCTGCTGTCTAGACAAACTCTTTCTTATCACCTCTCATTGTTTCTGTGATAAGTGAATATATCCCACTGGAGTTCTTGATGAAATTGTTGTAAAACTTGCTAACCCGCGGAATCTTCTTGTTTCAAACATGATTCTAGGTGATGGCAACTCGACAACGACTTTTACCTTTTCTAGGATCCATCCTCAATTCGTCCTGGGAATTCACAATTCCGAAGTTGACCAATACAATTTTCCTTTCTCAATCCCTGTAACCTTTGTCTTAAATGTATCAAACCTTCTTCCTTTGTTTAATTAAAAATCAAAATGATCAAAATACACAATGAAAAACTTACCAATGGAAGGTTTCAACACTTCATTCATGAGTCTAGTGAATGTAGTTGTGGCATTTGTCAAATGAAATGGCATAGTAAGCCACTTATACAACCCATCCTTTGTCTTGATGTAGTCTTCCATTCATCCCCTTCTTTGATTCTCATTTGGGGATAAACACTATTGAAATAAATCTTTGTAAAATATTTTGCTCCACTCAAGCAATCGATCAAGTCATTCATGTGAGGTAATGAAAATTTTATACTTGATTGCTATTTTGTTGATTGCTTTAGAGTCTGTGCACATTCGCTATTCTCCACCTTTTTTTGGCGCTAATTAACTTCTTGAACTGGCATGGGCTCAAGCTTTCTCATATTAGTCCTTTGTGAAACAACTCCTTTACTTTCTTGTTCTCTGTAGGTGTCAACCTAAATGCTGTTCTTGTTCGGCAATCTAGATCCAGGGATTAGATCCATGTGATGGCTAATGCTCTTCATGGGTGGTAGACCATCTAGTAGATCATTGGAAATGATTTTTTCGTATTCACTCAACAAACCCTTTCAATTCATGTGGAATTCCATCTACTGTACTCGATATCCCAACCTGCAGTTGCTTGGGAATGAAAGCAAAACACACTTTCTTCTTCACCTCTTTCAAGAACTGTTTTCCTCAAATCAACAAAATCTTTGGACTGTTGTCCACCTCCTCTCCTATGTCCTTCAATGGGCCCAATTTATAATTTCTACCATCCTTCACAATGGTGTAGGTATTCATCCCATCGTAATGCGTGGATTTTTTTTTATCCAAACTACCATGGTCTTCCCAACAACACATGGCATACATTCATGGGCATGTTTGAACCAATCTGAAATGAACCAAACTTTGCTCATAATTATGTATAACTTGTGGCATTGTGGTCATGATCTGTGTGAACTACTGAATGAGCCCGCAATATGCCCCCTTCTAAGATGAGGGATGCTGCAATGTATCATTTTGCTCAAAAGAGAAAGTATTAGCTATAAAAATTATATAATCAAAGCATGACCAAAATGTTATGTCTTTGAATAAATTTGCCACCTTACATGTAGATGATCCTTTATAGGATGTAGAAAATTGTACGGTATCAATGGTTCTTGTCACTCAAGATGATCATAACATAAATGTGGTTGAAACCAATGAGACAGATACCAATATGGACAAAGTGGGCTTTGCTCGGGACATCCAAGCTAAAGGTTATCAGCATAGAAAAAGCGGGAGTTTAAAGAAAAATCTCCCTCTATCATTGAGCACTAGGGAGAATCTACGAATAAGACTTCAACAATTTATTCTACACCCCTCGATCTCAAGGGTGCTTAACACCGGTAGGAATTAGTCAGGCCTCTCTTAAGTAAATGTGACTTCATACCAATCAGAAACTAGGTAGACATTCAAACCTAAGTCAGATTGGACAAGATGGTGAAAATTTGTTAGCATTGGGTAAGGTAAGCGATCTTGCCCAAGTTTTTAGACATAGTAATCCATGAAGTGCATTACCTAGAATGTCAGAGGCTTGAAAGGTTGCCCCTCTTAAGTGTTATGACATTAAAAGGTTAATTCAAATGCAACGACCTTATGTGATTTTTCTTCAAGAAATAAAGTGTTGTCGATAAAAAGTATACCGACACCTAATCAACCCTTTCGCCTAACACAAAAGGTCAAGTTGGAATTAGACCAGTTTAATCATGAAGAAACTTAAGCATAACTTAAGCGTTGGTAGTTTAAATATATGTTAAACGTAGAAAAACCTAAGATCCTGGAGTAATTTCTATTTTCTAAAAAGAAAAAGAATATACACAACAACGAAGAAACAAACAAACAAACGAGAAAGTAACATAGCAAGACCATTTATCATTAAATCTGATAGAAGATGAGATCATTTAAGTGATATGATAATGTCATTTACAATGAAATCACTTATCAATAGGACTGAATTGTTTGTAAAACAAATATTATCAAACCTTTATCAGACAGAGTGACGTCTATTAACGAGACAACCTCTTGAAAAGGTGAATAAAAAAAATGATGATTTATTCATGATCTCATAGTATAATTATTGATCATGTAATGCAACTTGCTTCGAAACATTAACATTCAAACAACTCACACAAAATATACACATCAACAAATTATTTCCAAGATAGGACACATTTACATAGTCTTTGAGACCAAATAAAAGACAAATATATTAATGAGAAACAAATTTATAACATGGAAAAGTACAATGACTGCCAAGACAATATCTGACAATAGTTATGATCAAATCAAAATGCAAACATGGCTATTAACCCTCAAATGTCTCAAGATTGGAGTAAAAATGACTTTTCATGGCATGCTCAGGATATGACAAATCAAATCTGCAAACAATTTTAGATGAAATACAAAATAATCAAATTAGATAATCAATAAGATAATATTATAATTGGATATACGTGCTTGGTGTCACTCAGATTTCACTCTGAAATCTGTGACTACCCAATCCGAAAAAATTTCGTACTTCTAAAATAATGGGTCATTTGTTGTTTTTATTGCCTGAAAGTTCTTGTATTGCGTCAAGATATTCCCAAAGAGCCATATTAGCCCTTTTCGCCAAATACCTAGATGCCCAAAATTGTTTTATTCTGTTGTCGGGATTTGTCTGCGGGAAATTTGTATTTAATTATTTTGAGCCCCGTATGAGGCTATTTGCGCTCCGTTTCAACTCTGTTATGAGCGGATATGTTATTATTCCTATGTACCAGAAGGATTTTAACTTATTTTAAGTTTTGGGCTTTATTTGTAACTTTTGGCAATTTTTTGTGTTTTTGTGGTGTCCCGTTCTGTTTTCTGTAAAATTTCTTTGGAACAACTCCTTCGCCGGGTAAGCCCGATTTTTGGCCTGGAGCAGTTGGCAAACATACACGCACATTTTGCCCGGAGGAAGTCGTCATCAGAGGTCTGGGTCACTGGGAAAAAGCGAAGTCGTGCACAGAAAAGCCCCTGCGGGGATGGGCGCATTTTTGGAAAACAAAGGATTTAAGCTGCGATGGGAAAAATATAAGCCGCAGGCAGGGTGGGAATTGTATACCTGCCTGGCAGGGTACTTTTTCCCGTGTTATAAAAGTCACTTAAGCTGCAGTGGGAAAAATAGAGGTTGCAGGCAGGTGGGAATTTATTGCCTGCCTTGCAAGGTAAAAATTTCCATGATATAATAAAAGGAAAGTGATTTAAGTGAAATCATGGGATTTTAGTGCCTGCCTTGCAGGGTAAAGAATCCCATTGTCAAAGTCAAATCACTTAAGTGGATCACGGGATTTTGGTGCCTGCCTGGCAGGGTAAAGAATCCCATTATGGAAAAAACTCTTAAAAATAGAATTACATGTGCAAAAAAGTGCGCCCCCTTTGGTGATTGATTAAAAAGATTAAATTGATTATTTTTAATAATCTTTCTTCTTAAAAAAGTGCGCCCAAGCTTGAGGAGGTCAAAAAGTCAAAGAAGGAATAAAAGAAAGGAATTAAATTAATTAAATTTAATTTATTTAGTGGCTGCCCCCTTCCTCTCAAAAAGTGCGCCCCATTTGGGCATTATTTAATGTTTTTTGAAGCATTAAAACATTAAATTAATTTCTATTTTCAGTGGCTATGGTCAAAGCACACTGTGGGGCTTGAGTGAAGTGTTGTGTGAAGAATTAAATTGGATTAATTTAATTTATTGGATGACTGTCCTTAAACATGCTATTTTTAAAAGAGAAAAGCATGATTTTTAATTAATTAATTGCCTTTAATTGTTAGGGCAATTATTAATTATAGAATTGTGAAGGTTATATAAGCATGGGCAGCCATATGGATGAATTATTTAATTCACAGGTTAAGAATTGCAGCAAGGAGGAAAAGTGCGCCCCCTTTAGAGGAAGGATTTTGCTCAGACAAAGTGCTAACAAAGGCTAAAAGCTTCCAGATTTGGCGCATGCTTTGGAGAAGGTTTATCTTCGTCTGCATAGTTGTTTTCACAGGGGTTACAGGAGCTCAGGTGTTGATTGAAAGGATTCATGCTCTCTTTATGTGCAAATTAAACACCAATTTTTGGGGCAGCAGGCTTGAAAAGTGCAGATTTTTATAATTTAAATTCACTATTTATGCTCCGGTGGCCATTTTTGTCTGAATAAATTGCAGGAACTCATTACAGGTGCTTTATAAAAGAAAAGGAGTTTTTATCAATGTCCAATACATTGCAAATATCCTCCGAATCTGAAGAATTGTCTAGATCTGCACTAGTATTGAAGAAATCTGGCCAAGTTAGAAGAAAAAGAATTATTCAGACAAAGATTGATAAAGCCATGGTGAAAGGAGATGAAAAAGAGAGCACGATGGATTCATGCATTGCTTTCAAACTTTCAGACATAGGAGACACAGATCTAGGCCCGGAACCTCTTTCTGATTTGATTGATAGATCCAGAGCTGGAAAGACTTCACTCATGCGTGCGGTCAAAAGTAGTGGAATTATTCGAGCTGCAGCTTTCCCGTGTACAGCCCAATTGCCAGAGTTTGTGATGGAGTGTGCTAGATCTTATCATCCTTTATCCAGATCAGTGTGTGATGTTGTGGGAAAGACAATAATTCGTTTGGATGCAGAATTCTTCAATTATTGTCTGAAGATTACAGTACGAAAGGTGGTGACTTCTATTAGCATTTAGGATGCTGACAGTAGGTGGGAAAAGCATAGAGCTGACTGTGTGAGCATCATGAATAGCCGGTTCATGAAGAAGCCTAGATCCCCTTCCAAGTTTCCGAGAACTCTTCCACGATCCAATTTGGTGCAGGAGGCGGATGATATCGTCAAATTGCTATGCAGGTTGAATGGTGAAGCGAATGCCTACACTTTCCGGACATGGATGTATGCTTTCATCAGGACTATTGAAATCAACAAGGTTGATTCTATAATCAATTGGTCAGAAATTATTAGCAGCAACATCGGTGAGCAACTGCGAACGTGAAGCGTACCTTCAGCTTCAAGATGACTTCATACTTGGTGTATGCTGCAGTTTCACAGGGTGTCTTTTCCAAGCTGGATAGATGTGGTATTCTTTCCAAGGATCCCATTTTCGAGTGCTACCCACAGCTTACTGTACCTGCGTGCGAGAAGGACTTCAGAGTGATCAACGATGACTTCTTCTACGATTTCATCTGCAGGTTAGACAAAGACTTGAAGACTCACAGGGTAAGCAAGGAAGCATGGGAAGCAGTGTCCAAGATTGGCAGTGTATTGATCCAGTTTGCAGATTTCACATACCTCAGGGTTACGAGTTTTTCAGGTGAACCAATAAAGATGCCAAGGTACCCGAGTGACAGATTGATAGCCATGGCGCTGAGCAGGCAACTTGTGGAGTTACACGACCTTCAGTCGAAGCGGCACAAGTCTACGGGCTTCTTCCCACTCACTGTGGGATATTACAGTTGCATCAGCATTCACAGAGCTCGAGGGATGGAAGCACAAATGTTGTCCGAGTATGAGCAAGAGTTCTTCCTTGCGCGGCTTAATTTCGATCCATTTGGAATAGCCAGGAAGACAATCTCCCAGGAGTACGCACATGTGCCTTCGTTAGAAGATTTCTGGATGAAGTGCAGAAGTGAGTACGAGGTTAGAAAGAAAGATTTCAGCAGGCTATCGGCAAAGCAAGTATTTGACTTTGGACTAGCGCGGATACCTGCGGATCTTAAAGATGATGGGAACGTGGTACTTGACACTTACCATCAAATGGGAGGAGATAAAACTATACTGCAGGATAGCAATGGCGGCTGCAGCACAATAGAAGAGAGATTCGGAGCTGTGTTGGTGAGTACTTCGAGCTGGCTGCTAACGAAGGGATACTGCCTTGATGAATCAAATCACGGGCAACTTCGGCGCAGGAGATTCCCACAAACGAAAGCATGAAGGAGAAAGCAGCAGAAGGTCCGAGAAGTTGAAAGTACATAGAAGATCTCAAGAGAAAGAGAAGACCACTTCTACGGCCATAGCTTTGACTCCGACTTCTCCAGTACCTAGAGGATCACCAACTATTGCACCACAGTAGCAGGATGTTTCCATGCCTTCATTAAAACCAGCGACGTTCGTCTTCTCTCCGCAGCCACTTCGTTCATCACCCGTTCCAGAAGAGGTGTTGAAGCTGCAGATGACGGAGTTCGAAAGAGCTTTGTCCTTGGATGTTTCAGAAGATGGCAGGCATGATACTGTGGCACTTTCTGATGGAGAGGATGCAAAGCGGGAGATGGTAGTGCACTCAGCGACTTCTCACTCTCCGAGAAGTAATTTCTCGGAATGGTTAGCTATGCAGTTGGTTCCGGAAGCAAGAGTAGAGATGAACTTAGAGGAACATGACTTGCAGCTACTTCAGGATCTGAGCAGAAGAGACAGAAGGCCTAAAGTTGCTAAAGCAACTTCTAGGTTGATTATCACGGATTCGGGAGAGAAGTTTGCTGAGATATCAATTCTGGCGGAAGGAAAGGTAGAAGAGGAGCTCACGGCAGAAGATGTGACGGTGACCAATATACCACTCTGTCAAGCTACCACTGAAGGATTGAAGCAGGACACGCAGACGTTGCTGGATGCTTTGTTCCTTAGGCTTGACAGTGAAAAGGCGGAGAAAGAAGAGCTGCAGAAGCAAATATCTCAATTATGTGAGATCATAGCCAAGGTTACTAAATCTTCCGTTCAACCCATTTCAGCGCAGGTGAGTGATCATCTTATGCAGGAAATGGAAGATGCAAGCAATCAAGTAAAGGCTATTGACGAATGGAAGGATCTGATTATTCGTCAAGCTTCTGTGCAACTTGGGGAAGTGCCAGCCCGCCTAAAGGTTATGAACGATGCAGCAAATCAACTAAAGCAACTGATAGAAAGCATAGAAGGAATGAATACAGTTGCAGAGAGTAACCTGAGTATTTTGGCCGAGATCAACAAGTTGCCGGGAGATGTATTGGTTGCAGAACAAATTGTGCCGGATGGATCAGTCGAGAAGGGGAAGCAGCTAGAGTTTGCAGTATCTTTCCGTTTGGAGATCTGCAGAGTTTTGCTGAAAAGGATGCAGGCGCTTGAGAGTAGAACATCAGATTTGCCGGACAGTATCATTTCTTTTACTGAGGAAAGAGTGGATGGAGGTGTTACTTCATACGTGCGGATTATTTCTAACGAGGTGCATGATTCCCTGGAAAGTTCTCTTCTGATGGTACAAAAGAGAATTGATAAAGCTACCAAGCCTTTCACGATGAACTCTATCAGTAGGCTGGTGACATTGCAGGCAGACATTGCGAGATTTGGGCCAAGTTTGGAAGAAGTGGAAGCATGCAGCAAAGTGTTGAATGAAGGGTTGCTGCAATTCAGGACAGAAAAGGAAGCAGTGGCTAAAACAGATGGAAGGATGCTGAATTATATGTTCGACAAATATATCAGATATCAGAACAAGAAGATGTAGATGTTACAGCTGGCATAACTTCTTCTATTCTTTCTTCTTCTACTTTCTATGTTCCCGGATGAAATTGTAAACTTCTAAGTTATTGGTTTTGCAACCATTACTTGAAGTCATGTGGAACCTATTCTATTAGTTAAGTGATACATGTGTCACTTAAGAAGAAGTTAGTTGAGGATGATTGCCAAATGTCATCTTTACTTGTCGTTTATACTTTAGTTCAGTTTGAGTCTTCTATTTGTACTTTCCCTCCTACATTCTATAAGTAGGAGAAGAACCTACGGGTTAATCATCGATCAGAATTTGTAAGAAGCAATCTTGTGTTCTAGACTTTGTGCTGAACCCCTGAGAGCCACTTGTTGCAGAGGAATACAAAGAAGCAGGTTTCCAGAGAACTTTGTGTCACGGCGTACTGTGTTTCTTGCTTTTAAATCTTAGATCTTTAAAGTAAACTTTGTGTTATTTTAGATCTGGATCTAGAACTGCCTTTGCTTTATAATTCTGTGTGTTCAAATCTATTAAGTTTCCTCTATGTGCATGCAATTAGCTCTGTTATCTACTAATTGGGATGCACATCTTCCTTACTTCTTCTCTGTAATACCTTGACTTTCTTCTTCTATAATTTTTCCTTTCTTAAACAGCTGCTTACTTGCTGCAGAACTTCTTAGTTATGGTTCATGAACTAAGTGTTTAAAGTAAAACCCCTGATAGATAAAACACATTTTTATTGACAAATCTGACATCATATCTTACTTTATTTTTATCTGTCAAACACATGTTTTCATCCCTCTTTATAGCCATCATATCTTCTTTCTTTCATTTAGCTATTTGTCCAAATTTTAGCATATCAACCAATTTTACCAGGGATCAACGTCAATCCTAGATCACCATCAATCAGATACCCAACCCTTATGCACTTAATTTGACTCTTAAAACATATTCGAATACCATCTTTCTATATTCATTTTGTCTCTGTATCCTCTGTACCTCATCTTAGCATTAACGATATCACATCTTGCACCTAAAACAATCTTTTTTACCATCTTTTATTGAAATATACTATTTTTTCCCCGATAATTGTTGATTCCCAATTATCATCGATCCATTTCTTTATTCCTTATATTTAGATCTTATCATCTGATTTTGCTAACAAACATATTTACAATCATGTCTTGTCTTGAGATGAATGTTCGAGGACAAAAACACCCTATTAAAAGCATATATGACATCTTGATCATGAAAAATCCCTTCATGTGGGAGAATTTATGATGCATATTGATATAAAATTTCCATGAATTAAATAAATGAAGAAGATTCAAACAACAACTCACACCCAAAAGCTCTTCCAAGAGGATCTTCTCAAAGAAGCTTGAAATGGACAAATCTTGAAAATTTCATCAAATTCACATCAATTGGTTAAATAAAATGCAATATATTGTTTTATACCCTTCATTAATTGTCAAATGTATCCTCAAATTGATTAAATCTCATGTAAACTTCATTTGCCTTACCTTCTCTTAACTGATCTAACACCTTTCTTCACTAGTTCTCTTATTCCCGTGCTTAAAACCAATCCATTTTTGTCCTTTTATCATTCAAGAACCTTTAAAACTCTTTTACCTTGTTCCAAAACTTCAAACACGGTTATTTCAATCATCTACTTAATACAAAAGTGTTACAACATCACCTGTTACCAATCTTGCTTGAAACTACTCTCTAGGTACTCTCAAGAATAAGTACCCTGCATGATCCATGGTTAGAGAATTCCATGCATACCCAAAATGAAATTTAAAATTATTTAGATACCCTTTACATTATTTATGGTGTGTTATTAATTTCATAACCTAACTCCTTTATCTTCTCTCTCAACAACTATTTTACCTTTCTAGTTCTCTAGGTCTCATCTAGCCCTGTTTAGGTACATTTTCCTTCACATCTTTTGATCGCCTTACTCATTTAACCAATAAAATAAATTTTTGACCACCCATTTATCCCTTCCTCCTATAGACAAATTATAATTATGGGTTTGTTTGGAAAAATTTCTTCAAATTCCACAAAATTAAGTTTTTCATCAAGTCTTTAGACTGTGCAAGCCTCCTCCTTATAGATTGTCATCAACATCTCTGGATTTTTCCATCATTTGGTAATAAATATATTTGAATCATATGAAGGTAAATACAAATATAGTTTGCTAAAATTTCCAAACCCTAAAATCAAGTTTAAGGCCCTCAAAATTCTCCTTGTATACAAACCCTAGCTAGGGTTTCCTAGAAATATGGTAGGATTTATTTTGATATAACTTTACTCTAAATTTCTTTCAAGACTTCAAATTTCTACTATAGAATCCTTGGGTTGTGTTACTCCATATAATATTACCATTAGCTCTTGATCATACCATAGATTCTCGTGTTTAATGATTATGTTCTCTCATTGAATGGAAAGGTAGGGTTTATACGTGCTAGAAATAAGGTTTGTTACAATAGTTCCATATATTTGTTAGTGTAGGTTATTATTTATCTTTTTATTTATTTATTAGGATAATTATTTTACTTGTGTTATCTCTACAATTTTTTTGTTAGTTTTCTTATGTGTACCAGTAGGGTTGAGTTAGCTTATCAGTTGTCTTGAGTTAACTTACTAGTTTTTTGGAGTCAACTCTACTTCCAGTATCAGTTAGTGAGAGTTATTCACCACTGATCTAGGTGGTAGTTGAACTTTCCTCCTCCTATATGTACACCTATTTCATCATTCTAATATGAATCTTTGAGCTGATTTTATGTGCACTCTTCATGGTTTCGATAATGTTTATTTTATCAAAGTGATCTTGGGATTAGAAGCAATGGTTTCTCCGACATGGTATCTCTCTTGTTTGTTGAGAGATTTTGTATGTATATTTTTGACACTTTTAGGCATGTTGAAAGTATATCTTGTGGGGGATCTATTCTAGTGAAGCCTAGTGTTATTTTTTCACTGATTGAGTAGTTGCTTTAACAACTCATACATATTTTTAGTGCCACTCCACCCATTCAGCAATATGAAAGGGTGTGGTGTCGATCCTGCTTCTTTTGGTTTTATGTCCTTGCCTTATTACATTGGCATTTATTGGATTGTGGTACTCCTATTTATTTGGATCTTATGTCCTTTCCTTGGTTATTGTTCTTGGATCATGACACACCTATTTGTAGCACTTGGTCAAATTATGTTTGGTTTTTTTTTACACTTTCAACATCACTCCATTGACAATATCCTTGTATGGAGCTATTTTGGTGAATACCAGTGTCAGCTATTTTTGAGTTTTGTGATCAAGTAGTGGATTCATTCCACAATGCACACCAAACTTCTTTAGCATTATACAAGTTTTTTGAGCTGAGCTTCTTGGGATTCCTTGCAGCAAGATTTTTCTCTCTAATTTGTTATTATTAGTTTTGGGTACCTTGCAGTGTCATTTTTCCCAGTTATTGTATGTGGGTACCTCATCAGGCCTTGCTGTCAGGGCCCACCTTATTTTCCACCCACCTAAGCTATGCTTATGGGGGTGTTATTATAGGTTATTATTTATCCTTTTATTCATTTATTAGGAAAATTCTTGCACTTGTGTTAGCTCTACACTTGTTGTGCTTGATTTCTTAGGTGTACCAATTGTATCAAGTTAGCTTATTAGTTATGTTGATTTAACTTACTAGTTTTGTGGAGTCATATTTACTTCTAGTATCAGTTAGTGAGAGTTATTCAACATTGATCTATATGGTAGTTGTAATTTCCTCCTCTTATATGTACACCAATTTCATCATTCTAATATGAAGCTTTTGAGTTGATTTTATGTACACTTTCATAGTTGTGGTAATGTTTATTCTGTATGGAGTGATCCTAGGATGAGATACTCCTTCTAAGCTTACCAATAGCTATTGATCATATTAAATATTATTAGGTTTAATAATTGTGTTCTCTCATTAATTGGAAAGGTAGGGTTTATACATGCTAGAAATAAGGTTTCTTACAATAGCTCCCTATCTTTCATACTTGAAGCATGATGATAGAGATTCTTCACACTCCTGGGCCCTAGAGTATGTGATCATAATCAAAGGATATTTAAGAAAATACCTACCCATACCTCAACCTGCCCTATAGAATACTGAGCTACAATTTTCTATGAATTTCTAGGATCAACAGAGTATAAGGCACTCTTCAAGTTTTAGGACCTCTCAATATCTCCACACTAGTCTTTGTCCAACAAGTTCAATAAAATATCCCTCACCTTTCCATTACAAGAGCTTCCACAGAAATATCAAACTATTGTGTCTTAATTACTTCATACAATCCAAAATAGGGTATGGTCAACACATATTAAATTACAACCTCTAAAAAATTTACATGTAGATTCATTCATGATTCAAAATTGTTGGTGAGAAAGTTTTTCATGTGGACAAATTCATGGGTTTCTTACCAATGCTTTGCAAGTTGAAGTCACTTTAATTAGAGGATGTAACTTCAGTATTTGCATGTGCATGAAAAGGTGGAGTTTTCCTAGTGGCCTTGTAGCTTGGGATCCAACAGGGGCACTCCACTGACCCCGCAGGAAAGATAGCAATCACTTGCTAGAGATGAATTTATCTTGAGAGTGGGGAAGGGAGTGAGAATAATAGTTAGGAGAACTAATGTTGCAAGTAGAAACTCAGATTCCTACACACACTAGTTAGAAATTTCAACACATGTATTTAAAAGAAGAAAAACAAAGATCTTAAAGTTACCAGCTAGAGGAAACCATGCATACAAATATGCACACATTCATATGCCTTGGAAAACAAAAAATTCGTCCTTCATTAGCATTTAAAATCAAGAGTTGTACATGATAGGAGAATGGAAAATAGAGAGGGGAAATAGCAAAAAATGGCCAACTCTTTATTCTTCCACAAGTAGGAAACTTATCTCTCATAAATTCACAAATTTTCCATCAACACCTTCAAAATGAGAAGCCTTTACATTTTATAAGAAGATAAATGACTCTTCATATGCCTCAACATAACTTAAAACTTTTCATCTTCCTAGGAAAACACTAAGTCCCTTTTTACAACATAAAGGTGACTTATTACATTAGAGAACTTAAGTTATTTTTTATTACATTAAAGACATATGAAAATTGTAACCCCAATGCAAAATTAGAACATTTAAGAGAGAGAAAGTGGGGGATGAGAGGAGAGAGAGAGAGAGAGAGAGAGAGAGAGAGAGAATAAGGAGGAAGAATCATGTCATGATGTTACTAACTTGATCTAATGAAATGTTCCAATATGATGAACTCTAGATCCTCAAACTCCTTACGCCTTGAGAAAACTCCTTCTACTCTGAAGAATTCTAAGAATGGAAACCAACCCCTATAATGACCTTTCACAAAACTTCCATGCTAATATGAAAGTTCTAATGGAGTATAAATTGAACATTTTAATGATGACAATCACCACTCCTCTTTACGCATGACCTACTTATAATCTATATAGCAGGATGAGTGTCAAAAGACACTGTTGAGATCATCTGCATACCCTAAGGAAGTGATCCATGAATACTGATGAGTGAACTATTGATGAAAAAAAATAATTTTTGTTACATGGCATGAAGCACCACCATTCTTGTGATCTTCTGAGTACACACTAGGATGTAAAACTAGAACAATTCCCACCCACCAAACATTCAATCCTCTAAATTTTTGAAGTCCTCATGAGTGAAATTTCTATCCCTCACACTGGAATGAATTGGTCTTACACTTGAAAACTTGGACTTCATAGCTTTTGAAACACCAACTATACTTGGAACAAGCTCTTACTATTTTTATAAAATGTCAAGATTCATCCCTTGGATCTAAATTGATGATGTTGGCCCAATGATTACCCCTAGCCCAAGAAAATCCTACTTTAGGATATGATTATCATGCTAGGATTAAGAGCTGTAAAGTAGAGTTATTTATGGTTTATTTGTCATTAGGAGAAATCTTGCATGCTTAGGGTACTTGAGTATGGTGGGGCATGATGAAATTTTTCATGTGGCCTTCTCTTGAGTGATGAATAGGTGGTAGAGGGAAATTCTCCACCCTTCTCTATGATATGTATTGATTTGCATCACAACATCAAAAAGAGAGATCTAAGAGAGTGAGAGATGCGAGAGAATGTTTTTAGAAACTTCTAGAACAGAGTGTTTGTAGGGTTAGAATGTTGTTCTATTGATGTATCTAATTTGATTATCATTCTTTTGATGTATTTGGCTACCGTAAAAATGGTGGATTAATAAAATTGTGTTTTTTCTGAATATCAGTGCTTGTGGATCTAAATGTTTGTGTTCATATTGTGTTCATGGTTTAGATATGATTCCTACATGTTGTATTTTATTTTCATAGTCATAATATGGTTCATCTATGCTTGGGTCTAGTTTCTTTATTCTTGTTATAAGAATGTATGCATTTACGATTATGAACTACTCCATCCATTCATGGTAAAATTCTTGACAAATATCACATAAAAGAGGGGCCTGGAGCCTTTGCAGCTTCGGGTGACCACCTAGTTTAGGCTGGGTGATATACACATGGCATGTCTTGGAATTAAAGGGTTAGGAAAAGTGACTACATCTTGGTTCCATTATCAGGACCTCTTTTGAAGTTGTTGCAAGAATGGTGTGTAATGGAAAGAATGCTTGACCTTGGACAGCATGGAGACTTGGCTTAAGAACATGAAGGATGAGTTTGCACAAAGATTCAACACTAGAACTGAGTTTGATGCATGTACATGGGTAGAGGAGCATCTATATCATGAGCTCTATGAGACATTATTTTTCTATTTTCTAGTAGAACTGTATGAATGGTTGTCAGCGTATGCATTGAGGAAGAGTTGGTATTATCAACCTCATGTTTGGACCCAAGAATATTATCAATGGCTACATGATGTTGATATGATATGGAATCATGATGTTGATCATTGGTGGAGTGGTGTGTTGACTAGCTATACATGTTGGAGTACGTGGTTTCTACTTATTCTTCCCCCTAGAGGTTACTGAGTTTGATTTCTTGTGAGAACCAAGAGGATTTTTCTTGCATTCTATAGTATTAGCCATTAAGATCCTGATCATGACTCTAAGTTTAGAACCATTTCCTATGGCTAGCTAAACTCCCACTGGGCACAGGGTGTAAAAGTAGGTGTGGTAAGGGATGGTGGATCCTACGGTAGAAGCAGATAGAGAGAGAGAGAGAGAAAGGAAAGACTGCTCAAGTATAATGAAGCATGGGAGAGGGAATTGGTGAAATAGTGTGAGATTGTAGGAGTGATGGATGTATGGAGGTAGATGTTGCAAGAAGGATTTGAGGTTCACGTGGAGGATGTGGAACCTGAGTAGTCTGTGCTACCCCATCTTGGCAAGCATAGAAGAAGAACCCCCTCAGCTTCTGATGAGAGTTCATCCAGATGAAGAAAGGAGATGGACTATAGGCACATTCATTTGAACCCACCTGGTGACCTAACCCTTGCGCTTAGTTTTCCAATTCCTGAGACAAGTATTGCTAGTCCTTGTTGGTGTTGGTGTTGGTAAGAAAACAACATAGGTAGATATCATTTTTCATTAAATTCATCTATAGCCACACAAATATTTCCTGTGTTTGGTGGTATCCTATTAGGTGCATCATTTGGACAAGGTGTGGGCATGTAGAAGTGTGGGTATCACATCTGGAAGTAGTTCAACTTCATAGACTATTGGAGCTCAATTTAGCACAACGATGGGAACACAGAGTAGCACTACTTTAGGCCCTGTACCTACTACATGAGGAGGATCTGGTGGATCTGGAGGATCAAGAGTTAGTGGATCTAGTGGATCTGGTGGTGGAGGAAACACAAGAGGAATCAGGGTTTTGGATCTAGTGGGCAAGGACCACAACCCCATCAACACGTATTTTATGAGATGTCTCTTCATTTACCTGATTATAAAGGTGTTGAGGATGTTGCAGAGCATGTACACAAGTGTGAATTGCTATGGAACACTAAGGGGATCACTACCTCAGAGTGGAAGGCATGCCAGTTTACAACTATGTTGCAGTGGTGCGTGCATAGATGGTACCGAAACTATGACCCCCATCAGATGAAAATGGATTATATGGCCCTGCATGATGCCTTCTTGGTGGAATTTCATATTCCTAAATTTGAGAAAAAGAGCATCAACTCACTCAAGGAGATTCAATAGGGTATGGCAGAGAGTGTGCAGGAGTATGATGCACACTTTAAGACTCTCTTGTCAAAGTTATATTATGATATCCATCCCTCTCATCATGCTCAGTGGTTCATTGGAGGCTTGATAACACCTTTCAGATGAGCACTTTCACATAATACTTTCATGGATCCATGTGAGGCCTTGGAGGCTACTCTACATGCTGAGGCCATTGGAAGCATTGATACTAGGGTAAGTCCCTTTTTGGAGGCACATATTGCTTCCATGGCAAAGAAACTTGAAAAATTGTCTGCAAATTCAACACATGAGACTCGTAACAGAATTTGGTGTATATATTGTGAAGTAGAAGGACACACCAAGGATAATTTCCCTCAAATTTTGGTGTGCGCCATGTCATTAGATTGTGAAATTTGTCATGGGGATCATGATCCAAGTAGATTCCCATTGTTACAATGCGCGCTCCGTAAGAATGTGTCTTGATATTGTAATATTTGTACCTATACTACGCATGATATAAAGGATTACCAGTTAATAGACTAGATTCATGATGTAATTGATATTAGTGTGCACTAGACCAACATTGCGAATAATTCTAAAAATGAGGGGCATCAACATGAAGGGTACAAAGATGGCAGAGGAAGAGGAAGAAATTTTCCCAGAGGATTCAAAGGCCATAGTGGTCATGGTGGAGGAAGGAGTGACTTCCCCCATGGAACTTGTTTCAATTATGGATCTATGGATCACTACAAGCTGAATTCCTGGATTATTACAATGCCCATGGTGCAGAAAGAAACATAAGTATGAGGAGTGCCCTGATTTATATGATCACATGAGCTAGAATCATAAGAAGGATAAGGGCTCAGAAATGGTTAGTGTGAAGCACACTGAGCCCTTGTTCATGCCTATGGTAGCACCTAATCCTGAGTTGGAACCTATATTAGTAACTACACATGCTGAAGCTACACATGCTAGAGAAATACCAAAGCAGAGGCCTCTCATTACAAGAGAAGAAGTATTGCATGGAAAGTATCTTGATCTAACTTATCAGAATCAGGTTTAGCAAGAGACTATGGAGGTTATTAGGAGTTTGTAAGGGGAGATCCAATGCTTGAAAGAGAAGTTGTAGAAGTTAGAGTAGGTGAAGAATGCTGAGATCCCTCAGAAGGATGTTGATGATATCAAAGAGGTATGTAAGATGTTGGGTCTGGAAAATATCATTCCCCTATTAGGAGAGTGGTTGAGAGGAAAGATACTACGTGATGGAAGTGGGTGAGAGGTAGATCTTGCATGCTAATTTTCCCCCTCATAATCTTGATTACGACAAGAAAATCACATTGAATGCGGTAGTTGATGGATGGCTCCTGAGAAACATACTAATTGACACAGGTGTAGAGGTTAATGTTCTTATATTGGATGCATGGAATTAGATGGGGAGACCACCATTGCATCCATCTTCAAATGTGTTGTACATGGCGAATAGAACTAAAGCTACGCCCATCAAAGTTTTGAAGAATGCTTCCATAACCATTCAAGGGGCCAAGTTCACTGGGGATTTTGAAGTCTTAGCACTTTCCAAGGCAGATAGTTTTCCAACATTACTTGGACACCCTTGGTGTTATGCGAATAATGTTGATTTTTGCTTCAATAAAGGATACATCAGTTTTGAGAACAAGGAGCATGTAATTATTCCACTAATAGATGGGAGGTATGCACCTTATGTAGAGCCTTTGGGTGAAGAGGACATGAATAAAATTTATGTGCACACCATCAGAGACCCAGAGATTATTGAACCATTGAAAGAAGGAGTCATTAAGTGGGATGATGCTCAGTCCCTGAGTGATACGACTAGCATTGCATGTGATAATTGGGTGCATGGGACTTATGAGTTGGTTGGGAGAGAATTGAAGGGCACTATGACTTGATTTGTTTAGGCGCATTTGGTTAGGCATTTGGGAGGAAGAAAATTACCAAGTTACACTAGAGAAGGTAACCCTGATGTATTTTTGCACATTATGGAAGTCCAGTAGACCTGTGAAATAGAACGAAAGAATATTATTATTTATACTTTATGTGGAACACCCATGCATTGGTGGATGACCAATCGGGATAATCTTATAGAGTGGTGGGAATTAAGAATCACGTTCTCGATTATATTTCTCCAGAACAATGCACCTTCAAAGATATACGACTATCATGGGAAGGAATTTTCCTCGTACCACATTCAGGAATGTGAGAGATCCTAGACTAAAGGCCAGGAAGTTTTACCCCCTTAACTCTGGGTGTATAAGTTATTATTCCACCTTGTAAGGTTGTGTGTGCACATGGTATGTCAATTCAGAGTTACATCATCAGACAAGAAATTGGTAGGAGTTGACGACAAGTGTTATTCAAACTTTTGAGTATCTATCTTCTAAACCACCAGTGAATGAAGCTTTGTAGGTAGTCATGACTTACTTTGGGAGATAGTGCTAGAGCTGAGGACCTCATCCTATATTTGCTAAGGGAACTAGATTTGGTGACACACTTTGAAGAAGAAGAAACAAATGAAGTACAGTTTGAGTGCACCTACCTAGAAAAAGAGAAAGGAAAAATGGTGTACCTGATAGATGATGAGGAAATAGAGAACCTAGATGTTGATCATATAGAGGGTACGTAACAAAGTCTTGGATAGTGTAGATGAGAAGGCACATGCTTACCATGAGCCTTTGAAGACAAAGAAGGTCAACATTGGCACAAAAGAAGAACCAAAAGAAGCAATCATTAGTGATTACTAGATGGACCAAGAGGTTTGTAAGATAATTGAGCTGTCTACATGACTTCTAAGATTTTTTCCCATGGATGGATACCATGAATTGAAAGGGGTTCATCACTCATTGGGAGAGATGCAAATTAATTTGAAGGAAGGTGTGCACCTGATTAGGAAAAGGCCTTATAGGATGAATCCTAATCTACGTGTGAAGGTGAAAGAAGAGATTGATAAAATGTTGGAATCTGGGATCATTGAGGCCATTGAAGAGTTTGAATGGGTCAGGCCCAATGGTGATTAGTATCAAGAAATATGGGAGGATAAGGATCTATGTGGAATATAAATATTTGAATGTTGCATGTGTTATATATAATTTTCCAACACCTTTTACTGATGAAGATTTGGAAGGTGTGACAGGGCGTGAAATCTACTCTTTTACAAATGGATTCTCAAGGTATCACCAGGTAAGGATTGCAAAATAAGACCAAGAGAAGACTACTTTCACCACTGAATGGGGAATTTTTTCTTACATGGTTATGCCCTTTGGACTTAAGAATGCACCTATTGTATTTTCACGCATTGTGGTGCAAGCATTTCAAGACTTTATTCATAAGTTTCTACAAGTCTACCTAGATGATTGGACAGTGTATGGATTGGTGAAAGATCATTGTGACAACTTGAGATTGATGTTTGAGAGGTGTAGACAGTTAAGTATCTCTCTAAACATTAAGAAATGTGTCTTTACTACTCCTTTTGGCACATTGCTAGGTCATATTATTTGCAAGGAAGGTTTATTGGTGGATCATGCCAAAGTTGTTATTTTGGGTTTGGAGGAGCCTACCAATCAAAGTGCAGTGTGCAGATTTTTGGGGCATACAGGTTACTACAAAAATTTTCATCAAAGGCTATGCCAGGATTTTCATGCCCTTGGAAGAACTGTTGAGGCATAAGGGAAAATTTCATTTGGATGAGGTGCAACAGGTGGATTTTGATACGTTGAAGGAGAAGCTTACTACTGCACCCATTTTACGCTTTCCCTCTTGGGAAAATCCCTTTCATGTGCATGTGGATGTGTCAGGGATGGAAATTGGAGTAGTTCTAGCACATCCTGGAGAAGGGATTGTTGATCACCCTTTATGTTTGTCAAGCAGAAAGTTAACTCCAGCCGAACAGAATTACACAACAACAAAGTGTGAAGCGTTGTCTATGATTTATGCACTGCATAAGTTTAGGCAGTACTTGTTGGCTACTCCATTTATCTTTTACACAGATCACATGACACTTAAGTATTTAGTAAACAAGCTTATTTTGCAGGGGCACATATGTCATTGGATCTTGTTATTTTAGGAGTTTGACTTTTCAGTCATAGTAAAACCAGGAAAGAGAAATTCAGGACCTGACCATCTTTCAAGAATTAATTCAGGTGAGGATGTGTAGAGCATTGAAGACACAATGTCAGATGCACAATTGTTCATATTACAATGCGCCCTCTGATTTGGAGGATATTGTTATCTTTTTACGAAATGGTGTGGCACATGATGGAATGAAGAGTATAGAAAAAAAAAACTTGCCATTTGTGTCATGCCTTACATGTTGATTAGTGGAGATCTATACAAACTTGGTCGGGATGAGATTTTACATTGGTGTGTACTCAAACATGAGCATGTGGGTATTATGGAGGAAGCTCATGGAGGGATTTCTGGTGGACACTATGTAGGGAGAGCCACCACGCGCAATATTATGATGGTTGGTTTGTGGTGGGAAACATTGTACAAGGATTGCACCAAATATGCCAAGGGTTGTGATCATTTCCAACACCTTAGGAAGCTTGGGCATAGAGATGAAATGTCATTGAGGCATATAACAAGTGCAAAACCTTTTGAAAAATGGGAAATTGACTTCATGGGCCCTATTTCCCCATCGGCGTGCAGGACTGGGTCACACTACATCATTACTTGTACAAATTATCTTACAAGGTGGGATGGAAGCAACACCTATGAAGGATTGTACTATAGCTACTACAACAAGGTTCCTTTGGGAGAATATCATAAGAAGGTATGGATGTCCATTGAGTTTAACAAGTGATAGGGGTACTCATTTCTTGAATGATACTATTAGAATATTATTGGCAGAGTTTATGGTAGCACATCATAAGACTACACCCTATCACCCACAAGCTAATGGAACTGTTGAAGCTTTCAACAAGATTTTGAGCCACACATTGACAAAGATCTGTGATGTTGGAAGGAAAGATTGGGATGATAAAGTTTCTATTGTACTTTGGTCATATAGAACAACCTACAAGAGGTTGAACAAAGCAACACCCTTTCAGTTGGTGTTTGGCACAGAGGTTATTTTACCAGTTGAGTTCATGTTACCATCCCTATGTATTACGTGCACGGGAGGATTGGCTGATGAGAAAGAACTTGAAGAGCACATAGACAAACTGATGTAGTTGGATGAGAGGCACGTGTTATAGCTCATTGGAGCCAGAAGACAGAGAAAATAAGATAGAAGGTCTAACATGATCGACACATTAAGAACAAGAAGCTTGAAGTTGGAAAGATGGTTCTTCTGTATGACTCCAAGTTTTTATGCCATCCTGGAAAGTTCCAAGTGCATTGGTTGGGACCATATGTTGTGACCTATATACTTGAATCAGGTGCTTTCTAGTTAGAAGCTTTGGATGGCACACGGTTTCCTGGTTACTTTAATGGGAGTAGGTTGAAGCCCTACTATAAATAAGTCTTCTTTGTGTTTGTAATAAGGAAGTGTTGTCATTTAGCTTAGGTTTTCCTTTAATGCATTTTCCTTTATATGTGTTTCCTTTCATCATCACTATGTTTTGTCTTTTTAGTCTTGTGTTGTGTTGTGCATTGGCACGCCAGTAGCTAATTAAATTTTAAGTGATTCCATGTGCAGAGGACCACACATACATTTAGTGTGGGGTGGATTGAAGTATAATGCAGAAAATGGTTGGTGTGTTTCTAAGAGAGTTTGGATTGATTGAAAAATCCTTCTGGGATATTGGCGAAGGTATAAAAAATGGTTTACACTAAATGAGAGGTGTTCTGAGGAAGGTTGAGATGATTGAAGACCACGAAAGAGAGAAAACCTTTTTACAGTGTAACATGAGGTAGGTGGAATCATGGGAAATTACTTAGTGGATAACACATAGGTTAAGTGCTTCAGTGCAGTGAGGCACACAGAGGAGGTCTGTGGCAGTGAAGTAGTGTTAGCATGCTAGAAGGTTATGAGTATAGTGTGTGAGGTGGGGTCACAAAAGTTTACTTAAGTGGAAAAAATTACTTTGTTAAAAATTAACTTTAAGACACATGGGTCGAAGGACATTGAGTTCATGGAAAAGTATAAATAGGGGGGTGAGGGTAGTCATTTTAACTACCTTGCCTTCAAAAATTTTATGCTCCCAAGTGAATAAAGTGTGACAAGGGTGTGATGAATAAGCAAAGTAATTTTAGGAACTAGTGGAATTTTGCAAACTATGATGAGACCTTGTGGATTGGCAAGTGGAGTAAAAAGTGAGGCAATAGGGGGTTGTGTAAGAGTGAAGCTATCAAAGTTAGAGAGCTCAGGAAGACAAGGAGAATTTGAACACCTAGGGCACAAATTGAAGGAATGAAAATGACACCAAAGAATCCATGAACCAAGAGACCGGTGGTGGAGAAGGAGGAACCCATAGAGATATAATTGGAAATGTAGTAACCCCTAGGTGTGATCAAAGTAGAGAAATGGAGTTTGAAGCTATATAGGTGCAAAATTAGTGAGTTCAACCATAGAATAGAAGAACATGAAAAGAGATGTGGGTGGATCTGGTTAAAGATGTCTCAGGGTTAGACGAGCTTGGAAACCCTAGGGTTGATGACTGCAGTGCAACAAGAGTTGCATGAAACTAGATTTTTACATCTATGGGATCTTCTCTTCTTCGCTAAACCCACCCTTCTCTTCTGGTGATTAATGTTGCGAGTGTACAATGAATGTTTCTACTTTACGAGGAGAACAATGAGAATTATGGGCCAGTTGATAAGGAGAGTGATAGGCCTATGAAATACTGGTGAGGATATGACACTCAACCTATGTGCCAACACAAAAATTGAACAATTGGTGAAGTAGTTGAAGTATGATAAGGGGGTAGGGCTCAGGTCATTGCAGATTTGGATGATTTGGCATTAAGGATTACTGTCTGACTTATCAGCTACAAATTAGGCACATCAAAATGATGGATGGATATAAACAAAAGATACCTGTACATTATGTATAGAGTATCAAAATGAGTGCACTATAACTTCACATAATTCATTGTGAAGAGTATCATTGAGGAAGCAAAGGTACAAAATGAAGCTAGAGAAAAGATCACATGGGGGTCCATCCTAGCGTTAATTGTATTATGGGAAATTGGCATCCCCGATGGACCAAATGGGAATGTGTGGGTTTACCCACCAGAAGCACTCATCTCCTGTAGTGTAATTTTCACAGTTTACTTGCGATGGCTCCATCATGAATGCCTACAAGACCTGGATGAAAAAATGGTACGAGAGATTGTGTAAGGCCTTCAAGAATGAGTGGTATATTCTACCTGAGTTTCCAACAGTTGTAGGGGACTAAGTGAAGTTTGTAGTTATGCAACACTTCAGCTTGGTAAAATTTAAAATGGCTAATGGAGAAATAGGGTCGTGGTGCAAAATTCCATTTGCATTCACTACAAAATATATGAAGTGTTCCATCAATATGCTAAAAGATGCACAGAAGATGACCATTAATGCCAACAAAGTGGAACTCTGATGTTCACACCCTTTGCGTGACCTATAAGTATGATACGAGGACGACATATGTCGAAGTCTTTGAAGCAAGACATCCTAGACCTGTAGCCACAAATCAATGTCACTATTAAGGGTTTTATCCGTCGAGTGTTCATGTAGTTTTTCCCTAATGTGAAATGGGGAGTTGAAGTGGAGGTTACAGACACCACCTTTTTGAGGCCAAGAGAGGCATTGATCCTTCCTATGAGAGTGGTCCAGGTAGAAGAAGGAGAAGAAGAAGAAGAAAGGGAGGGGAAATTGGACACTTCCAAGAAAAGGAGGTATTATTCATACTAGAGTAGTAATAGGGGCACAAGTATGTCACAGTAGGGTAGCACTGAGGCTTCAAAACTAGAGCGTATAAAATTTAAACAAACTAAAAAAGAAGAGATGGAGTATAAAAATCCTAAGGTAAATGATGTCTTCAGTTTGTGTGATGGAGACAGGATTGAAAGAAAATCACACCACATTCAGAGAATAACTCGAGGTGGAGCTTCGAGAATGAGCCAAGGAGAAGGCCAAGGTAGCATTTGATGTGCACATGCAAGGGTAAAGATTCCTACTAGTGGAGGAACCTGTGAAGATTCTGTGAGAGAAAATTCACCTATCCAACCTGCCAAACTAGAAGAGAAGAATAAAGGAGACTCCTTTTGTTATTAAGGAGGATAAAGGGTTTATTACATGATCAAGCACCCCGAGGAAGCAACATAAAGCACAAGGTAGAGAGGAAGAGGTGGACACCTAGGTCCCCTCATATGGAATTTGTGGATAATATTTTGAAGGTGTTGCACACACTGTTCCAGAGCACTGTTTCCCCCAGAGAAGTTGCATGCTTGGGATATCTTAGACCAAGATGGGGGCATAGTGAGGACTATGAAAATGATAAGTTGAAATTTGCATTGTCATGCAGAGGAAGCCTAAGTTTGAGGTCAATGATCATGCGATCGAGACCATCTATTTAAAGAAAAGGAAAGGGGTGACTTATAAAGCAGTGGATCCAATCCACCTTACAGCTGAGCAGGCATGTAATGTGCTATAAAGGATGTCCTTAGAATTCATAAGTAGATCTTGGATGCATAGGGGAGACTATTCATACCTTTGTCACAGATCAAAAGGGGAAGGAAAAGGAAATAGAAAGATTGTGTAATGGTTTGAAGGGAAAATAGATGTGGACAAAAGAATCTTATGATCATGTTGGCACCTTGGTTAAGAAAGTCTTGGAACAATGCCCGAACATTGGTGAGCCAAGCCAAGATGAACTATAATGATGAGATGGAATATTTAGAAGACTTGGTGGGGATGTTGTCTATTCAACATCAAGATGGTGAGACCCAAAGCAGAGGAGCTCGAAGGAGAAGTAAAATAATAAGATTGTTTTTGAATCCCATATTACTGAGTTGGAGGAATTTCTCACCCAACTGAAGGAGGAAAACATATTAGTAGATAGGGGTTTCAACATTTGTCATAAATGTGAGACCATTATTGATGTGCAAGTCATAGATGAAGAGGTCATCGTAAAGGCCTTACAAGAGAGGGTCCTGATAAATAATAGAGCATGCCCAGTTGATAATCGACACCACAATGTAGAAGGATAAGATAAACACCAAGAGTGAGAATCTATAATTTAGGATTGGCAAGCTTTGAGATTCTATCACAAAATGTATGGATGAGTTTGATGGAGCTTGCATGGAGCTAGTGGCGGTCATAAAAGATCTCAAGGGGAAATTTGATGAAATTACACTAGAACAGGTACCCAACATAGTGGAGGAAGTGCCAGAAAAATGAATGGCCAAACTGGAGGCATGGAATAAGTTAAAGGGGGAGATAGATGCAGAGTCCCTTGAAACTCCTCCAATTAACAATTTAGACTATTGCAAAATACAACATTTTTTCCTTATCCAATTTTTGGATTAATGGAACTTCATCTGTAAAGCGTGAAGAATTTTTGAGGGTAGCAATAAAACTAGTTTGGGGTAATGTTGAGCCCCTAAAAAGACTAAGTACCTTAGGTGTAAAGGGTTTTGTCACGTGACAACAAAGCACAAAGGATTGCGCAAAAGTAGCTTGAGGAAGAGAGTGGAGGTTCACTCCCAGAAGAAATAGGCTCGAGACATAGCCACATTTTGGGGATCAGTTAGAGTTACAATGAAGAACACATGGATATATGGCCAAGGCTTGATTGTGGATAAGGATAAATCATGGAGACTTGCAGCCCAAGAAAAGAATGTTTAGGATATGATCATCATGCTAGGATTAAGAGTTGTAAAGTAGAGTTAGTTATAGTTTAGTTGTCATTATGATAAATCTTGCATGCTTTAGGGTACTTGAGTATGGTGGAGCATGATGAAATTTGGAATTTGGCCTACTCTTGAGTGATGAATAGGTGGTAGAGGGAAATCCCCACCCCTCTCCATGAATATGTATGGATTTGCATGGTAAAAATGAGAGAGAGAGATGCGAGAGAATATTGTTGAGAACTTCTTGAGAAAAGTCATTGTAGGATTAGAATGTTGTTCTATTGATGTATCTGGTCTAATTATGATTATTATGAATGTATTTGGCTACTGTAAAAATGGTGGATTAATACAATGGTGTTTGTTCTGAATATCAGTGCTTATGGATCCAATATTTGTGTTCATATTGTGTTCATGGTTTAGATCTGATTCCTACATGTTGTTTTTTATGTTCATAGTCATAATATGGTTCATCTATTATTGGGTCTAGTTCTTTATCCTTGTTATAGGATGTATTTG
Organism: Taxus chinensis; assembly: GCA_019776745.2. Taxonomy (NCBI): domain Eukaryota; kingdom Viridiplantae; phylum Streptophyta; class Pinopsida; order Cupressales; family Taxaceae; genus Taxus; species Taxus chinensis. The sequence continues at coordinate 17,972,438 of CM034149.1, forward strand.
TTTATGATTGTTGAATACTCCACCATTGATGGTAACATTCTTGAAAAATCTCACATTAAAGAGGGGCCTAACACCTTCGTGCACTTCAAGTGAGCGCCCAGTTTAGGCTGGGTGATATGTCAGTGCGCCTGGGAGTTAAGGGTTAAGAAAAGTGACTACACTACACTTCTCTTCCCTTGATTTCCCTTCTAGGATGACTTACTAGATATGGCAAGTGTCTATATGGAAACTTACTATTTTTAGCAAGTGATGATTTTTTTTGCTTTCCTTGATTGACCAGTCAGTCTGACCTCATTTTCATCCTCAGTGCGCATTGTCTTCGTCGCAACTGCTTATGGTGACGACTTACCCAAAATGACAGCCACCCATGTAGGATGGCTTATTATTTTTGGAAATTTCCTCTCTGATGGTCAGTTTGTGATGAAATGAAAAAAAATTATATGGATTTTTCCCAATAGTGCTCTAGAATTTCAGCTTCACCTGATCACCGGTTTGAGAGATTTTAAATTTCAAAAAATTTCCACGGGAAAATTGGGGTTTCTTCACCGAAAAAAATATGCTTCATAAATGATTTTTTTTTGTAGGAATGTTTAGGCACCTAGTAATCTTGAGGAATGAAAAAACAGTGTCTCGATTTGTTCAACATTTTGCAAGATACGAAGATTTTTCGTTCCATCGAATTTGAGGGTTTTCAACATAAAATCTTTGTTTTTCTCCATTTTTCTTTGTTTTGATCCATTATTTTTGTGATTTTTAGTGTTTTTAGATGAAGGAGGATTTCATGGAGTTATTTTAGTGCAAAAAAATTAGTTTTTTTTCCTGGAGAAAATCCAGCAACATTCTGGCAATGTTCGAAGGCGTGGGGGGAAAAGTGGTGAGAATATGGCCAAGTGCTAATTTATATATGCTTGGAATGAGAGGGGTAGGAATGGGGAAAAAAAATTTGTCCCTTTCATCCCTTTACAAAAGGTGTAAATGGGACATGAAATTCCGCTTCATCCTAGGCTTGACACTTATCATGTTTTTGTTCAATGAGCAACTTAGGAGAGGGGGCTGAACTAGAGCACTTGGGAGCCGGATTGAGGTCACATGAGGGAGCAGGGGGTTTGCTAAGGATGGGGAAAATTTGTATTTCCATTTTTTCCATTTTTTAAGGTACATAAGGTGAAAAACATTGTGCCTCATTATGGGCATGACAAGTGGTGTACATGCAACGATAGGTGGGTGAATGGTCAAAATGGTCAACAAGGGATGGAAGGGTAAGTGCATGATCATATGAGTGACCATATGTATTCTTAGAGGAGAGAAGAAAAAAAATCACCTCATTTCCCTTTGAAAATATTCAGAAGGGACATAAAATTGTGCCTTCACTATAGGCTTTCACGTGTCCCATCAAAAATTTGACTAAGTGTTGGAAAGCGTACCTTGGGAACCAACTTGCGAAGACGATATCTCAAGCTCCTGGATGAAATTTTGGTGAAATTGCATATGATTATGTCTCCAAAAAACTCATTGAATCCAATGGTGATGATTTAAATGTCCAATTTTGGATGAATCACCTCAAAATATCCCCTTATTTCTCAGGATCACTTATTGTGCGCCGGAAGAGTGAGTTGCCCAAAACAATGCATGAAGTTTCAAAAGGTCCCATTTTTTCCACCATGTATAAAATTGAAAATTATTTCCATAGGTAATTTTTTGGGATTTCTCATAACTATGAAGCTCCCATAATATTTCTTTTAATCTCAGGTCCTATTTCACAGTACGTGCTCCTTCAAACCCAAAAACTGCTTCTAGTGAATCGTCTCCAAAATCTCCAAAATTTCCTTGAATATTCCAAAATCAGATCCTTAGTGTTCCTAGCACTCAAATACTCCTCTGTGATGAGGGTTTTCCTCTTGATCTACTTTGAGGGTGGTGCACCAGTCTTAGGAAGGTTAATGACAGTCCTTCCCAAAGTTTCTTGAATGCTTGAATGTTCAAGAAGATCCTAAATCACCTAGGGGGATTGATTTTACTTTCCTAAATCACCTAGGGGGATTATTGACAACCACTTGGAGATCATTTTATTGATAGGATAGGATTGGTTCTTGGGATGGAATGACCTGGGGGTGTCTTGGGAAGGCATGACTTTGAAATTTTTCGATACTGTGGTATGGTTGTCTTATTTTCTAGTGATCTTTTCCTTTGCAAAAACCTAGGAAAACAAACACCTTAATAACTAGAAAAATGTAGAGATACAAAGGAAATAATGCATACATAATATTGCACTTCTTATTCAAAATATAACTTCATCTATTTAGACTATAATTTCATATAAAAATATCATATTTCATACGAAATCTCTTATTTCTACCAATTTCCTTCTCCTCAGTCCTCCTTCCTCAAGGAACACTTCCTTTTTTTCTTCTCCTTTCACCTTCTTCAAAAGGTTTATTTATATAATTCCCTTGTCCATTCAAGCTTCTCTTCTTTTAATTTAACTTCTTGAAACCTAAATAATTTTCAAGACTCATCCATGCCTCTTCATATGCCATACCTAGGGAAATAGCCTCTTTTACAACATTTATGACTTAGTATGACCGAGGACCCCCTTTCACATATCCAAGCCACCTTCCTAGACAATTTTTTACATTCTTTACAAACTTATAATTCCAATTTTACAAGTTTGAGAATTTGAATTACATTTTGGAGAGAAAACATGAATTTTGAAATTTTGAATGTCTTAGCCACATAACTCTCTCTCTCTCTCTCATGCCTCCCACATACTCTAATACTCTTGATTTGATCTCCATATCCGTGATTGAATGAAAAGTTTGCATTTTATTGTCCATTTGATGATGCCCCTATATCATACTCCCAAGGTGGATAAAAAAATTACCGTGTCCTTTGTTTTCTTAGTTTCATATTTACTGAATTCTTCATCTTCTTTTCTTGTCCTTGTCCTTCTTCCTTCCTACCTACTGTCCTTGTATGTTTTTTTTCCACCTAGATCCCATATGGTGTTCTTTTGTCTTGCACTTGCCTTGACTTAGCTCACTTTCTTCCTAAGTTCTATATTTATCTTCATTATCCTCATACCTCTACCATTTGTACCTAGAAAAACAAATATACCAATAACAAATACATATTATTCTTCATCTTTTTACACCTTCTTCATCCATGTATAGATCATATCCATCTTGTATTCATCCTTTGCTTTGTCATCTTCTTCGTTTTCTTTCCTTATTACTTTCTTTCTCTCATTAACCATCATACCGTGTTGATCTTCCTATTTCCTTGGACTAATTTTTGTCTCTTATTCACATGGTTTCACTGTATATATAGCATGATCCAAGGTTTTTATCTCCATCTCTAATTGCTCAAGGCTTTCATAAACAAATAAAATTTCTTGTATTAACTCTTCTTCACCTTGTTGAACCCTAGTAATTGGTGTCTTAATTGATGTCAAGTGACATTTATGGCAAAGGGGGTGAGTGGTGAAGTGAGGCTTAGTTCAGGAGTATGAAGGTTGATTGGTAGTGTCTCATCAGTGGTGTATTGAGCATTCAGGTTGGTTTCAGTGTTCTGTAGGCTTGGTCAGTGAGGTAGGAGTCCACTGGAGGTATGTACATGATTGGTAAGCTAGAAATAGGTGTTATAAAGGTAATTCATGATGATTTTATCATGATCAAGAGCCTCTAGTGTGAGTAATAGGTCAAATGTTGGGAGTCACAGTTGTAACTGGCTCATTTAGGTCTAGTTCTAGAACCAAATGAGGTGGAAGAGCTAATTTAATGTCATATAAAGACCAAGTAAGCATGAGAGAAGCCTAATAAAATTTCCTATGACATGTATAAGCATCCAAAAGGTATAGTTTAGCTTCTGGAGGAAAAATTCAAAAGTCCACCAAAATTGCCTTTAAGGACTATCATTGAATGCTCAGGTAAGTGAGATATGTTTGAATAATACATGATTATTTATGAGAAATAAAATCATATATGTGTATAGGGGTGTCTTTTAGTGTTTCATGCCAAATTTCATCAATTTTTGAAGAAATGTGTGGAAGTTGTACAAGTTTTCCTAAAACTGGTTTCTTAAGGAAGGAAAATTGAGCACCCTGAATTCTTAGCATCCAAGAAAAATTGTAGAGATTTATTTAGATAAATAATAGAATGGATTTTTTAATATATCTCCACGTCTGAATTTTTGAAAAAAAGTTTGAGGGAAATTGGTTGAGAAACAAATAAGTTATGAGCATTTTTCAGACAAAGATTTTCATCTTTTAGACCTCCTTCTTGAAGTGGTAGGCACAAAATGTAGTTTGTTAACTTGAAATGAATTTTTCAAATTGGAAAAAATCCCTAGAAGTGAAAAATAATATCTCCAGGAAAAAATGGTAGTGTTTTTGCTATCCAAGCATGGTTGTGGTGTATGAAACTACTCTATTCTTGTAAATCTTGCACATTTAGTATAGGTTGAAGGATTTAAAGTGAGTCACAAGGTGTGAAAGCCTACATGTGATGACCAATTCATTATATCAAAATGTTAAAGCACTCTCCTTTATTTTTTGGTATGAATTTAGTCACATTCTCCACTCACTACTAAGATCAGTTTGACAAGTTTGTTTGTGAAAGCTTGAAAAATGATTGAATTTCACCTTTGAGTCTTGTCTTGAGCATTGAATTAAGAAATGAGAGTTGGTATGTTAATTTTGAAAAGATCAAGTTCATATTTTAACAATATTCTAGGTGCTTAAACAAGATTTTAAATCATGTAGTAATTTTCTCTCCAAAGATTGATCATGTGCATTCTTGACAGTCTTGAAGAGTTGAGACTATTTTATCATTCCTTGATCAAATTTTATTGTCTCATGAAAGTAAATGCTTTAAGCCAGTGGTAAACTCCTTTATTTGAGTGATCAATAGTTAGGAGGTTTAAAAGGTAAGATAAAAGATTGTATAAACATTTAAGAGGAGAGATATGGTTTGAAAGTTGAAACCCTAACTGTTACAGTCTTGTCAACAAGTGCTTTCTAGTGTGAATTCATTGGAAACCTCAACAATCAAATGAAATGATGAACCTAAATAATCAGTATTGATTTATGGTTGAATATTCTGAAAGGCTATTTAATGAATAATAACATTTCAAAGAGATCAAAATAGGGTTTGAGGGTTTGAATTTCAAAACCCCAGATAAACATAGTCTGTGAAATATAAGTGAAGACAATGATTATTGTATTTCTTTACTCATGTTTTTGGTCATGATCAATGATGTGCTAATCCCTTGATGACTATAGGATGTTCTTCAATTATGAATGTGTATTATGATTTGATAACTCAAATTTCTTCCCTACCAAGACTAAGAATGTAACATGTTACTTGTGGCTAAAATGAAGAAAATGAAGACTGAATAGCGAAGTGATGCAGCCTAGAATTCAGCAATACAAGCCCAGGCGCACTGGCACATCACTCAGCCTAAGATGAGTGCTCACCCTAAGCACACAAAGGTACCAGGCCCCTCTTTATGGTTTCTATTGTAGGATGTTGGCATGATGAAGACTTTAATCATTCAGATCTATAACTAATACATATTTAATACAATGCATATTCAGACCTAGATCTAGAACATAATAGACTTAACAAATAACCATAATGGAATTAAGCATGCAATACTGAATTATAACCCTAAGAAAACCTTGTTTTATTCCATAATCTCCATTATATTAATTACAATAAATACATAGAAGCTTCATTACAATAATAGTACTACACGCTCATGCATGTAACAAATCTAGTAGCATAACCTCACTATACCCTAGTTTTCACACGTATATCTATACTATCTCTCTCTCTAGATATCTACTCCATAGTTCACTACATATTTATAAGGGTGGGGACTTTCCCTTCACCACTTATATAATCCTAAAATAGGTCACATGCTATTATTATCCTCGTGTCGTTACCAAAATACGCTTACATCCAAGAATGATAGCAATAGATCTCTCTTTATCAACTATCAGTTCAGAATTCTATCTTTAGTCTACATCCATGACAAAGTGACTTCGTATTCCGATCATCCAAAAATATATAATGTGTGACACACAATTCTCTGATCAGTGTGAGTGCTCCACACGCTATTTTCAAAAATAGATCCTCATCATGAAAATGGCTAAGTCTTGAATTTGTCTCTATTTTATACGTGATCCTCTTTGTTGCTTTCTCACACCTTTGAATGCACTCTATTCTCCCGAACGAACCTTCTATATTTTCTTCGCTAAGTTTCAGAGTCTAACTGATAAATATTACCCCACACTAGTTTCATTTATCCACCTGCAGCAATAGTTGTCTCTAAAAACAAACCAAATAATATGAATAGAGGAATGGAAAGAATTTTGATGAATGAAAGAATGCCTTCAACCCATGCAGTATCTTCTTTTGCAACCTGAACAATCAATTTTGGCTATTCCTTTTTTATCTCCACCTCTAAGGTCTTGCTAGTCATTAAGCTGTGGCATATGATTTCTCTAGAATATCTACTGCAATTTATTCCAATGCATCCCTTGAAATCTGTTCATTTTTCTTTCTATAATACCGAAACAATGCTAGACATGTTGGCCATTCTTCCTTCCAACAAGTCCATATTTTGAGTGATGAGTTTACTAAGGTAATCCAGCCTTTCCTTGTGACATTCTTGAGTGGAGCTGTAAGGGCCTCCTACTTCTTCTTAACAAGTGCTAACCATTATTACACAGTCTAATGTATCATCCTTCATGACCTTCAAAACCTCATTGTCTTCAAAAATAGTCGTGGTCCTTATAACAACCTTTGGCATTGTACAAATATTCAGTGTTTGATCCTCATTCTTGAGTTCCTCCTGTAAGATCTAAATAAATCCCTCATATGATGCAATATCTTCTGCATCATCAAAGCCATTTTCATGCTTTTATTCCTGTGTTGGATCCTTTACCTTACCTTAGGCATGCACAAAGTTTCGTCTTCGAGCATTAAGTCCACCAATGTACTGACATAATGTATTGCCAAAGGAAACATCTTGGGTACCTTTGGTTCTAAGTACAGCCTAGCCTTCATGACATTGTCACCAATTTCCTTTGCCATGCTGATAAACACTGTGTTCTTATACTATGCCAAATATTTTTTCCTATTTTAGGAACGCTATCTCCTCATCATTAGTCTTGATATCCTCCCTTAGCACCCTAATTATGGACAGATTTTTCCATAATCCAACGTGTGACCTCTATTGACACTTTCACCAAAGCATTGCTCACCTATTCATCATGATACATAATAGTAGGCTATACTATTATGTGTCTGGTCTGAGGTGTCTTTTTCAACCTCCTTGACATGCATGACTCCTCACATACATCAAATTCTTGTTCATCCATGTGTGTGTTGCATCGAATCATGAAAATTTCTTCCTTTTGTGCACACTATCACCATATCTTCATCCATTAATTCCTAGCCATAAAAATCTTTTTGTGTCACTGTGCTCTAGGAAACTGGTGCAGACAATTTTACCTATGTCCTTGGTGTAGCCCATGGCTAGTGGAATATACTTCCCACTCGTTCTTCTTGAACTAGGCTTCTTAGGAACTTGGGCTTCAATATTAGAAACTTATGCTGCTTTGTTCTAATCAGTTTCCATTGTTGTCCCTTCTACCCCTTTTTCTTCCTCTTCTCCATCCTTCATTATTCATCTTTTTGTTCCTCTACGTTCTCTGAGAGGTGTAGGAGAATTGTGTGCACGCTTTCCTCCGAATCATCTATGCTTCCTCATTCAACTTTAATTTCCTTCTCCTTTTCTCAGTTGTCTCCTTTTTTGGAGAGAGTTGAGGTGATTTGTGCACTATTTGCATAGAGTAGCACCTTGGGTCCTTATCCTCTTGAATACTCTCTTGAATCGGCACTCTCCTTGGACTTACATCCAAGTCCTCCTCATCTCCCTCTTGTGGCTGAGGTGGAGTAGTTTGGTGCTAAGCTTCATCCTTATTTGGAGGTTTTCTTCTACCTCTATGTTCCAAACCACCACTATCCTCATGCTCCTCCTCTTCATCTTCGACTTGAATTATTTATGTGGGCTTGGGTGTTAGAACATTTTCCATTGTATGCTTACACTTTGGTGGCCCTGGGAGCCTGAACTCATTCTCCACATACTTAGTGTTCTCCATCTTAGGTTTGAGTTGCAGGTATAAAACACTTCTCTTCAGTGTCCCCAACTACTAAGCTCACAAGTTTCATTTTATAATATCTGAAATAAGTCTTTCAATGTATGAATTACACCCTAGATATACATACTTCTTCCTCAGAGTGTGTTAGTCACAATCTACCTTGTCTGCATTAAAGGTTAAGTGGTGCGCATCTGAGAACCGATGGACTAATGCCTGGAAATACTTGTTGTGAAGGCATATGGAAATTTTCACCATTGACTCCAAGCCCCGTCCTTCATCACAAATTGTGTGACATAAAAGTGTTGGTATATAGTAAACTGAACTGCCCTACCCACCACTGAAGGTAACTCCTTGGGTATGCGTCACTCTTCCTTGAATGCCACGTGGAGTCTATACCACATCTCCACCCTCTGCTTAAATGGTCCACTCATTGATCCATCACACAAGTACTTTCCAAACCTCTCCACAGGTGACTTGTGTTCCATGGGGTACTCCCAAATATTCTCCTTTGGCCCATTAGGCACCCTAATCTCCATGAATACTAAGGACAATAACACTGCCAAATCTTATTCTATCACCTATTCACATTTCTTCGATGATTGTCTTTGCTATGTGATTTGTAATGTTGTAGAACACTCCTTGAGACATCTTCTTGGTGATGTGCAACCACATTGTGTTTACCTGCGACCACCTTCCTTGGTCATTCAGGTTTGTCACAAGATGTGCAGCTTCCTGCACTACTGAGTACTTCTTCAACTTGTTAATGTCCATGCCATGTAGACCATTGGTATACCCCATCTCCTTCCTCACCTCCAAGATTATGAGTTTATCAGTTAAATCATTATCCAGATCCAACCCTAAGGCCCTTAGTCCTATCACCATTGAAATCAAAGCAGATTTGGTTCTTACCCTCTATCCAATAAAGTAAAAGAAGTCCTCATGGACCCTACTCATCAACCATCGATATAATGGTTCATACTTTCAAAAATATGGAAGCTCATACAGCTGGTAGACTCCAATCTGCTTCAGCAAATTCTCACCAGTGTCATCATATATTGGCATATCCTCTTCCATGCGCTTGTTTGTTTTCATTCTTGGCAACGCATCAAGATCTTTCTTATTATCTAATGTTTGATTGTTATAGTTGTTGATTTTACATTGGTGGATATGGGAATTCCATTCTTGACCCACAATCAACCCTTCAAGTACTGAATTTTTGAAAAAAAATTGTCAAGAGCAATCTCTTCTTCCACTTCAACCTTCTTCTTCCCTTTATCTCCTGCTACAGGTGCTTTCTTTGGTGCCATTTGAAAAATATCTCCTTTATTCCCTCTATAGTCGAGAAAATTGAAAACCTAGCTTAAATCTCCATGCCCTAGTGGAAATCGTATGCCCTTGCTTGTTTGTAACACGTCTTCTTTGCTCTTACCTTTCTCCTATGGGAATACAAGCTTCTCTTGTGCACAACCCTTCTCCTCATGTCTGGTTTCACACTATTTACACCTCAATATGATTGCTCAGTTCATTCACATTTAACCCTTTTCAAATTCTCTCAATTATAACAGTAAAAATGAACCCGCATCCCATCCTTATATATAATTTCAAAAATTTAGTACATTTATTGCTCCTCCACCTACCAACAATTCTCTCATTAAGTGACCATTTTCATTATTTCCATGCGGAACATCTTCGCGCCCAAGCTATAACCTTCTAGTGCATCCTTCTACCTTTTGGGTGTAGAATTATCTTTAGCGCACTTTCATGCGTTTAAGTACCTCATCACTGCACCTTCCACTGGTAGTCTTCCCGTCCCTTACTTACCTCACGTTATACTTGTTTCTTCACTCCTATCCATCTCTGGTCCTTATGTCTAGAAATCACTTTTTTTTCAATTTTCAAACCTTGAATAGCACCCGTAGATAGTTCCTTTCATTTGGAATTATTTTCATCATTCTTGTACCTGGATATCAACAACCTACCCCACACTAAGGGTATGTGCAGTCCTTTGCGCATAAAAATTTCTTCAAATAGTAATTAGCTTATGGCACATAAACAAGCTTATTACACAAACATTCCAACTAAATTGAAAAAGAATATCAACAAAGAATGAAACACATTAAGGGAATGCAGAATTGAAAACCTAATCTATATGGAAACACTACCTTATTACAAACACCAAGAAGACTTATTTATAGTAGGGCTTTAGCCTACTCCCATTGAAGTAACCAGGTAACCATATTCCATCAAGGGCCTCTAACTAACAAGCATCTGATCTAAGTATGTGAGTGATAAGATACAGCCCCAACCAATGTACCTTGAGTTTCCTTGGATGGCACAAAAACTTAGAATCATAAAGGAGAACCATTTGTCCTATCTCCAAATTTTTATCCCTGATGTGTCTGTCATGCCATGCTTTATGCTTGGCCTTCTCTTGTTTTTGACTCCAACATGCTATGGCTCACCTTTAATCCAATTGGATTAAGTATTCAGTTGTGTTCTTCTAATAGTTCTTCATCAATGGAATTTATGTTTCCTCTAACGCATTACATATTGCAAAAAAGTGTAACATAAATTCCATAGGAAGGTCTTTTTGTGACCAAACACTAACTAAAATGGTGTGGCTTTGTTCAACCTTTTATATGTTGTCTGATATGCCCAAAGTACAGCAAATACTTTATCATCCCAGTCCTTTCTTCCAACATCACATATTTTTGTCAATATCTGTCTCAAAATTTTGTTTAAAGCCTCAACAATTCCATTTACTTGAGGATGATAGGGTGTAGTCTTATGGTGTGCCATCATGAATTCATCCAATATAATTTTGATTGTCTCATTAAGAAAATATATTCCCCTATCACCAGTCAAACTTAAATGACATCCATACCTTGTAATAATATTCTCCCAAAGAAACCTCGTTGTTGTGGCTGTTGTACAATCCTTTATAGGTGCTCCTTCTACCCACCTTGTGAAATAATCTGTGAAAGTTATGATGTAACGTGATTTAGTTCTTTGCGCAGCTACTGATATAGGACCCAAAAAATCTATAGCCCATTTCTCGAATGGTTCTACACTAGTAATGGGTCTTAGAGGAATCTCATCTCGTTGACCGGGTTTCCCAAGGCATTGATAATGATCACAAACCTTACAAAATTCCTTACAATCTTTGTACAAGGTCTCCCACCATAATCCAGTGAGTATAATCTTGTGCGCAGTGGTATCTCTGGCATAGTGGCCATCTGTAATACCACCATGGGCTTCTTCCATAATATCTTTGTGTTCATGTTCCAATACACAATGGCACAATACTTCATCTTAGCCTAATTTATACAAGTCACCACTGATTAACATATAGGGGGTTGCACGTATAACAGTCTGTTTCTTCTCCAAGGATTTCATTCCTTCTGGTGTCATCCATGTTTATAGAAATACAACAATGTCCTCTAGTTCTGATGGCATTTGTAACTTGTATAAGTATGCATATAACATGGTATCCTCAATTGCCTATGCTTCTTCTTCTGACTGTATTCTGTATAGGTGGTTTGGTCTAGAATTACTTTTCCCTAGTTTTACCACAACTATGAAATCAAATTCCTGAAATAAGAGAACCCATCGACATATGCACCCTTGTAGAATAGGCTTGTTTACGAAATACTTCAATGCCATGTGATATGTATAAAATAAGAATGGTGTAGCTAGTAGGTACTGGCAGAATTTATGTAGCACATAGATAATTGAAAAAGCTTTGTGCTATCTAATTGTGTAATTCTCATCTGTAGGAGTCAGTTTTCTACTAGCAAAATAGATAAGATGATCTACAATACCTTCTCCAGGTTGAGCCAACACCATGCTAATGGTCTTGCCAGATGTGTTAACATGTACACGAAAGGGTTGGTCCCATGAAGAAAAACGTAGAATAGGTGCGGTAGTAAGTTTTTCCTTTAATGTCTCATATGCATGTTTTTGTGGTTCTCCCCAGTACAATGTACCTTTCCCTTCTAGTAAATCTTCAAACGGTGTGACAATTTTGGCATATCCTTTGATAAAATTCTTGTAATATCCTATATGACCCAAAAATTTGTGCACCTCACTCTAACTGGTATGATCCCTTAGGCCTATAATGACTGCAACCTTGGTTGGATAAACCAACAAACTTCCTTTAAGATTATGTGTTCGAGAAATATCCCAAATGGTGTAGAAAATATGCACTTCTTGATGTTCAAGGAGATACTCAACTATTTACATCTTTCAAACATTAAGCATAGATTGTCACAATGATCCTTGACTAATCCATACACCGTCCAATCAACTAAATAGACCTAAAAGAATTTGTGAATAAATTCCTTGAATGCTTGAACAACTATGCATGAAAATACAATAGGTGCATTTTTCAGACCAAACGACATTACATTATAGGAGAAGATAACCCATTCCATAGTAAATGTAGTATTTTCCTTATCCTCTTGGGCAATACAAACCTGATGATACCCAGAGAACCCATCTGTAAATGAATAGATTTCGCACCTTGCAATGCCTTCTAGTATTTCTTCTGTGAATGGTGTAAGAAAGGGATCAATCACACATGCAAAATTTAGCTCCCTGTAGTCCATGCAAATACTAATCCATCCATCCTTCTTGATACTGATCACCATTGGACTAACCCATTCTGACTCATCAAGGGGCTTGATAATTCCAAACTTTAACATTTTGTCAATCTCTTCTTTGAATTTTTCAAGCAAGTTGGGGTTCATCCTGTAGGGCCTTTTTCTAACTAGGCGCGTACCCTCTTTAAGGTTTATCTTCATTTCCCCTAACGATTCATGCACACCTTTAAGTTCATGTGACCCCATAGGGAACAGGTCTTGGTAATCCCTTAGTAACTTGATGATTTTTTCCACTTCAAATTCTGACAAATAGTCCCCAATTATGAATTCCTTAGGCTCATCCCCAGATACAATATTCACCTTCTTTGTCTTCATAGGTTCATGATAGGCACACGTGGTCATATCCACACTGTCCAATACCTCACGCCTACCTGTTGAATGATTTACATCCAGATTTTCTACTCCTTCGTCATCCACTAAGTAGACCATTTTTCCTTTTTCTTTCTCAAGGAAAGAGTGTTGAATTTATGTGGAATCGGCCTCTATTTTTTCAACAAGATGAGCTCCTGATTCCCCTTCATCTAATAACTCCTGAAGGAGTTCTTTAGCCTTGGCACTATCTCCCATAGTTAAACACTTGATGAATTTCAATGCTTCTTCCACCGGAGGCTTTGTAGAGAAGAATTCAAACATCTAGGCCATTCCTGCAATTAAATCATGCCAATTTCAGTTCTCTCTATGGAGTTATGCATATACATGCCAAGCACGCGCACATCCTTGTAAAGTGGAATAAAACTTGTGCACCCATAGCAAAGGTGGTAAATATTCCTACCCTTCTATTAAGAGTCTCTCACACTTCTGAATGTGGTGCTGAATAGGTTGATTACCATAATAAGTACATATTTGAGTAGGTGCATTGCTCTTGAAGAACCAAGTAGTAAGAGAAATCCTAATTTCATTCCATTCTACAAGATTATCCTTGTGGTCCATCCACCAGTGTGCTATTGTCCCACGTATTGTATATGTTAGCATATTTATTCTTTCAAATGGGTCTATCAACTATTCTTCCATGGTGCGCAAGAATACCATAGAATCTCCTTCTCTGGTGTAACAAGGTATCAAGTTGTTACCTAATCTCCTGACATAACATGGTTTTATGCCTCTAAGAAATATGATTTTTACTTCGTGCCCTACCAACTCATAGGCATTATGAGCCCAATTATCACAAGAAAAACTTATAGTATCGTTAATGGACTGTGCATCCTCCCACCAAATTATTCCTTCTTTAGTTAGCTCAAGCATCTATGGGTCTCAGATGATGCGTACATAAACTCTATTCAGATTGTCTTCACTTACAGGCTCAACATAGGGTGTAGATTTACCATCTGTCAAAGGGATAATAACTCTTTCCTCCTCATTTTCAAAAATGATATAACTATTGGTTGCTCAAACGTGCACCCATGTCTTGGATCTCAAAAGGGACAAGGTGTCTAAGACCACAATGGAACCATCCCCAAGTTGTGGGACCTTGCGCGCTTGGGATGGATCTCCGGAGAAGGCTGGTTCCTCTACCTACCTCTAACACTACTACTACTCCTAATGCTGAATGAAAATCCTAGACTAAACATGCCAAGGGACCAGGGATAGAAGGATGTGCAGAAAGGGGAAATCCTAAGATAAGGAAGGTGATAGTGCCAGAAGGAAAGGGTCAATCTCTCTCCATGAGCGGCAAAGGAAACATAGAGGGCACGGGAGAATAGGGCGGATGACGCATACCATATATCAACATGTCGACTCGGCCTTCCAACGTACACAACACATGAACATGGGGAGTGCAAGTAGATGAATACACACAGCATGCCAAAAAAAGCAAACAGAGAGGCGAGATGCAATGAAAGCAAGAGAGGGAAGGAAAGAGTTCCACAAAACATGATTTTATTGCTTAAGGGATGCAAAATCATTTACATTTACAACAAGAGGTGAGAAAACATTGCAGAGACCACACCAAGGTTTGAGACCCATGGGAAGTTAGCCACCATTTTGGGATGGTGCCATTACAACAAGGAGAGATGTTTTTACAAAGCAAAACTCTGCTATTTATAGAAGGAGAGAAGAGAAGGAGAAAGAGAGGGAAACTCAGATTCAAATCTTCAACCACCAACAAAAAGTGATAAATGCCTGCAAATCTACCTATAAGGTTGTCAGATGCACTTCCCCATGTCTATTTGGCATGTAGAAGAAGGAAGAAGGCAAGATCTGATGAAATCTGGTAGTTGAGGGTGATTGGATGTGTGCATTGATGAGCTAAGAGACGTTTCCATGTTTTTTTCCTAACAAATCCTACCTATATTTGAATTTGAAAAGTACAACATGTAGCTTGTGTCAGTAGTTCTCTAACAATTCCAGATGCATGCCGATCTAAGCTCTGTAGTAGAAGATACAGCTGTCAGAAGATGTTAGAGCTATCAGTGCATGGAAAACACATGGCGCATGTAGGTTGGTTGAAATGATGGCCAACTATTCATTTGTTTTTTCTTTTCTACCACGTGTCATGCACTAGTTGGTTGTCCAGATTTGGCACCCTGTTGGCATGCTTTGATTGGTCACACATGACACAATCAAGTCTGATAGAAGATGACTTGGCATAGAAGGGCACAAAGGAGAAGGTGCAAGGGCATGCGTGGAAGAAAGAGGTGCGGGAGGAAAGCAGAAAGAGGAGAATGAAAGTGCACGTGACACATGGGAGTGAGAAGAAAGTGCATGAAAGGGAAACAAAGGGGTGGTGCGTGTGCAGGAGGAAGGAAGAAAAGAGGGCACATGAAGGAACTGAGTCTCTATAAGAACGTATGAGGAATGCCAAGGACTTAGCTAATTTGGAAGGTAAGTTTGTGAAGGTGTGCACAAGGAGTGCACACCGGGATAGGAGAGAAAGCGGGCATGTAGGAGGAAGGTGCGCAAGGGAAAATGGAAGGAGATAGAAGAATGCAAAGAAAGCAAGAAGGTGCACAAGGGTGAGCAGAGGAACTGCAACTGTGCCAAGGTGTCAAAAGGAAAATCTTGATTGCATGCAACCTAAAATGTGAAACATCAGAGTCATAATGAAAATATAAGTTATCCAGATAACTAGGAGAGTTATTTAGATAACAGTTTTGGTGACTTTCAGGGGCCATCTACCTACTAGATGAAGAGACCAGTAGCCTTAGAATTCCATTGGGCATGGAGTCGAGTGTTAATCCTGAAGATCTAGTCTACAACTTAAAGAACACCCTGGAGTCACTTAAAGCTCTGTCTAAACTCTGAACTAAATTGCTGCTCTCATATGAAGATGTTCTGAATTGGACTGATGAGAGTAGAAGCTATGCACTGACTGTTGGAAATGCCTCTTCCAAAATTGAACTATCATCCCAAGAAACAAAAAAAGGGGTGCGCAGGCGTAATAGGAAAGGAAAGGTGTCAGAGGGAGCATGCCAAAAGAGAAGCACAACATTGTACAAAAGTTGAAAATCATACATGTCCTAACTGGAACATGCAGAGTGTGCGCAAGCACTTGTGTTACTGAAACCAAACCTAAATTAACCTAAACTAACCAGAGGCAAGGGGTGCTTAAGTAAAACCTGTAATAGGTAGGGAGAAGTAGCTTCCCTTCCTCACAAATTGTGACCATGTAGTTGATTTGGCACTGAACATGGTCAGAAATGAGAGTGAAAAACCACCCTGCAGATGTTGTGTCACCCTCCTCAAAGTATTAACAAACATGAGATACACCTCCTAGACTTGTTTTGTACTTGGATCTAGGAGGTGTTGTTGCTGACCCTTGGTGCGCTAAAGCTCTACCTCATGCTCTGAAATGAGCATGATCGGTGACAACTCTTTCTGTGACTCTAGGCTAGCTAGATATCTGATTGAGCACGGTCTAATCCTTGTGGTTTTCCCATTACTTTGAAGCTCAATCCCATAGATGGGATTTTCTTGTAGACTTTCCTCCTGAAGGAGAGCACTTGCAGGCTGGTGCACGTAAATATAGGGCATACATGGTTCTGCCTCTACAAGCAACCTGGTCTCCTCCAGAACTACGCCCTCTAGAGCTAACTGATTTTCCTCTGGAACAAGCACCCGTATGATTTCCTCTTCCCAATCAGAGTCACATGAGTCATGCCATTCTTCAACTATCTTACAGTCATCAAACATGATGACGTTGGTTAGGAGAGGCACATTGGCTGGGGGCTGTTCATTTTTGGTACAACTAGACATAGGGGACTCGGAAGAAAATGGGAAGATGGATGCAAAAGGGATGGAATGTGTGTCACACCCCTCAATCCCTCATTCTCTTTTTTTCATAAAATGAATTGAAGCATTGAAATAAATTGTGAGTAGCGTGGTAGCCGGTACCGCTACGTTGTCTCGTGTACCGCAGTGGACACGTACGCATAGATGAAAGGGTATGCATACACATGCACAATTGTACACGTGACATCGTAATGGTTCTTGTTGTCTTATAGCTACAAACTAACTAAGGTTGTAATTCATTCAACATGTTGGCATGCTATCTTGTTTCTATAGAATGATGGTTTTATTAATCATCTCAGATGGCTATTATGTCATGTTGTGTGTTGTGAAATATCTTCTAAATAGAGAAGATAAACCTTCAACTGTGGGGATGCATAACTGGCATCTGTCCCTTCATGGATATTATTATTATTTTTTTAATTTTGCACGTTAAATGAGTTTAAGTTACAAAAAAATATGGTTAGAACTTACACACAACTTCTATACTTTATTCAGTATGAGGAAATAATGAAATAATGGAAGGTACTAAACCGCATATTGAACTTGGTTTATTTCACGACCATTATATTAAGTTTGATCAAATCTTACATTGAGTAGCATGGGATAAATGTTTGATTAATCTCCGGTGAGCTTGGCTATGAAGATGATGTGATCATCACCTTTGACCTATCTGAATGTCCTCCGTGCAAACTTTGTTATGATAAACTTCTATAAGTTTACATATTTAATTGTAAAAAAATTTAAGCTATATAGAGGCATTCAATTATTAAAATAATTAAAAGACTATAAGATAGTTGTTTGATTAATATTACCTGCAATTCGAAAATGAAATCAAATATTTTTGGGTATCTTTATTAATTAGATAGACCATGCAAGAAACTTAAGGGTCTATAAGTCAAATGACTATATTGAAGACCCACCAAGTATAAATTAATACAATTTATGATTTTTCTACCAGGCTTCGTTAATCACCAACCTCGGAATTTGATGAAGGTATTCACCTTTTGGAATAGATAGTTATATGCCTATCCATGAAAATGGTTAAATTTGGAAGAAGAATATAAGTTTTCTATAAATCGCGCCATTTGTGGAGGGAAAATCTTACCGGTGGTGGAAGTCTGGTTGGAATATTAAATAGCATTGAATATATATTTAATCCCTTTAATTGTGGAGATAAGCTTTGGGAAGCGGTGAAGCTTCTTGGAGAAGCAATCAACATGCAAGCAGTTCATTTTATTTTTTTTCTTTCTTGTTGCAACTACAAACCCTCCTTTTGAAAGTTCCATTTTTGGGAACCAAATTTGCAGCAGTTCTTGAAAGGTAGCTCATTGGAAACTTTATGAGATTAAAAGGAGCTCAATAATTTGTAGAGAAGGATACGTGAGATAGATGAGTCTTTATTTTCATTTGGAACTGTGTTTTGGTGTGGCCTTTGAGAAAGAAATACTGGTAATCACATCTCGGAAAGGGAAGAATAGTTGCTAGAACTGCGAGGTGAAAGGATTTTGGTTTTATCAGGCATGATATCTACTCTCTCTCCCCCTCTTAATATCTTATTCAATATTATATTTGAATAGATAATCGTACATATAACATTTTATTTGTTTAAATATGCATGAGGGAATTTTTTCACTACTTTTACTGTATGATCAACAATTTGTGAGATTATTAGTGTCTGTGTTTGATATGAATGGAGGAAGGTCACTACTATTTTCCAAAGTATGATTCTTGTGAGATTATGAGTGTACTGTGTTTGAGATTTCAGAGATTTGCAGTATTAACTGTTAGTTTGGGTGTTGTTGTAATGTGTGACTATCATTGTTAAACTGTGTGTTGTTATACTATGGGAAAGTGCAAATTCTTTTACCTAAGTTCTATTATTCACTATTTGTATATTAATTTATTAGCTCTGGGTATTATCCAGATGCCTGAATATTTATATGATTAGGGAATTTACCTTAACCAGCATGCTCAGTGATTTTGGTATTATGGGGGACTATGCTGGCTTCGTTATATAACTAAAACCATGTTTAGTTTCTAATTGTTTTACCTCCCAGACCATGGGTTCAATTCCATTTTAGAGAATACAACGATAATCTTACATAAAACCCCATAAGGGATTTTCTAACTTGGTTGTTTTTAATTGAGCAGTTTTATCCAGTTAGTCTAGGTGATTAAAATGATTAATATTGTGTATATGATAAACTGATCTAGCTAGTAATTTGGTGTGCATGTTTAAGCATGAATGATTATTTAAGGAGCCTCCAAGAACTATGTATATTTATGTTTAGCTAAATCTTATTGGTCACCGTAATGTGAATATAGAGGACCCTCCTGACAATGCGAACAAACTAGTAATAAGTGATTTCTCTTGCATCGTTGATTAGTATTGACATTATCTAGGAAGGGTTTTGAACTAAGAAAGATGGTAGTAGATAATTTTGAAAGCTCTCGATTCAGTTAAGGGTAATTAGAATTCACTTAATTAACTTCTAAAACCTGGAGATTGGATAGCTTAATGTCTTATGTTGAAATTTAGTGTTTTCTATATTCAGGAAAATAAAGATTCCCTAGCAAGATATATTTATCTTGGATTAAAGAAAATAATAAATTATACTTATAGGATTATATAAGTCATTCCTGAAAGGAAATGTATATTATTTTCCTAAATTAGATATTGGACCCTATTCCAGTAATAAATGCCTAATGGAAAGTAAGGATGAGTAACGTTTTTTATGGTTGTTGTTCTGAAAATATTTTCTAGTGAATTTTCGCTACGTGTACAAAAGTAGCATGCTGAAATCATTCCATATGGATGCCAAGAATAATATCTTAAGGATACCAAAGGTATAAGAATATAGTTATGATTTTTTAGAAGTTTTGCTACCATTGGCTCAATTTTATTAAGCCATTAGCTTCTATTAATTATGCCATATTCCTTTATTGGAAAACAAGATCATGAGATAATAGGATCTCATCACTTTCATACAATTGATTTGGTGAAATATTAGTTTTAGTCTAAGGGTGAGATACCCTTTGTTATTTCTTAACTTTTGACATCTCTAGTCCCATCGAGAATGGGAGTCATTATGTTACTTCTGTATTCTACATGCAAGTATCTTATTTTTCCACTTTGTGTTGGATTAGTAAAACTATTGATAGCAGCTGGTTTTGACTTATAAAACTACCATGATGTTGAGTGAGGAATGATTACCATGAATGCTTTTATCATAAGTTGTTAAGTGTTCTATTTCTGTGAATTCCTTTTATTAAGACATTTTTAAAAAAATTATGACATCGAATAGTTTTTAGATGGATGAAAAGAAATTATTGTATACATTTGATGATTGAATCCTTACATTATTGTGTTGTTACTATCAATAATAATGCTGCACTCCTACCATTTAATTGCATAACGTTCATTAGGTGGGGAAAATGGCTATTCATGCCAGTCATGTTGGACTGACCATGTGCAATTTTGTACATCAATTTTTCAGTGCAGGGAAAAAGGGAACTTTGTGGTAGAGTCTGGATGGTGCAAAATGTAATTGCCTTAGAATGCATGAGTGATTGGATTGTTTTGAAACTGAAATTTCAGTCTTCATATATTGTGAATATGAGGGTTATGGAGCTTAAGATATAATGGCTTACTTATGAGCTTCTCCTTGATAGTGTGTGTGAAAAGATCTCTGTTTTTATCCAGAGGCAATAATATTATTTCAATTTATGATCAAGGTTGATTAGACACTTGTTCCCTTTATCTTATTCTTTAATTTTTGTGATGTAAATCAAAGATCTTTACAAATCAACTAATTGAATAAATATAATTTATGATTATATGATTTCCAATTAGATGTAAAATTTAATTTGTTTTTATGGTTTATAATAAATTTAATACTTGGAAATGTTATTGGTTATTTTAACCATTGTCATCAAGCTACAAGCATGTAGTTATTATGGATTGTTACCCAATAAAACTATTGAGAAAATATTTTATTATATTACACATTAACAATGAGGTAAATAAAGAAATAATTCAGATTATTACAAGTACTATTGAAAGTAGGATGGCATGGCAGCGTAGGTAATGAATGCATGCAACACTGTTGTGTATCATCATAATATAACCGAATGCTATTTGCTTAAATCATGTTTGGTATAATCGATGAAGTAACCTTATACCAAAGGGGTCTTAATAACTTGACCAGTTAGCTTGACTGGAAAAATATGAACATGTGTTCATAGTATGTATGGATACCTTGTAGCACTCTAATCTCAATTACGGTGAATTCAAATAATAATATTAGAGTAAATTATTAAAGAAATAAAAGGGGAAACGCCAATAGCTTCAGTAGATAGGTAATAGTACCATATTCTCAAGTAATGAATCTTAGTTATTACCATAAAAGGGTATGTAATATAATCCAACTAAAGTGAAACATAATCTTAAAGTTTAAATCATTGTCAATAATAACAAAGGATCACTCTTAATTAAATTAAGACACGATGTCATGTATAGAAATAGTAATGGAATAAGTAGAAGGATTGGAATTCAGGAAGGATAAATTACAAATGAAATAATAATATAGAGATTAAGTTCTAAATGGTATAGTTACTTGTACGATGTTGACTATCGTTCACTCAGATAATATTTTAAATCCTTATGGACAAAAGTGTGTGGTCAAATATACCATTTATGCCTATTAAGTATGCAAATAAAAGGGAATGCAAAGCTAACTAATCAATTACCAAGGTATGTTGATACCTTTAGGAAGGATTGGAGTCCACTCTTACATATAGATAAGTTTAATGCAACCATAAGAATGTGTGGATTTGAGTCGAATTAGAGAAAGAGGATGTTGGTACTATGGTTGATGTACATTTTCATAAGACTACGATCACCAAGGAAGTTGACATGAGGATTAGTAAATGATTATTGTTAAAAGGATCAAAGGTATTACGTACAAAGGCTATACCATGAGAGGATGAATGGGCAAGCAGTGTCTCCAATCATAACTTGCTCGATGGACATATTAAAACAAATGAACACTTTGAATTAAGCTACAACTAAGAGAAGTGAAGTGCTTGTGCTTAATTGTGTACTGCCATAGATAGTCTATGGTACTTGACAAAGGGAATGAATCATACCTTAATACTTAGCCTTATGTAAGCACATATCTCTGGAATGTAAAATAAAGAAACATGGGCTTAAGTTTATTAAGCCGGGGCAATATTTAAATGGTAATACTGATCATAGATCTGAATAGTGTTGTTTTCCATTTATGGTGAATTTGGGCATAAGATCTTGAAAGGTAATTAAAGTTTTGTAGGTTAAAACAAATTTTTACCTTGTTCAAGAATTGTAATTGTTTACAAAAATTACGTTATGCATCCATATAACTGAATAAGTGAATAAAAGTGAAACAATAATTTCCTAATGACAAGTGTATCATCATGGAAATGAGCATGACATTCATGACTCATAAAATTTGTGCAAAGTGGTGTAAGATGCTGATTACACTATCGAGATTTCACTATGATCTAAGCTATGAGATTCCTGTGGAATTCATAGGTGGAATCCTAGGTAGGCACTTAGATAGGACCAAGCTGTGAGATTCCTATGGATTTCATAGGTGGAACCTAGGTAGACACTTAGAGGTATTCACTTACATCTTTATCATATTCTGATAAAGGATAACACAAGGATACATTTATGTATGAGCTCATACAGAGCATAGAGGGAGAATGAATAGGTTCATTAATCTCTCATACAGCTACACATGGTTCATGACATTTATGGAATGGAATTGCATTAAGATTTATGTAGATTTAAATATATGGGTATTTAAATCAGCTACATAAAAGTAAAATAAAAAATAAAAAAATCTACATTTGGGGTGACAAAATCAGGGATTTCACAAGGTGTGCACACAAGAAGAGCAGAGACATGCGCAAGAAGGGGAATGGAAGAGAAATGAAGGTGAGATGAAGGGGGAATTCTCAATGGGGGAAGCACACAAGAAGCTAGGGACACATGCAATGGGCTGAGATGGTGTAGGTTGGTGTGGAGGAGTGGTAGGGCTATAAGATGGTAGTGCAAGGTTTCCCCACTGACAGGGTTACCGCGCGCTATGTTTTTGAGCCTCCATCACTTCCTCCACCTAATCTTTAATCTAGGGTAGCATCTTAATGATGAAGTATAGCTTCTGTTGGGTGCTAAACCAACTTGGTACAAGGCTGACCCATGGACAAGGGACCTTGTAGCCAACTTTAGATACCTTTATCAAGCACATAATTCTAAGTTGCATCATGTCCATCGCAATCTCTAGTACCTGCCTCTCAAAATTAGCATCGGCCAAAGAGTTTCCACCATCATCTAGATAAAACTTTTCTTCATAAACATTCTGGTTAGAAAAAGTTGGGTTGCATGAATTTTTGAGATAATGGGGCTTATAAAACTGATTTGGAGGAGGATTTTGAAATTATGGGGATGGAGGGAAAGAGTTCTGCTACTACAAATGAGAATTCCATGGAGGGAAAGAATTCATGATTGCACAACTTCAAAAGAGGAATGTGGATTGGTGAGAGAGGAGAAATGAATGGAGGAATGAGTGGAGACTAGTTTACACATAAGATAATAGGCGTGTTGAATCAATGGAGTCACCAGATGTGTTGAAAAATGCCTCCAAAGGTAGAATCTCAGCAATAACACATCAAACTTTCTGAAATGAAGATGTAAAGCTCTTCACTTTGGTCCCACCAGGCGTGCCAAAAACTATTGGTTGCTCAAACATGTACCCGCATCTCGGATCTCGAAAGGGCCAAGGTGTCTGAGACCACAATGGAACTGTCCCTAGGTTGTGGGACCTTGCACGCTTGGGATAGATCTCTAGAGAAGGCCAGTTCCTCTACCTACCTCTAACGCTACTACTACTCCTAATGTTGAATGGAAATCCTAGACTAAACATGCCAAGGGACCAGGGATAGAAATATGTGCAGAAAGGGGAAATCCTAAGCTAACGTAGGTGATAATGCCAAAAGGAAAGGGTCGTTCTCTCTCCATAAGCGGCGAAGGAAAAATAGAGGGTGCGGGAGAAGAGGGAAGATGATGCACGCCATAGATCAACATGCAGGCTCAGCCTTCCAGCATGCACAACACATGAACGTGGGGACTACAAGCAGAGGAATACACACAACATGCCAAAAAAATGTAAACAGAAAGGTAAGATGTAATGAAAACAAGAGAGGGAAGACAAGAGTTCCACAAAACATGATTTTATTGCTTAAGGGATGCACAGTCATTTACATTTATGATAGGAGGTGAGAAAACATTACAGAGACCACGCCAAGGTATGAGACCTATGGGAAGTTGGCCACTATTTTGGTATGGTGCCGTTACAACAAGGAGAGATTTTTTTACAAACCAGAACTCTACTATTTAGAGAAGGAGAAAGAGAGGGAAACTCAGATTCAAATCTTCAACCACCAACAGCAAGTGATAAATTCCTGTAAATCCACCTACAAGGCTATTAGATGTGCTTTCCCATGTTTTTTTGGCATGTGGAAGAAGGAAGAAGGAAAGATCTGATGAAATCTGGTAGTTGAGGTCGATTGGATGTGTGCATTGATGAGTTGAGAGACGTTTCCCTATTTTTTGCCTAACAAATCCCACCTATATTTGAATTTGAAAATTCCAACGTGTAGCTTGTGTTAGCAGTTCTCTAACAAGTCAAGGCACATGCCAATCTAAGATCTGTAGCAGAAGATATAGTTATCAGAAGATGTCAGAGCCGTCAGCGCATGGAAAACATGTGGCATGCGCAGGTTGGCTGAAATGATGGCTAACTGTTCATTTTTTGTCTTTTCTACCACGTGTCATGCACTAGTTGGTTTTCTACATTCGGAGCCCTATTAGCATGATTTGATTGGTCACACACAGCATACTCAAGTCTGACAGAAGATGACTTGGCATAGAAGGGCACAAACGATAAGGTGCAAGGGCGTGCGCAGAAGAAAGAGGCACGGGAGGAAAGTAGAAAGAGGTGAATGAAAGTGCATGTGATGTTCAAGAGTGAGAAGTAAGTGTATGAAAGGGAAATAGAGGGGTGACATGCACACAGGAGGAAGGAAGAAAATAGGGCACGTGAAGGAACTACGTCTATATAAGCGAGTAAGAGGAATGCTAGAGACTTAGCTGATTTGGAAGGTAAGTCTGCAAAGGTGTGCACAAGGAGTGTATGACGGGATAGGAGAGAAAGCGGGCATGCAGGAGGAAGGTATGTAAGGGAAAATAGAAGGAGATAGAAGAATGCAAAGAGAGCAGGAAGGCGCACAAGGGTGTGCAGAGGAACTGCAACTGTGCCAAGGTGTCAAAAGGACAATCTTGAGTGTGCGCAACCTAAAATGTGAAACATCAGAGTCTTAATGAAAATATAATTTATCTAGATAACTACGAGAGTTACTTGGATAATAATAACCTTTTTGAACCAAAGATACACATTATTTTCATAGCATCAAGGATGCCCCAATAGATTTGGGAAGCTATCTAACTTTGCCATTGCTAACACCTCAAAGTATCCAATGAACTTGGCTCCTTGTATAGTAATGGATGCATCTTTCAAAAATCTGATGGGAGTGGATTTAGTTCGATTAGCCATGAACAATACATTAGAGAATGGCTGTAATGGGGGTCTCCCCATTTGTACCCATGCATCTAAGGTAAGAACATTGACTTCCGTGCCTATATCAATCAATATATTACTCAATAGCCACCCATCCACAACAACATTCAAAGTGATTTCCTTGTCATAATCTAGGCTATGAGGGGGAAGATTCACATGCAGGATCTGCCATCTAGTCTCAATACTTACACACAGAGTGTTTCCCTTTAACCAATCCACTAACAACAGAATGATATTTTCCTGGTGCAACATTTTACACACTTCCTTGAAGTCATCTATATCAGTTTGGACCATCTCTGATTCTTTATTTTGCTCAATCTTCCATGATTTATCTTTTAGGTACTGTATCTCACCCTGAAGATTCTTGAGAACTTCCATGGTTTCCTGATAAACCTCTTTTTGATGGGAAGGGTCTGGGTACTGTGCATGTAGAACCTCCTCCTTAGTAATGGTAGGCTTCTTCTGTAATGTGTCTTGGGCACGTGCTACCTTAGCACGGGTCGTGATCTTCACTTGCAATGCCTTGGACCGTGCTTCCAACTTAGGCATCTATTGATTTACCATAGTGCGTTGTATCATAACCATTCATGCACCTTGTTTTCTTCTTTATGTTGCTTACTAAGGTTCTCATACAAGTCCGGGCACTCCTCATAGTTATGGTTATTTCCAAAAAAATAACATGTAATATTCTTAGGACATTCATGCCTGTATTGGTCAAGAGATCCACAATTATAACATGTTCCGCAAGGGAACTCACTTCTTCCACTAACATAGCTTCATCTCCAAAATCCACCATAGTATCCTTGACCTATGCCATGACCAACTTCAAAACTCCCTTCATTCTAATCATAGTGTGCCTGATTGTGATCTTGGTCCTGATGATCATTCTTACCTTTAAAAGTTATCTGAAACTCCTGTCTATCATACACCAATAACTATAACATCATGGATCTGACCAATCAGTTGGCAGTCTTCCGTGTCATGAGTCGTGGACCTATAGATTTTACAGTAGCTTGAAATGTTCTTCCTTATTGTGCATTGTAATAATGGGCAGTGGCTAGCATCATGGTTTAAATGGCATATATCACAATCCAACAACAACAAGCGTACTGATCTGTGAGGACAACTATCCTTTGTGTGACCTTCCACTTCACAATCTATACACCAAATCCCTGTGCGCATCTTATGTGCTGAATTTGTTGATAGTTTCTCTGATTGTTTTACCATAGCTGTGATTTGCACTTCTAAAAATGGGCTTACCCCTGTATCTATACTTCCAACTTCCTCAAAGAATAATGCTACTTCAAGTGCTTCACGCGGATCAATGTATGTCTTATGTGATAATTCCCTTCTAAAAGGGGTAATTAGGCACCTAACGAACCACTGTGCATGTTGGCTTAGGTGTATATCATAAGAAAGCTTAGATAATAGTGTTTTAAAATGGGCATCATACTCTCTAACACTCTTAGTAGTGCCTTGCTTAATATCCTTGAGTGCACTTATACTCTTCTGCTCAAACTCAGGGATGTGAAACTCTTTAAGGAATGCATATTTTAAAGTTGTTTATTCTACGCAAGTCTGATCAAGGTCAAAATTCATATACCAGCTGTGTGCACCCTTTTAACGTAGTAGTAAATTGGCTAGCCCTACACTCAGAATCCATGATTACTTTTGTGTGCCACAATATTTCACACATATGCACATGTTCAGCAACATCTTCTATACCCGTATATTCTAGAAGATGAAGAGATATCTCCATGTAAATATTATGGGGTTGGTGCGGACCTTGCCCACCTGATCCACAACCTCTTGTGATTCCCCTGCCTCTAAAACAACCAGATCCACTAGAACTAGAGCTACTTATGCCTCCTGATCCCAAATCTGTAGCTAGTGTTGGACTAGAAGATGTATTTCCCTGTGTCCCAATAGTAGAACTGAATTGTACCCTAATAGTCTTGGAAGTGTTACCACTTCAAGAAGTTAGTCCAAAAATTGGTTCACTTGTATTTTACACATATGATACACCAAAAAAGGTACTCCCATATAACAACGAAGCAGTTTGCACTGCCATCTTTGTGTCTTTCATAAGACTCGCTCCTACTCTTCCACTACTTGAATTAGCTTGTTGACTACTTATTGTACTAGATGTTGGGAAACCAAACACAAGGGAAAGGTTGCGAAGTGGATTCAGATGCACACCCATGGTCCAGGTCATCTCTTCTGGTGCGCTTCTATATGAGGCCGAGGAGGGATCCCTATCATGCTTTCATATATGGGGGAGTTCTTGATGCTCTGGCTCCACATCCCCTACATGAGCTCAAAATCCTTCATGAGCCATCTCTCTCCTCAACACCATCCACTCTACAATGTCATACTTCTTCTCCACCTCCCTCTCGTGTGGCTCATTATACTTCAGATGCCTTTCCTCTCTCTTCCTTTCTACGACTAGGTCTTCCATCTTTCACCCAACCTACTCCTGCTCTCGTGCGTGGTGGGGTTTAGTTAGCCATCAGTTTATTCTCCAAATTCAAAGTCACCATTAGGATCTTGATCACTAGTGGAATGCCTTACAAGTAAGTTCCCCTTGGACATCGTAAAAAATGGAGTTCAACTACCTCTAGACATGAATAAGTGGAAATTGAGTACTCCAAGATATAACAGTTCAAAACACCATGGAACCACATATCCATAACTCGATTCCAAATCAGATCAACATCATAAAGGGCTTAAAATTCCTCTTACGTCAAGACAAGTGCGTGATACCTCTAATTTCACTTATATGCATATGCAATCAGCCACTTGTATAATTATACTAGAAAAATAACAAGGAATCTATCATATAAACTGTCATACATGTTCTGTTACACCCACACGCATGTGTTAAAATCAGATCCAGTGCCGAACTGCTATGCATATTCTTATTCTAGATCATGTATCCACTCCTCAACACTTTCTAAGGTCAAACGGTATGTATTCATTGTGAACCATCCTGAAAACAACTGAAAAAGAGGTCCTTATAATGAAACCAATGATGTAGCCTAGAACTCAGCAATACAAGCTCAGGCACACTGGCACATCACTCAGCCTAAAATGAGCGCTCACTCGAAGTGCACAAAGGTACCAAGCCCCTCTTTAGGGTTGTTGTTGCAAGATGTTAGCATGATGAAGACTTTAATCATTTAGATCTATAACTAATATATATTTCATACAATGCATAGTCAGACCTAGATCTAGAACATAACAGAATTAACAGATAATCAAAATGGAATCAAGCATGCAATACTAAATTATAACCCTAAGAACACCTTGTTTCAGTCCACAATCTCCATTATATTAATTACAATAAATACATAGAATCTTTATTACAATAACTGTAGTATACGCTCATGTGCGTAATAGATCTAGCAGCATAATCTCATTACACCCTAGTTCTCACACATATATCTATGCTCTCTCTCCCTATCTCTCTCTATATATATCTACTACACAGTTCACTACATATTTATAAGGGTGGGGACTTTCCCTTCACCACTTATCTATTCCCAAAATAGGTCACATGCTATTACTAACCATGCGCCGTTACAAAAATAGGCTTACATACATGAGTGTTAACAACAGATCTTCCTTAGTCGACTATCAGTTCACAATTCTATCTTTAGCCTGCATCCATGCAAAGCACTTTGTAGCCAATCATCCAAAGATAGCCAATGTTTGTCATGTAAGTCTCCAATTGGTTTGAGTGCTCCACACGCTATCTCCAAAAATAGATCCTCATCATGAAAATGGCTAAGTCCCAAATCTATCTCTGTTCTGCACGAGATCCTCTCTGATGCTTTCGTGCCTTTGAATGCACCCTGTTCTCCCACATGAACCCTCTGTATTTTCTCCACTAAGTTCTAGATTCTAACTAATTAACACAAAGAATAGAGATTTTAAAGTAGGTTTAGAGAAGATGTAATGTTTCCTAATGATGACTATTCTTTTCAAATTCATCAGTCATTTGCAAAACATAGAAGGTCTGGATTAAACGTTATGGAGTCAAGAAAAATAATTTTTTAGTCGTAACAATCTAACAGGGAGCTAAAGAGTTATTTCTCTTGGGTTGTGTTCAAAGAATCTTCAAAATAAACTATGAATGGTGAGTTTGTAACTGAACTCCTTTATTGACAATTGTAAGGTAGTTTACCTAAAGACCCTTTACATTCCAAGTGTGAGTTATCAAGAGTGAAAATTTGAAGTGCCTGTAAGAATATGAAAAAAGGACAAGTAAGAGTTGTTTCTTGGGATATAAAAATATTTATTTTTTATAGGAATGGTGTTGAAACTATGCAGGCTATGTTTATATAGGAAGAAATTGTAGGGATAGTGGGCTGTGTGAGAAGAAAGTGAATGATTAAATTCATGTTGATCCAAATGGAAGTATGAATGAACTATCACATAAAGTACAATGAAAAGTCTAGTATGTATGAATTATCATTGAAATCTTGACACAAAATTTTTGAGGTCAAAAGTGTGTGTAGTTTAATTATTGAGTTTGTAATAGGAATGTGTAGGTGTGTGTTCTCTTGAAGAAGGAAGTGATAGGAAATTTATGAAGAAGTAAAACATGAGTATGAAGTGTTAATTCCCATCTTTTGAAGAATCTTGAACAATGAAACAAAGGATGACTAAAAAAACACAGTGACTGAAACCTTGTTGCAAATTGACCACATGTAAAGAAAAAACTTATTTTGTGTGACTCACTAAAGAATATCCTGATAAGTAAGTTTGAAATGAGCCTTGTGAATTTAGCCTTTTATCTGATCATACTTTTAGGAAAGATAAGTTAGTAGCATAGATAAGAAGAAGAGTAAGAAAATTTAGTGGTCACCATTAGTTGTAAAAGACAACACAGTTAGTGTGATCAACATCTTGATAAATTCTAAATGGCAACTTAGCAGGTGGGGAGTTGCAGCTTCCCTATGAGTTCAAGATCACTAAAGATCAGTTATATCTGAATCAAAGTGGGAGTTGAAGGTTCTAGAAAAGTTTAATATTGTCAAAGAATAAGTTCAAGCTTGGTAAAACTTTTGGAGTTGCAACTCCAAGTTGAGTTGAAGCTCAACCATGAAATAAATGTAATAGATATAGGACCATTTTGTCCTAAGAAGAGTTCTTGGTTTCAGTGGTCTTTTTCCCAGTTGGGTTTCCCACATTAAATATTGTGTCTCTCTCTAAATTTTCTTGTTATTATCTTGTGTGTGGTTTTATAATAACAAGGTTTAGGAAATGAAAATGGTTTTAAAAGTTTAATAAGACATTGATTCATCCCCCCCTCTCAGTGTCCTAATTTCCAACACACCTGTGACTTATGGTTATTGGTTCATTGTACTCTTTAATTAATCATCCTTATCAAATGTTAATGCCTCTAATTGGAAATTTTATTATTCAATCTTCATACCTACAATCACACACGTGCACATAATGTTAGATTCATAAACTTGAGGCTTAATTGCCCCCGTAGGTTCTTATTTCGTTGTCATCTCTTTAACTTACATTCTTTTGAATTATCCTTTCTCTATCACTACTTGAACACTATTATCATTATGTTCATATTTCTCAAGTGAATAAAAAAATTATTCTATCACCTCATCATCATCATTCTTGTCCTCTATCAACATCAATTCCTTACTCACCTTTTCTTCTTTCTTATCCATCCTCTTTTGCATTTGCCTTTGTCTTCTTTCCTCTTGCCATATAATTGTTTTAAACCACTTTATTTACCTCTTAAAACCTTTCAAACTCTTATCCCATGTTCCAAAACTTCAAACAAGGTTATTTCAATCATCCACTTGATACAAAAAGGTCACAACATCAACTCCTACCAATCTTTTTGAAAATTGCTCACTAGGTACTCTCAAGAACAAATACCCTGCAAGATCCATGGTTAAATCATTACATGCATACCAAAAAGGAAATGTAAACTTATTTATATACTCTTTACCTTCCTCATAGTTTGTGATGAATTTCATAACCTAACTCCTTTATATTCTCTCTCAACCACTCTTTTACCTTTCTAGCTCTCTGGGTCTCAACTAGCCTTGTTTAGGTACATTATCCTTCATATATTTTGATTGCCTTACTCATTTAACTAAGAAAATAAATTTTTGACCACAAATTTATCCCTTCCTCATGTAGACAAATTTTCATTAGGGGTTTATTTGGAAAAAGTTTTTTAAATTCCAAAAAATCAGGTTTTTCATAAGATCTTTAGACTATACATGCCTCCTCCTTATATCTTGTCATCAACATCTCTAGATTTTTCCATCATTTGGTAATAATTATTTTTGAATCAGATGAATGTAACTAAAAAGATATTTTTTTCAAATTTCAAAACCCTTATATGAATTTTATGGCCCTCAAAATTCTCCTTGTATACAAACCTTAGTTAGGGTTTCCTAGAAACCCGATAGGCTTTATTTTGATATAAAATTATTATAAATTTATTTCAAGACTTTACATTATTACTTTAGACTCCTTGGGTCATGTTCCTCCTTCTAATATTACTAGTATATCTTTATCATACCAAATATTCTTAGTTTTAATAATTGTGTTCTCTCATTGACTGGAAAGGCATGGTTTATACGTGCTAGAAATAAGGTTTCTTATAATAGTTCCCTATATTTCATACTATAAAAATGATGACATAGATTCTTCACACTCCTAGGCCCTAGATTATGTGATCATGATAAAATATATTTAAGAATATACCTACCCTTACCTCAATCTTCCCTGTAGAAGACTGAGTTGCATTTTACTATGCATTTCTAGCATCAATAGAGTATAATGTACTCTGCAAGTTTAAGGACCTCTCAATATCTCCATACTAGTATGTCTCCAATAAGTTCACTCAAACATCTATCACCTTACCACTACAATATCTTACACAGAAATATAAAACTATTGTGTAGTCTTAGTTTCTTCATATAAGCAAAATAGGGTATGGTGATCACATATTGGATTACAACCTCTAAACAATTTACATACAAAGTCATTCATGATTCAACACCTTACTAACTAGAAAAATATAGAGAGACAAATGAAATCGCGTATGCATAATATTTTACTTCTTATTCAAAATAGAACTTCATCTATCTAAACTACAATTTCATAAAAAATATCATATTTCATATAAAATATCTTGTTTTTACCAGTTTCCTTCTCTTTAGTCCTCCTTCCTCAAGGACCACTTCCTTTTTTCTTCTCCTTTCACCTTTATTAGAAGGTTTATTTCTCTAAAAAAAATTTCCATTCGAGCTTCTCTCCTTTTAATGTAACTTCTTCTTGAAACCTAATTGTTTTTCAAGACTCATATATGCCTCTTCATATGCCATACCCAGGGAAATCATCTTTTTACAAGATTTTTCAACATTTTTGAGTTAGTATGACCTAGGACCCCCTTTCACATGTCCAAACCACCTTATTAGACCATTTTTACATGTTTAAAAAACTTAGAACTCTACTTTTGTAAGTTTAAGAATTTGAATTAAATTTTGGAGGGAAAACAAGAATTTTGAAATTTTGAATGTCTTAGCCACATAACTCTTTATCTCTCACATGCCTCCCACATACTCTAATACTCTTAATTTGAGCTCCACATCCATGATTAAATGAAAAATGTGCATTTGACTATTCTTTCAATGATGCACATGCATCAAGTTAGATATCTCATATGAACTTAGCATGTGTGTCATTGCCTTGGCACCCGAGATTGAGAACATCGAAAACTAACTTGAGATCATATGTGAAATACAAGACGCAATAGAAAAAGAATGGTTTGATTATTTCTTGGACTTAGGTCTCGCTATATCCCTAGCATGGGCCACCTAGAACATGGAGCATGATCTCTCTATCCCTTTAGAATTATAATCATATTGTCATTATATAATTCTATTATCATATCACTTGATTGTAAAACACGAGTTAACACCATTCAAGGAAGCCCTTTGGATTCCTGGGATTGGCCTTTTCCTAGAAACTCATGTAATCATTATCTAATATTTGTCTTGTCTAGATGTCTTTGTATGTAGGCCTCTCACTCAGGGAAAGGAGGATTCTTCAACAATGTTCATGTATCCTTCCATCCCGATATTGCATTTGTCGGCGCAGGTATTGGTAAACCCTATTTTATTTAGATTTTTTAGTATTTTAGTATAATAGTAACAAACCAAAATTCACCTCAAACATCTTAGCATGTCAAGTGGGACCAATTTCCCCTTTGA
Source organism: Taxus chinensis (assembly GCA_019776745.2). NCBI lineage: Eukaryota > Viridiplantae > Streptophyta > Pinopsida > Cupressales > Taxaceae > Taxus > Taxus chinensis. The sequence continues at coordinate 18,006,435 of CM034149.1, forward strand.
TTATATTTTATATTTTCTTTTCTTTTCTTTTCAATAGAATCTAACCTTTCATCTTGGATTGCCTCGTTGTCACTGTTTTAGAAAAGCGTGAAAATTAAAATTAAAATTTAAAAGGAATAATGCTCTTTCTTTCATCATCGCATTTTGATTTCCTTATTTTCATCAAAGTAAACATTTCCCTTCAAGTCTTAAAATGAACATTCATATCTTCTTTATCACATAGTTTAATTAGGAATTAAATGAATTACATTCACAAAAACTCCCTTCATATACAACCAAACCACATATCACATCAAATTCACATCTAAAAAATCCTTCACAGGAAAACCTACTTGGATTTCATCACCAAGAGGAAAATCTAACTCGGTGTTCTGGCTAAGTATAAACAATCTGGTGGGTGGTATATCAACTAGGCACCTGACACCCTTATCACTTTGGGACCATGAAGTGAGGGGGTAGGCCCCAATACCATGCCTCGAACTGACAACATCATAGATTTGGGACTCACATAACTTTGAGCATATCAAGGAATCTGACCTTAAACTCACCTAAAACCAACCTTAGCTAGACTTTTCTCATTCCCCTTCCAGCTATTTTCTTATTTCACACCTTTTCTTAAATTAATCAAGATAATCAAATTCTTTGTGCATCTTGTTTTTCAGTTTCTTTAAACAAACGTTTTTCTTTTTCTTGGTTGATTTTTTTGTTAGTTCATTTTTTTAACTAGACAAAAATATCATCTTCAAAACACCAATGATATGACCAACCCTCTTCAGAAATCCCTAGACACTCTCAAGTCCCATATATAATATATTCAAAGTGTAATAGATTAATTTGGAGAACGTTTAGGGACTATTCCAAAACCCTCATATTCTCTTAGCACTCAATCTATGACATCATAATCCCCATATCTTAATCCTCCTCAATTTTATTCGTGTGGTGACCCTAATTTCACTGAAATCCTAGACACAAATCTGATCATCCTTTCTAGCTACCTTTCTTCCAAGAGCATACGTATCACTTGTGTCCCCTATCCAAAATATGGTCCAACTTCTAAAGTCTCCACTTGTGATTATTCTAAACTTGAAAATCTTTATTATCAACCCTTCAAAGAATAAATCTCCCCTTACCCATCCATTAGTGATGTAGGCACATCAGAACTTGCTTCATCAACTCCTATCGTTAGTTTTTATCTTAACTCTATCTCATCACGAGACACGTCCAACCAACAACCATCTACATCATTGGCTCCTTTGTGAAGCTCATTAGCTACACAAACCCACACAAGGATGTCCTCATCCATATCCATTCCTGCAGCCTCTAACGCTCTTCCTCCACCTCCTGCAAACTTACTTATTTTTCCTCTTACTATAACCCCTCCTATTACATCTCAAATCATCCCATCAGAATAGCCTACATCCTAAATCCTAAATCTAGTCTTATTTATCCCCACATCTATACCTCCTATCAATACGAGTTCCATTGCTAGTAATAACCCCTTTTTAAAACAAGCATCCACTACCCCCGTTTCAGAAAATAGCACTATTCCTTCTCAATACATATAACATCCATCCCAACCTGTTATCAACACTTCCATTCCTATTCCTTATCAATACATTCAACCCTCACAACCCCTAGTCTCTCGGCATCCCAATAATATCCTAACAAGTTCCCCTCTTCATCATAATTTCCTTTAACCATATCATTTTTACCAATAATCAAACCCTCGTCCTTATAACCAAGATTTTCTCTCTTCTTCACATACACAACAACCTCAGAACAATCCTATATAGGAATTACTAATTAGAATAACAAGCCTTGAATCCACCACCATGGGACCCAAGAACAATATCTTGTATGAAAAAATTTACAAAAAACCTATCTACCCATCATTTCCTTTAAGGTTTATCCCCCACACTGAGAACTCGCGAATTCATTAAATTCTATAGTAACAAGGCCCCACAACAACACATTAAGGCATTTTATCATACATTTTATCTTATTTTGCATTATCGAGATCTTACGTTAAGGACTATTGGAATGAGAAAATGACTAAGTATTAGATTAGGTAGGAACACACGCGTGCACATGAGTAGAAGAAGAACACATAAGGATGATCAAGGTTGAGCATGAGACTGTGCAAGAGGACAGACAGGTTAAGGACTTAGCCCTTTTAAAGGGACAGGATAAAAATATACTTGGAGTACTCATCACACAAAGGGTAGCTTGGAAATCAAGAATTGGATATTTTTGTAGAATGGACATGGAGTTTAAATATACACATGGAGGTTATTATTAGGGTTAGAACAAGTTATATTTATAGGATAATCTATTGTTAGCTCCATTGTAAAAGCATACAACCGTTAACGCATGGCTATTTTGAGCACACCTATTGTTAGAAAGTGCATGGGGGGTGAAGGGCAAGTCCCCATCCCTATATATACTTGTTGTAATTCATTGTATTGGATACCCATGATGTAGTGGTGTTATGTTATCTATTATACTGGTACACATGACTGTATGAACACATGTTTTGGATGTTATGTATCAACCTCATATTATGTAGTTGTTTATACGAATTAATGGATAGTTAGGTTGGATTATGGTCATCGACGTATCTAAATATGGAGATGTGTTCTTACAGTTGAACTTAGTTGTTATATGATCTATTATGCTTCCTTATTACATGTGTTTCTAGTATAAGTTCATGATATGATATATGCAATACTCTTCTCTTGAATGGTTGCTTGATAATGGTTATTATGGATATATATGTTAACTTCTTGACAAGCAATAACAAAGGAGGGACTTGGGAGCTACACGCACTTCGGGTGAGTATTTAGATTTGTCTGAATGAGGTGCCAATGTGCATAGCAAATATGTGAGAAAATAAAAGACTACATTTTGGTTCCGTTGTTAGGACCTCTTTTCAAACCATCTTCTAGGATGTTGCATGAAAATGTCATATTTATTAACTCTTGAGAGCATTGAAATCTGGGTAGAAGATGGAAAAGATAAGTTTCTACAGAGGTATAAAACTGAACCTGATTTCAATGCACGATGGTGGGTTGAAGATAATATTTATCATGAGCTCTATAAGACATTTTTAGCTTATTTTTAGTATAATTATATAATTGGTTGACAACATATACATTAGGAAAGTTTTTGTGATATAGGCTGAAGCTTTGGATGCATAAAGATTACCAAAATTTGTTTCATGTTGATTTAGAGTGGACTAGAGCTGTAGATTACTTATGGACTAGTGTGTTGCACAATTACACATTGGAGTACACTATTTCTACATATTTTTTCCCTAAGGAAGTGGAATTCATATTCTTACACGAGCCCAGAGGATCATACTTTCATGTTATACCATTATCAATCTAGATTTTGATAATAGAACTAGATTTAGAGAGCCTACCCATATATAAATAAACCCCCACTGCCGTAAGGGCACAAAAAAGTGTGGAGAAAGATGGTGGACCTAATAGAAGAAAAACAAAGAGAGGAAATATGGCTCAAGTTTAATGAAGCATGAGAGAGTTATATGGTACATAGGTGGGATATTGAGGAGGCACTAAAGTTGAGGAGGATGATAGATCACAAAGGTTTTGAAGCTCTCATGGAAGATGAGGATTTGCATCATCAAGATATCCCAACTTTGGGAAAGAGTAGTAGATAATCCCCTTTCAATTTGGATGAGAGTGCATCAGAGGAAAGAGTAAGGATGACAAGTGCACATCTAATCCCACCTATCCACCTAGTGCTTGTGCTTGGTCTTCCAGATTTAGAGGTGGTCATTGAGAAGAAGGCTAGTATAGGTAAGCAAATATAAATGAGTAGATATAATTTTGTGTTGAAATCATAATGGAATCAAGTTAGTAGCACATTCATTACATCACAACTGATGTCATTTTTTTCAATTACCTATGTAGGATTATTTTTAGGAATGTCATCAGGACAAAATGTTGGCATGCAGAATGTTGGAAGTACGTCAGTAGTAGTTGAGACCATGCAGACAATTGGTTTACAGTCTAGTACGATGAATGGAACACAAGGAAGTTCATCATCTAGATCGTAGCTCACAGTAGGGATCATGGGATGATCAGGTGGATCGGGTCAGCCACCGTATAGAGGTGGAGGTTCTAGTTTTGGATCTTGTGGACAAGGACCTCAACCACCACCTTAGCAACTAGTGTACACAACACCCCAGGTTTACTATGAGATGTCTCTCCATTTACCAAAGTTTATAGGGATTAAAGATGTAGTAGAGCATGTACATAATTGTGAACTGTTATGGCGCATGAAGGGAATCACAACCTTAGATAGAAAGGCAAGTCAGTTTGCAACTACACTTTAAGGGAACATGCATAGGTGGTATAGGAAGTATGACCCACATTATACTATGGTTGACTACAATGCTTTGCACACTATGTTTATGTCTGACTTTCACATCCCAGAATTTGAACAGAAGAGTATCTGCATGCTTAAGGATATCAAGAAGGGCTTATTTGAAAGTGTGAGGGAGTATGACATGTGTTTTAAGACTCTATTTTCTAAATTGTATTATGATATTCATCCTAGTTAGTATGCACAGTTGTTCCTTTGAGGATTGTTAAATCCAATTCAAAGAGAACTCTCTCATTATACATATGTGGATCCCTGTGAGGCTTTGGAATTTTCTTTTTATGTTGAGGATGTTGGAAGTGTTGATATGAAAGTGAGCCTGTTATTAGAAGTACAGATTGTAGCTATGGAGAAACAGTTGCAGAATATTTTTACCAACTCAACACATGATACATGCAGTGGTATATGGTGGATGGATTGTGAAGTTGTGGGACATACTAAAGATAATTTACCATGTAATTCAGTGTGTGCACTATTACTAGATTGTGAATTATGTCACCTAAACCATGATGTCTGGGATTTCCCTCTTTCGTAGCGCAGGATCCATAAGAAGGTGTCCATGTACTGTAAGATTTACAATTCAAATAATCACAACACCACTGACTACAAATTGATTGATCACATCCATAAATCCATCAAGATAGGAATACACCAAAGTAGGGTGGAGAGTGGATCCAAGGAGCAAGAATGACAACATAATGAAGGGAATAACAACAAAGATAATAGGAATGAATACTTTCAAGGATGATATCAAGTCTGAGGTTGGGGTGGTGGTAGAGGCAGGTTTACTTAAGGAACTTGTTACACTTATGGATCCCATGATCATTACCATAGATATTTTACCTCAGAATACATGTTGCTCATGGTGTGGAAAGAAACATAAGTTAAAAGAATTCTTGAACCTATATGAGAACATGAGTGAAAAAAAGAAGGAAAATGGAACCGGGATGATAAAAGTGCAACACAAAAATGTTGATCAATAGATGCCTAAGAAGACTGATCCAGAATTACAACTCATCCTAGTTACAATGTGCACTGAGGTATCACGTGTGTGCAAGCCTCTAAAGGTAAAACCATTTATAACGAGGAATAATGTTGAGATTTCATAGAAGGACATGAATGATTTGAAAGAGGTATGTAAGATGTTGCGCTAGAAAAAAATTATTCCATTTTTAGGGGAATGGTTTCGAGAGAAGGAATCATATTTTGGAGTGTAGCACAAGAGGTAGATTCTTCATGTAAATATACCACCTCATGACCATGAATTTGATAAGGAGATCACACTTTATGCGGTGATTGATGCTTTGTTATTAAGAAATATCTTGATAGATATAGGAGCTGAGGTAAATGTACTCACTCTAGAAGCATGGAATCAGATGGGGAGACCTACACTACAACCATCTTCAAATGTGTTGTACATGGAAAAAAAAACTAAGTCAATGTCTATTGGGGTACTAAAGGATCCATCTATTTTCATTTAGGGAGCTAAGTTTACTGGGGACTTTGAATTGTTGGAGCTTTTTGAAGTAGATAAATTTCTAGCATTACTTAGGAAACCCTAGTGTTATTTAAACAATGTTGATTTGTTTTTTAACATGAGATACATCAGTTTTGACAACAAGGATGAGTACATGATTATAGGTCTATTTGAAAATAAGGTGGAGCTTTATGTTGATCCTTTGAGTGAATAAGAGCTTAATCAAATTTATGCATAGATGATGCACGATCTAGAGAATCTAGAAACATCAAAGGAAGGCATTCTTTAATGGGAAGATGTGCAATATGCAAGTGAAACTGCTAGTGTTTCTTGTGATAAATGGTCACATGGTATGTATGAAATGGTAGATCATGAATTTAAATGGTGGGTCATTAGGATGATCAGGTCATGCATGGTGAGGAGTTTAGTCTCAACTCGGGTACTAAGGTACACTAGCGAAGGAAAACCTGATGCATTCTTGTGCACCATGGAGACTTAGTGGCCGAATGAAGGTGATAGAAGAACCATGATGGTCTACACCTTGTATGAGATTACAAAGTGTTAGTAGGAAACACATTAAGATAACCTCTTGGAGTGGAGGGAAGTGAGAATCAAATTTTCCACCAGGTTCATTCAGAGTAATATACCTATGCACATTTGTGAATTTCATGGTAAGAATACAGATTCTCATCATGTCCATACTTGTGAGAGACTATGGGATTAAGGCCAAAATTCTTTACCGCCATCACTATGGGTACATAAGTTCTACTCCACATTTTTTGGATGCGCACGTGCCTGGTATGTCCATGTTGAGCTAAAAAGGGATACTACAAACTGGAAAGAGATGACTGCAGGTATGATTCAAACTTTTGATTAATTTTTGACTAAGCCTCTAGTCCATGGAGCTTTACAGATAATGAAGTGCATTACATTAGGGGATAACATGAAGGAAGAAGAGCTCATGCTATAGTTGTTTGGAGAATCTGATTTTGAGGTGCGCCTTGATCTTGAGGAGATAAAAGGAGTGCAAATGGGTCACCCCTGGAAATAAAAAGTGAAGGGTAAATTGTTCTATATGATTTATGATGAGTAATTTTAAAATTTGGATGTTAGCCACACTAAAGGTATGCATGAGGTAATGGACACTATGAATGATAAGGCACACATGTACCATGCTCCTATGAATATAAAGAAAGTTAACATTGGCACTGAGGATGAGCCCAAGGAGGCCTTTATTGGTGATTACTAGTCAAAGAAAGAAGTAGAAAAGATTATTGAATCCTTGCGTGACTTCAAGGAATTATTCCCATAGGGCTCTCATGAATTAAAGGGAGTACACCCCTCTTTAAGAAAATTAATATTAAGGTGAAAGAATGCACACACCTAGTTAGGAAGAGACCTTATAGGATGAATCCTAATCTATGCATAAAGGTGAAGGAGGAAATTAAGAAGATGCTCAAGTATTGAATTATTGAGCCTATTGTACAATTTGAATGGGTTAGCCCCATGGTTATAAGCATTAATAAGGATGGGAGGATAAGGATTTTTGTGGATTATAGGGAACTCAATGCTTCATGTGTTATTGATCCTTTTCCCGCCCCTTTTATAGAATAAATTCTTGAACGAGTTATTGGGCGTGAGATATATTCCTTTACAAATGGATTTTCAGGTCATCACCAAGTGCACATTGCAAAAGAAGATCAAGATATTAGAAATTTCACCATTGAGTGGGGAATTGTTATGTATACAGTCAAACCCTTTAGATTTAAAAATGCACAAGCAACGTTCTCGCGCATCGCGGTGCAAGATTTTCAACATTTTATTCATAAATTCCTACATGTGTATTTGGTTGTTTGGATAGTATATGGCTTAGTCAAAGATCATTGTGATACTATGAGGCTTATGTTTAAAATATCCAAGAATTGGAGCATCTCTCTGAGCATAAAAAAATGTATCTTTATTTTTTTGTTTGGCACCTTACTTGGGCACATCATTTGTAAAGAAGGATTCTTGGTAGACCTAGCCACAATAGTTGTGATCTTAGGCCTAGAATAACCTACCAATTAAAGTGGGGTGCATGGATTTCTAGGACATACATGGTACTACATGAATTTAATCAAAAGGGTATGTAAATATTATAGCACCCCTGGAAGAGTTTCTCAAGGATAAAAGGAAATTTTATTGGGGAGACACACAACAATAGGCATTTGAAACATTAAAGGAGAGGCTTACTACCGCACCTATTTTACGATTTCCTTTATGGGAAAAATAATTTCATGTTCAAGTTCATGCCTCTAGCATGACAATTGGCATAGTGTGTGCGCAACCATGGGAAGGAATTATGGATCATTTTATTTTCTTTGTAAGCAGTAAGTTGACACCCATAGAGAAAAAATACACAACTACTGAGCGTGAAGCTTTGTCTATGATCTAAGCATTGCATAAATTCAGATAGTATTTTTTAGTGACCCCTTTTATTTTCTATACAGATCATATGACGCTCAAGTACTTAGTCAAAAATCATGTTTTGCAAGGGCCCATCTGCATATGGATACTTCTGTTTACGGAGTTTGATTTCACAATTATTGTGAAACCATGTAAGAGAAATTCAGGGCTTGGGCATTTATCAATGATTCATTTTGGCGAGGATGTGTAAAGCATAGAAGATATTAAGTCGTATGCATGAATGTTTAGGTTGAACCATGTGCCCGTAGATTTGGAAGATATTGTAGTATTTTTGCTCATTGGATAGGCACATGAAGGAATGAAGACTTTGGAGAAAAATAGCTTGTTATGCGCGCAACACCTTATCAGTTGATTGGAAGATATGTATACAAGTTGGGCCATGATGAAGTCTTGATTCATTGCATTCTGGAAGATGAATGTGACCCTATTATGGAGGAGGCTCATGGTAGAATAGCAGGAGTGCTTATACAGGTAATGTTACCACACGTAAGATACTTATGGTTGGAATTTGGTGGGAAACCTTATACAAGGATGTTAAGGTTGTTTTGAAGGCATGTGATCATTTCTAATTCCTTGGGAAACTTGGCCATAGAGACAAGATGTCATTACGACCTATAACAAGCGTGGTGCATTTTGTAAAGTGGGTTATTGAATTTGTAGGTCCTATTTCACCACCTATGTGTAAGACTGATACATGCTATAATATTACTTATACAAACTATCTTACAAGGTGGGATGAGGAAACACCTATAAAGGATTGTACTATAGTAACAATAACAATATTTTTATGTGAAAATATTATTATCAGGTATGTTTTCCCATTAAGCTTGACAAGTGATAGAGGAATTCATTTCTTAAATGAGACAATAAGAATCTCATTGGCATAGTTTATGGTAACACACCATAAAACCATTCCTTATCACCCTCAAGCTAATGGTACTGCAAAATCTTTCAACTAGATCTTGGGACATACATTGACAAAAATATGTGTTTTTGGAAGAAAGGCTTGGGATGATAAAGTGGTAGTTGTACTTTAGGCCTATAGGACTACTTATTAAAGACTAAATAAGGCAACACATTTTCAGTTGGTGTTTAGTATAGAAGTGGTACTACCATTTAAATTCATGTTACCATCCATACATATTATGTGTGCAAGTAGAATTGATTATGATCAAGTTATAGAAGAGCACATTGATAAACTAATGTAGTTGGATGAGAGGCGCGCCATTGCGTGTTAGCTCTAGAATACTGAGAAGGAACGAAAAAATACGTAGCATGATAGGCATATAAAAACAAGAAATTTGTAGTTGGAAATATGGTCCTTCTCTATGACTCCTAATTTGTGCGCCGCACATGAAAATTAAATGTGCATTAGTTGGGACCTTTTTTAGTAACCAATATACTTGAATCATGCACACGTCAGTTACAAGCACTGGATAACACCATGTTTCCTGGTTACTTCAATGGGATTAGGCTGAATCCCTACCATAAATAAAGATTCTTGGTGTTTGTAAATAAGGTAGTATTACCATTTAGATTTGATTTCCCTTTAGCATGTTTCATTTCAGTTGTTTTTATGCTTTGTTATTGTATTTATCTATTTAGTTGTAATAAGTGTGATTTTGAAAAGGAAGTTTATTACTATCTATTTATTTCATGCACAAAAAACCACACATATTTTTAATTTGGGGCAAACTAGGAAGAAATACACATGGAAAAGAGATCTGGTGGGTACTTGAAGGAAATTTTAAGTGGATGAAAATATGCGCGCAATGCTAGAGAATAGTGTGCTAGTTGCAGGGTGCACGCGTAGGAAGAGTGGAAAAAGGGTATCAGATAAGGAAAGAAGGATGGTGATAATAATGAAATTGCTCAAGATGAAAAATAATGTATGACGAATGGTCGCGTAGTGTAACGTGAGGTAGAAAGTGGTATGGTGAACTACTAGGTATAAGGCACAGAGTATTATGTAACATGGTGAAAGGAAGTGCACGCAAGGAGGTCTGCCACTTGGGAAGTAGTGAGTGTGCTGGAAGGTTACAACTACATCGTGCAGAAAGAAGCACCGAAAGAAGTGAGAAAAAGAAAAAAAATCATATTTAAAGCTATTGTACAATGGTAGGTGGTGAGCATTTAATGAAGCAAAAATTTGAAAATATATAAAAGGGCATCAAGGTAAATTTATTTTTACCTTATCTTGAGAAGAACTTACATGTTTTCAAGAGTGAATATCATGTGAACCCTTGTGAAATTGAGTGCCAAGCTAGAAAATTGTTTACCTAGACTACATTAAGGACATCACTGAGTGAAAAAGATATCCTTTGGAAGAAATTTTGCAACTTGGGACGGTCTGAGAGCTTGTTTACAAGAGTGGTGCATTTTATGGTTAGGGTTTTCAGGATTAGGGCACAAATTGGAGAAAAGTGAACCAAAGGTGAATATTTTTTTGTGTGAATGATTTGAAGAAAAATGTTCAAGGAAATTAAGACACAACAAGGTAATTTAAAAGTTTTAGTTTACACGTGGAAATGACACCTAGGAAATTATTAACCAAATCATCTAAGGGGAAGGAAAGGGAAAGGAAAATCTTGTGGTAGAAGATATACAAGAAGAGTGTTATTCAAAGATGCAATACCCCGATGGATTATTGATGGGGAAGGATTTTGTTTTCTCATGTGCACAAAGTGACAGTTAACGACTACAACCATCTTACTGACTCAAACATGTGTGAGATAAAGATGGAGCTTATCTAGAAGATAGGGGAAATTACTTCAGATTATAAGCCCATCTATGATGAAGAGGGAAAATGTATTCTGCAGAATGGATGATTTATTCAATTATATGAACTCCCCTATTTTGGCAAGCCTAAAAGGTTATATCAGTGGCTCATGTTACACATCCATGAAAAATTATTTTACTTTGTTAGAAGGAGGATGTGCTTGACTGCATCATAGATTAGAAATTTTACTGGCCTTCAGAGCATAGGGATATAACTCCATTTAGTTTTGGATGATGATGATGAATTTAAAAATATTGCCAAGGTTTTACACTATCAACGAGGGGGGCACACAATGGATATTGTGAAGCTTGATGATCTTGTTATCATAATGGTTGTGTGGTTACTCACCAAGTTGAATGGATATGAATGATGGGGAAAAGTAAAAAAGTGATGGCTCCATGTCATGAAGAAAATTTCTAAAGGCACAGTCTACAACCTTTTCATATTTATATCATAAGAGATAATTGAAGAAGCGTGTGCGGGGGATAAAATTATCTTCAATAATATCCTCCTCCTCGTTGTGTTTTATGAATTTGGGGTGACAGATGGGATGTATGACAAAATATGGGAGTCCCTCAAGAAAAATACATCCCCTGCAGACATTTTTGTTAATTACACATGTGAAACCATCACTCTTGCATACAAGGTTAGAGGGGATAAATGGTTCAAGATGATGCATATACATTAGGGTCATGATGGTGCATTCCTGGTGAACTACCTATGTAGTTGGAGTCAAAGGAATTATTTTCAATCTATCAAACATTTCTACATTATTCATTTTACTTTGAATGATGGAACCAAAATACCTTGGTGCAAACTTCTGTTTACCTTCGCAACACATTATTTCTAGACTGTTGTGAACAGATTCATAGAAGCACACAAACTATGGATTAACACAGACAAGGTAGACTATGATCACCATACACTACGCAAAATACTTGTCTACCCAAAAAAGAGCGTGTCTAAAGAAAAATTGATATCAGATGATATCAATATGGCCAATTCTATTACCTTGGTAATAGCTAATGTGGTGGTTGTAAATATTTATATATATCTAAAGCCGAGGAAAGTCTATGGAAAATATGTTGACGATGACTTGACCATCCCAGAAGAGCCTATAAGGAATATTACTATGGGGAAAAATAATTCCCAAGGATACTCCTCCTATCAGTGAGGAGGATGAAAGAAGTGAAGATGAACCCCTGTTCAAAGTGCAACTACAAATAAAAATCATGTGCACAAGGATTCAAAACCAAGTATGAGTACCAAGAAACAAACAAAGAAGAAGTCCCCAGTCAAGAATAAATAGAAGGTATTATCTAGTGAAGACAGAGGAGAATGAGAGAAGAGGGGAGGGGGTTAAAAGAAATGAAGAAGAAGAAGTGGTGTAGCTAATTCCATAGGTGCATACTATTGAGGAATCAGATACAAAAGAGTGAAGTGTGCATCATAAGGAAATCCTAGTCATGGAGATAGAGGTAGTAGGGTTTGAGGTACCCGTAACTCAGATTTTGGAAGAGAGTCAGGATCCTATTGAGGAGCATATGGTTGAGCATGTTATTAAACCTAAAATTGAGCATCAAATCGAGAAAGAGGTATATTTCATAATGGAACACATAGTAGAGTGATGATAAAGTAGAAGGATTCCTAGAGAACACTCTTGCACTTAGATTCCCCAAAGGGACATGTGGGAAGAACAAAAGGCCAAGACATATACCCCAGGGCCCTATGATGTGGTATGATGGTGATCTAAATAAATTGTTATGTACAAGATATCAAAGTACAGTGGCCACAGAGGACATGTTATGTTGGTTTTTCCTTATAAAGGAAGAATCCTTATTGTGCACCAAAAAGATGTTCTCATAGGCATTTCAATCACACATGGAAGAGACAGATTTTGAGGTTAGCGCACAATATATAATGGAGACTTGATAAAATTCTACACCAGGGGAGGCCTATCTGATAGTTTACTCACAAATACTAATAGATGAGAAAGAGTGCAATGCACTTAATAAACTATTGGCAAAAGTTGGAGTAAGGATTTTTGATAAGGATTGCCATGTTAGGAACCTACGTAAGGAGATAGAGGAGAAAGATAAGGAGATAAGGAAATAAAGGAGAAATATAGGATCATCGTGCATATAAAGTAGAAAGTAAGGAAAGAAAATGGGTGGATGCACGCAACATACAAGAAGGTAGAATACATCATGGATGTAAATACACTCACATGCCCAAACTTGGTCACTTAAGTTCAACAAATGTATGAGTTAGACCTGCACTATCTTGAAGACTTGGAACGCATGATCATGTATGAAAAAGAGGTTCTTGCCATAGATTTCATAGAAGTATTGGCATAACATAAGAAAAGTGAAAGGGAGAAGATTGAATCACACCTCGCACAGTATGATGTGTTGGCAGTAGAGATTAAAGTGGCTACACAAGTAGGAGAGGTTGTATATGATAACCATGAGGACTTCGATCATGTTGTGGGGTTAGTGGTTGTTAGGGATGAAGTAGAATCAAATGAATTTCAAGCCAAAAATAAAAGTAATAGGGCAGAGTGAGAAAATATATTGGTCAAGGTAGAACAGAAGAGGGAAGTAATAAATATGTTAAAAACCTCTCTTGAGGAAAGGCTAAAGGAACTCTTTCCATAGATTACATGTAGGATGGATGCATTGAATGATGTAGATAAGAAGTTGGAAGTTTAGATAGAACAACTGAGGGAGAGGATTGATGATTTAACCCTTGTAAAGATCCCTAGGATTGTTAATAATGAGCCAGTTTTGGTAAACAAGGAATTGGAAGGGTAGATGGATATGGGGAAGATATTGATTAAGGAATTTATAGTTTTCCTCCCTCTTACGAGATCTTGATTCATTGATTCTTTGGAACAAGTTGAATTTTTTATTCTGTCATTCTTTGATTCATGATGAGTACTTTATAATTATTTTACGTAACAATTTCTGGTTTTGCTAAGGATGGAAAACATACCTAGTGTGGGGTAATATTGGAATGAGAAAATTACTATGTATCAAAACAAGCAAGAACATGCATGCACATGGGAATAGAAGAAGTGTGTATAAGGATGAGCAGGGTTTCACTTGGGACTATGTAGGAGGATACACAGGTTGAGGAATTATCCATTTTCCAGGGACATGCTAAAAATAGACTTGGAGTGCTCATCACGTAAAGGGTACCTTGGAAATCAAGCATTGGCTATTAGAGACTGGACATGCATTTCAAATATACGCATGGAGGCTATTATCAGGGTTAGAGAAAGTTCTATTTATAGGATAATATATTTGTTATCCAAAATGTGCCCCTGCTCATTTTTGTGGCTAACTCCTTGTGTTCTTACCTATCTTGTTCCTTAGTCTCCATTTTTTATTTTTAGGCACTCAAATCCTTTCTGGAAATTGCACCAATGGATAGAGCTCTTTCTCAAATTTCCAGAAAGGTAAAGATTTCCTCCTAAATCCTCATATTTTTCAAGTTATGGCTCGACGGAGTTTTTGTGGGAAATTTTCCCCTGGAAGGCCCGTAGCCAATCAAGACGTGCCACATGGCACTAGGAAGTGGCAGAGGTTGGAGGAAAATTTAAAAAAAAATTCCAAAGACCAAAACGGGTAAAAAATTCAAATTTTTTGCCCGCCGATCCGATTTTGGCCTGTTTTTGCCCTAAATTTTCAAATGGCCATATATTTCAATCCAAAGCTCGTATTTTCACGTTATTTATATCAATGAAAATCTGGTGAAATTCTCTACAAGATTCTAGGGTAAATTTTTCATTTTGGTTTAGTTTGGAGAGAGAAAATCAAGAAACACCTCTAGCACGTAGTAATGGCCAGAAATGAAGTTTCAACAACCAGTTTTATTGCAAAATGGGTCGCATTCTTCTTCAGCATGGCCAAAAATGTCAGGGCATGGGTTTATAAGGACACCCATGCTATTTTAATGCATCTTCATTCAATAAGGAATGGATCCCACATTTTTTGCATGTTTTCTCTCTCCTGGGCTCGACCCATGCATTGTAAAAGCCAGATTTGGCTCATTTTTTGAGGGTTGAACATTTTTTTGGGATATTGAAGGCTTTTTCTTTCACCTTCAACAAGTGATTTTTGCAAGTATCAGACCTTCTTCAAGGATTGTAATAGATTTATACCTCTTTGGTGGTGCAAATGCAAGGATTTTGACAGTGAAAATTACAGTGCAGACTCTGTGATCAATTTCCAACCCTTTGTTTGTATTGTCTTGCTTCATTTCAAACCTCTAATTGCATCTTATCAGCCTGTGTATGATGTGTCATGTTGCATCTCATGAATTTTTGTCAATTTTCATAAGCAAGAAATGTTCACCACTCCTTTGGTGTATCACCCTTATTAGTTTAGTTTCAATTTTTGCACTTTCTTATCCCTGTCTCCTTGCAATTTAGGAGTAAAATTAGGATTTGAACCTCTACAATTATGCAAATAATAGATCTAATCATAGGAGTTTGAGGAACCAGTCTCTAATTTGGAGATTCCTCTCTCATTTTACAAGTCTCACACTTGGAGAGAGGTTTCAATGTTGTGCAATCACATTAGATGCCTAAAACATCAAACTTAGAAACCTGATTTGCATCCAGGGGTGCTGCTGATTTGCAACAATAGTTTTGGCATGCCCGGTGGGACCTTAGAGGTCTTCATCTTCATTGTAGTAAAATTGATGTGCATTTGTTGCAATTTTCTTGCTTAAAAGAGCTATAAATTGCACATCTGGCGACTCCAAGGAAGAAGAATCAGCTGGTTTTAGCAGTGCAGACCTGAAAACTCATGAGAAGAATCACTACAAGGTCAAGAGCTGGAGAAGAAGAGGTGTTGTTTGAATATCTGCAGTTATCTCCAAGAGTAAGGAAAAGTGGGAGGAGAATCCAAAGGTCTCCATCTCCACCAAACAGAACTCTCTCAACTCCTCCACCTGGTAGGCCTTTCATTCAATCAACAAGGGTTCTAAGGCCAATTAGAATGGCACAAAACAACCCCTATGTCAATTTCACTGGCAGCAGCCCACTTGCTCTCAATGCACAAAATCCAATTCCAATTGCAGCCTTAAAGAACATTCCATACTTCACTGGAGAGAATCAGACTACTCCTGGTGATCATGTTAAAGACATTGCCAACCTTTGTGCAATTCATGAAATCAATGAGATGCAAGTTGCTGTCAAATTGCTGGCATCTTCATTCAAGGGGAAGGCTTTGCAATGGTTTAGGAGTCTTGCCTCAGGTTCTATTCAAAATTGGAATCAGCTATGTATAGCCCTCCATGAGCAGTTTGGGGAAAAGGGAGACAACTTGTCCCTTTTGGAGCAGCTGACAACTATCAAAAGAGCTCCCAATGAGCAACTGACTGATTTTAATTTCAGATTTCAAAGGACTTGGGAGAGAATTCCAGTGGCAGTCAGGCCAATAGCAAAAGGTGCTTTTCTTTATTACCTTAAAGCTTTAAATTCTGATATTTCTATGTTAATTCAGTCCATGGGAGACACAACTATCCCCATTGCTTGTAGCATTGCCATTAGAGCTGAAAATTGTTTGATTCAAGCTGGCAAGCTGGCTCCTAGGCCTCCAATGCCATTATTTCCAAGTTTAGAGAGCCCAAGTACTAGCCAAGTGCCTAATTTAGCTTCTATTCCCACTCCTAGAAATCAGAATTCAAGTGAAGCTTCCACTTCATCTTCTAGTGCCTCAAATGAACTTCAAGAAGTCATGAAGCAATTGCAAAATTTAGGTAATGAGCTGGTTACTCTCAAGAGGCAACAAGCCCAAAGTTTTAGACCTTCCTTCTACCCTCAAGCTCAGCCTAACAGGCAGCCATATCAACCTCATAGACCACCCAATCCAGCTGCAAATCTAAATCAAGCAAGGCCTCCTGCCAACAGACCATTTCAGCCCTATAATCCAAATGCTATATCTGCCTCTAAGGCATTGGTGCCAACACAAAACAATGTTAGCTCAGGAGTATGATTGGTGTTTTCCATGCAATGAACCTCACAACCAATCTATGTGCTTCAACAGTGCCTTGAATCAAGCATTAATGGTGACAACTACTGGTGTGGAGGGTGAGGGCAGTCAAGGAAACAACCAACAACAAGAAACATTCCAGCAACAATCAGCTCCAAATGACACCACACTTGTGAACTGGCAGGCAGAGGATTTTTGTGGCATAAATCAAATAGTCTCTCAAGGTGTTGCAGCCAACACAAGGTCAAAAAGAAGGAATTTGGGTGAAGAACATCCATTAGCTCCAACCAATCCACAACCTTCTATGGCTCCACAAATGGTTGGCAAACAAAATCCAGTTGTAAATGCACAAGGGCAGCCAAGAACAGCTCCTAGACCAACTCAAATACCAGTTGTTGCTGCCCACATGCAAGGGATGAATATGCAAACCAAGGGACAACAAAGAGATCCTTCATCACCATTTAGTATCATTGATCAGATGAAGAAGAGAAATGTAAATATATCAATGTGGGAATCCCTATCTATCCTAGGCCAGAGAGATTTGCTACAAGCTGCCATGAAGGACTGGCCAACTTCGAATCAGCAAGTCCAAATGCAAGAGAAGGTGCTCACAAATGCTGCCCAACCTGAAGGGAATCATGGAGGACAACAAGGTAAAATGTTGAAGCCCCCTCCTTTTTATGTCTCATTAATCATTGGAAACCAATTGGTGCACAATTGCATGATTGATTCCAGGGCAAGTAGCTCAGTGATGCCCAAGCAAATAGCTGATCAGCTAGGACTTCAATATGAAACCATATCCAAAGGGGTAGTGCAGTTGGATGGGACAGCAGTAACAACAGTTGGGGTGATTAGAAACTTGAGTCTTACCTTGCATGCATGTCCAAATGTTGTTGTTTTACAAGATGTATCAGTTATAGACCTTCCACCACTCTTTGCCCTATGTTTGTCAAGAGATTTCACAGACCAAGATTGGAGGATATTTGTCTGCTGATTGGTCACACATGCTGTTCAGAATGAGGTATGGAACCAAAGCTACAATCAGGTCTGAACCTATTGCAAACTTCCACATTGAGCCCTACACTCCAAGTCAGATCAATGCCAACTGTTCAGCATTTGATCAAGAAGATCACCCAAGCACTGATGAAGCTGACACCAAGGTTGGAAGCATCCCGGATCTAACTCTTGATGAATGGGCAAACAAGGTGCATGCTTTTGATCCTTATCAAGAAGTAGAAGAATATGAGCTAGGGGTCTATTGCATACATCAAGAAGATCAGCCCATTCCTAGCATCACCAAGCCAAACCACAAGGATGAAAATGAGGTATGGCAGCTGTTTTTTGATGGATCAAGGAGTAGACAAGGTGCAGGAGGTGGAGCTATGCTTATTTCACCTCAAGGAGTAAAGTACTATTCAACTTTTAGATTTCAGTTTGCATGCTCCAATAACACTGTTGAATATGAAGCCTTGGTGCAAGGGATGCATTGGGAAATAAAGAGAGGAATAAAGAACTTGCAAGTCTTTGGTGACAGTGAGTTGATTTTTAACCAGGTCAAGGGGCAACATGCTGTCAAGAATGATCTACTCAAGTGCTACAAGAATAGGGTGTGGGACCTCATTGAATATTTTGAGGGTTTTGGCATCAAATCAATTCCTAGGAAAGAGAACCAAGCTGCTGACAGGCTTGCAGCAGTTGGGGCAGCCTTTGACGTTGTGGAGAGCATTCAAAAAGATAAGGTACAGCCAAACATCCATGTGATTGTGAGGCCTTCAGTGCTGGATAACAATGTAAGTTGGCAAGTGTTTGAGAATGACCAGCAAATCATCCATTTCTTACAAGAAGAAGCTGAGTTCTCAGCTAAAAATCAGGAAAAATTGGAACAGCAGTATGGTGACCAAGTGGTACAGCTGAGAACTAACAAGCTGCCAAAGGGACTTATCACTTTGGAGTCCATTTTCAATCCCAATGATCAGTTTAGGAAAGAGAAAGCAAACATTCAGGTCAAGAGAGAAGATTTAGTATCCATCTTGGTGGAAGAGAACAAACCATTGCAAATTGGAAAGATGACAACTGAACAAGAAAGGTATGAGTTCATACAGCTATGTCAAGAGTTCCCTGATGTGTTTGCTTGGAGCTATGAAGATTTGAAAGGTTTCAATCCCAAGTTAGCTCAGCACACCATTGAGTTGGACCCAAATACTAAGCCCATCAGGTAGAAACAAAGGTCAGTCAATCCACACATGGAACCTCTCATGAGGAAGGAATTGAACAAGTTGATTGAGTCAAGAATCATATTCCCAATCAAGCATTCTAGTTGGGTTGCCAACTTAGTTCCAGTCAGAAAGAAGAGTGGAGAGATCAGATTGTGTGTTGACTTCAGAGACTTGAATAGAGCATCTCTCAAGGACCATTACCCACTCCCTTCTATGGAGAAAATTTTGCAAGTTGTGGCTGGCTCTGAGAGGTTTTCACTACTTGATGGCTACTCGGGCTACAATCAGATTATGGTGAAGGAAGAAGATCAGTTCAAGACAGCCTTCACAACCAAATGGGGAACTTATGCATACAGGAAAATGCCATTTGGGCTGTCCAACGCTGGAGCTACCTTCCAAAGAGCAATGGACATGGTGTTCAAAGGTTTGATTAACAACGTGGTGCTGATATACCTTGATGATATCACTTTTTTTTTCAAAGAATGTAGAACACCACCTCTCTCATTTGAGACAAGTCCTCCAAAGGTGTAGGAGATTTGGAGTGTCTTTGAATCCTAAGAAGTGTATCTTCCTAGTAAATGAAGGAAAGCTCCTTGGCCATATTGTCTCCAAAGAAGGATTAGCAATTGATCTAGAGAGGGTTGAAGCCATAAGAGCACTACCATTGCCAAGCCATAAGAAGGCCCTTCAAAGTTTCTTGGGGAGAATAAACTTTGTTCGGAGAGTTTGTCCCAGATTTTACAGCCCTTGTTGAACCCATCACCAAAATGTTAAAGAAAAGCATGGCTTTCAAGTGGACATCATAAGGCAAGGAGAGTTTTGAAGTAATCATAGAAGCCATCTCCCAAGCACCAACTCTCATCAACCTGGATTTCTCCAAGGATTTCATCCTCTATGCATTTTGAGGTAATGATACTATTTCTGCCATTTTGGTATAACAGAACAAGGACAACGATGAGAAACCAATTTCTTTCTTCAGCTAAAGCATAGATGACTATGAGGTGAGATATTCTTTTATTGAGAAGCATGTACTTGTAGTAATCAGAAGCTTGAAGAAATTCAAGTATCTAGTCTCAAACAACAAGGTTCAGTTGTTGGTCTCTCATGCGGGATTAAAGGAATTCCTCCTCAACAAGGATTTGAATGAGAAAAGGGTAGGTTGGATCACTCATGTCATGGAGTATGACATTGAGATCAAGGTCACCAAGCTGGTAAGAGGAAAATGATTGTGTGAGTAGCTGATTCTGGGCAAGCAAAAGGGAGCATGCAATAAGAGAAGAGGCTGTTTTGATAGTTCAAGATAGCCATGTGCAAGGTAGCACTCAAGAAGCGGATAATGCAGTCCCCACTCCTTGCTATACCCAAGGTATAATGCACTTCCTAAGCACATGCCTATGCCCTCTAGAGATGAACAAAACCCAAAGAAGACACTTCAGATTGCAGGCTATCCCATATGCCATAGTAGACGGTGTTTTATTCAAGAAATATGTGAATGGAGTGCTGCTGTGATGCATTAGCACAGATCAGATTCATAGGGTGTTGGAAGAGTTCCATGGTGGACCAGCTGGTGGTCATTTTGCACCAAGAGTGACAGCTCTAAAAATCATGAAGGCTGGTTATTATTGGCCCAATATTTTCAGTGATTGCTTTGCGTGGATCAAAAGGTGCAAGAATTGTGCATTCTTCACAGGTAAAGAGAGGCTTGCTACCCTTCCATTGCATCCAATTTCAGTTGACCAGCCATTCATGCAATAGGGTTTAGACTTCATTGGAGTCATTAATCCCAATTCAAGCCAAGGGAATAAGTGGATTTTGATAGCCACAGACTAATTCACCAAGTGGACTGAAGCAGTAGCACTCAAAGAAGCAAATGATTCTAGCATCTTAGACTTCTATGAGGGAATAGCAACCAGATTTGGCATACCTACTACAATAATCTCAGATAATGCATTAGCATTCATTGGATCCAAGGTGACTGAGTCGGATGTCAAGAACGGGATCTACCTAAGTACTTCATCAAACTACTACCCTTAGGGTAATGGCCAGGATGAATCTACAAACAAGAACTTGTTGAGGATCATTAGGAGGAATCTTGATGAGAATCAAAGGTCTTGGCATACCAAATTGAAATCAACCTTATGGGCTGATAGGATAACTCCCAAGAGATCTACAGGTAACTCTCCATTCAAGCTTGTTTATGGAAGTGAGGCTATCTTGCCCATGTCACTTGAGTTACCAACATTGGAA
Source organism: Taxus chinensis (assembly GCA_019776745.2). Taxonomy (NCBI): domain Eukaryota; kingdom Viridiplantae; phylum Streptophyta; class Pinopsida; order Cupressales; family Taxaceae; genus Taxus; species Taxus chinensis. The sequence continues at coordinate 18,028,029 of CM034149.1, forward strand.
CCCATGAAGCAGTTAGAGTTGCTAGATTTTGAGCCCATGGAGGTGAGATATGTAGAGTTGATGGAGCTCTAAGAGATCAGAGATCAGGCATCCCAAGCAATGGAGAAGGATCAACCTTTGATCAAGAAGACCTTTGATAAGAAGGCCAAGAGTAGATATTTCCAAGTTAGAGATCTAGTGTTAAAATGGGATGCAGATAGAGAAAAATCGGGGAGGCATTCAAAATTTGATGCCATTTGAAGTGGCCCATACATGGTCATAAAGTGTAAGGACAACAATGCCTTCCAATTGTCTTCATTGGATGGCGAAGAACTGCAGATTCCAGTCAATGGAATCTATCTAAAGCATTGCTTCTAAATGGAAATTCTCCACCTTGTTAATATTAGCTTAGGTTTTCATTCCTCCAAGTGCTTGTGCACATTGTTTTGCTATAGGTTGTTTTGCTTTCCCTAAGTGCTTTGGCACAGGCCTGCTGTCCTTGGAGATGTTTTGCAGTCCTTTCTTCCATCGGGTGATATTCCATCTTCCTCCTTGTAACATTCTAAGTCATTTGGGGTTTCGAACTGAAAATTTGATGACTGCATGCCCAATGGGCTACTTCAGGCAACTAGTATCTTCATCTAGCAGGAAGATCACCCCTCTGAGTCGCCAAAATTGTTATCCAAAATGTGCCCCCTACTCATTTTTGTGGATAACTCCTTGTGTTCTTACCTTTCTTGTACCTTTGTCTCCATTTTTTGATTTTCAGGTACTCAAATCTTTCTAAAGATTGCACCAATGGATAGAGATTTTTCTCAGATTTCCAGAAAGGTAAAGTTTTCCTCCTAACTCCCCATATTTTTCAAGTTATGGCTCGGCGGAGTTTTTGTGGGAAATTTTCTCACTTAGAAGGCCCGTAGCTAATCAGGACATGCCACGTGTCACCTGGAAGTGGCGGAGGTCATGAGGAAAATTCAAAAAAAAATTCCACAGACCAAAACGGGTAAAAAATTCAAACTTTTTGCTCGCTGATTCGATTTTGGCTTATCTTTGCCCTAAATTTTAAAATCACCATAACTTTTGATCCAGAGCTCGGATTTTCATGTTCTTTATATAAATGGAAAGATGGTGAAATTATCTACATAATTCTATAGTAAATTTTGAATTTTGGTTCAATTTGGAGTGAGAAAATCAAGAAACGCCTTTGGCATGTGGTAATGGCCAGAAATGACTTTTCAATAACTAGTTTTAATGCAAAATGGGTCGCATTCTTCTTCAGCATGGCCAAAAATGTCAAGGCATGGGTCTGTAAGGACACCCATGCTATTTTAATGCATCTTCATTCAACGAGGAATGGCTCCCACACATTTTCTCTCTCCTAGGCTCGACCCATGCGTTGTAAAAGCCAGATTTGGCTCATTTTTTGAGGGTTGAACATTTTTTTTTGGACAGCAAGCTTCCTCTTTCACCTTCAAGAAGTGATTTTTGCAAGTATCAGACCTTCTTCATGATTGTAATAGGTTTCGGCCTCTTTGATGTTGCAAATGCAAGGATTTTGACAGTGAAAATGACAGTGCAGACTCTGTGATCAATTTTCAGTCCTTTGTTTGTATTGTCTTGTTTCATTTCAAACCTCTAATTTCATCTTATCAGCCTATGTATGATGTTTCATGTTGCATTTCATGAAACTGTGTCAATTTGCATGAACAAGAAGTGTTCACCACTCCTTTGGTGTATCACCTATTAGTTTAGTTTCAATTTTTGTACTTTCTATCTCTGTCTCCTTGGAATTTAGAGTAAGATTAGGATTCAAACCTCTGCAATTGTGAAAATAACAGATCTGATCAGAGGAGTTTGAGGAACCAGCCTCTAATCTAGAGATTCCTCTCTCATTTTACAAGTCCCACACTTGGAGAGAGGATTCAATGTTGTGCAATCACACTGGATGTCTCAAATATCAAACTATAAATCTGATCAACATCCAGGGGTGTTGCTGATTTGCAACAACAATATTGTTATCTCCATTATAAAAGCATGCAACTGTTAACACATGGCTATTTTTAGCACACCTATTGTTAGGAAGTTTATGGGATGCAAAAGGAAAGTACCCACCCCTATATATATATATGTGTGTTTTACTTCATTGTAATGGATACTCGTGATGTAGTAGTGTTATATTGTCTTTTATACTGGCGTTCATGGCTCTATGAATACATTTTTTGGATGTTATGTATCAGCATCTTATTATGTAGTTGTTTCTATAAATTAATGGATAAATATGGTTGGATTATGGTCATCGGCGTATCTAAATATGGAGATGTGTTCTTATAGTTGATCTTAGTTGTTATCTAATCTATTATGCTTCCTTATTACACGTGTTTCAAGTATAAGTTCATGATATGATATATGTAATACTATTCACTTGAATGGTTGTTTGACAATTGTTATTATGGATGTGTATGCTAACATCTTTACAAACAAGCACAAAGAAGGGACCTAGTAGTTGTGCGTGCTTCAGGTGAGATTTCAGATCTTTCTGAATGAGATGCCAACATGCATAACAATTGTGAAAGAAAATAAAATACTATAAGGACATTTCCCATGTCCTTAGCTGGACCCACCCTTGACCAGTAAAACAAAATCCCACAATATTCCCTCTTTTCTTTCGCATAACTTGCGCATATGTTCTTAGAGAATTTCTCCATTAACATTCTTCGTGATATATCCATCACTAATATCTATGATATTAAACAATTAGAAGTCAAGTCTGTTACATATTTTGTCACTAGATGGTGGGGGATTTATCAATCAATTATCCTTCTTTCTTCCAAAAATTGATGTGAGAGATATTTACTCAATCCTACGTTAAGCACATATCATCATCCCTCAAGATCCAATCCTTTCAAACATTCAATGAAGCCTTTACCGTGGCCCGCAAACTAGAGGTTTGTTCTCTCGAAGATGGTAAGGTTAAACTCAGGTCTAATAAACACAAACCTGAGTCATTATTTAAACTCTCTTCTAGGAATGATAAATCTAAAGGATCAGAAAATGTGGTTTTTGTAAAATTCACATCCAAAATTCACTCGGACTCCGAGAAAATCTAACCTCAACATAACTACACACCTATTGGGGAGTCTTATAACGCAGTCTTCAAATAAATTTCTATTTGCATGTATGATTAAACTCCCTCCCATCCACCCTGTTGACATATCCACATCTAAACCTTCATAGTATCAAGATAATGATTATTATAAGTACCATCAAGTCTAAGACCAAGTTGGACAATTACAGATTTTATTTATGAAGCTATAGAGATTTGTAAATATTTTGATAATTGCAAGATCATAGATTCCTATTGTGAAGGTAATAAAGTGGCGGATAGTCTGGAAAACTATGGAGTTAGCAATAACATGCAAAATTGGTTTAGTGGTGACCTTCTCCTAGCTAAGGTACATAATGCCATCATCAAAGATAAGTATGATATTCAAAATAATCATTATAAAGTATCCCTTTGATGATGGGAAAGTGATTATTAACTTCGCATGTAGGGTTAATAATTTCACTAAGATTTCACATGCTTTCTGGGTATACAGTGACAAAGGTGGTGAGGAAAGAAGGTATTGGGATCAAAACTTTACCATTCAAAACCAAGGAAGAAATGAAAACAGAATGGGTGGGACTCCTTGCAAAATATAACCTATTCATGACCTATACTAGAAAAATGATGAGCTCCTGTGGAAGTATTTACAAATGGGTGGGGTTTCGAATCTCATAGAAAAAATGCAGGGTCATGACCAAGATATCTCGGTTCAATTTGCGAATGATTGGAAGAAAAGAGAGGTTGAATATGGAGATATCAACGTCAAAATCACCGAAGAGCTCATTGCTCAAGTCACGAGATTGAGCTTAGATGGGGAGAAATTATTCAGAAAATGTGTCGAAAGGAATGTTAACACTAAGAAATTCCTTGATGAAGGATACAATTTTGAATATGTTATAGTTGGTATAAAAGTGTCTTCTATTCTAGACCCATTTGCTGAAATTTCACAAATGATGGTCAGGTATGCCACTCTTGAGGGTAGATATGTGATGATTCCTTTTAAGCATTTGGTCTTCCTTAACCAGTTCAGGAGGAATTTAACTGTTAATTTCCCACATTACCTTTTGAACTAACTGGAACACTCTGTTATTAAGTTCCAAAATCATACCCGTGTTGTCTCCCTCCACCAAGGTCTTATTCTCTTAATCCATCACGATTGTCTTTCACATTCCTACCATGTTCCTGTTGTCCTTGTTGCCCCCCCTTTACTAGATTCCATTAGCCCCATCTCTGCTTCCACTAGCCATAAAAAAAACAAGAATCCCCCATACCCCTATCAGAGGGTTCTTTTTAGTAATAAATAGATTGATTCGGCCATAAACCTGCTTCATATCAGCAATCTCGTTGAAGACACTACTACAAAAAAGAAGAAGGGATTCTAAGCAAGATTGACAAGTTGGAAACGGAGGTTATGGACCTCAAAGATGAACTAAAGCATATTGGTAAAAGTGCAGGTAAAAGGAAGATGCACGTTGAACCTACTATGGATAATGAGAAATTTTTACAAATTTTCAATATACTCAACTCTTTGGATAATAGACTAGGCAATGTTAAAGGGCGACATGATTGTACCATTTTTTTGCTTAAGGCTATCTATAATTTTCTGGAACAACATGTCAAAAGTGTTTGTATTCTTAGTGACATTCCAACTGTCATTTGGGAGTCAGACACTGCAAGGGACCTAGTCTTTTCAAAATTAGATGAGAATGATCCCTCCCATGTCACTTCCCTAGATTGATAAAGTACTCAAGTAGAGTTGTTTCCAATTTGTTGTTGTATTGATGTCAAGATGATGTTTTTTTGTTGTTTTGATGTTGCTTTGTCTGTTTTTTTTCTCCTTTTTATAGTTCTTGGTTAAAATATAGTTAGTCCTCAAGTTCTTCATGGATTCGGATCCATTTATGTTGTTTTTACTATTGTATCTAGCTTTTGAGCCTCATTGTAAAGGGATTTAGTCCCTTTTAATTTTGGAATGTTATTACTGCTTTCTCTAGATTTTGAGCCTTTTTTTTAAATAGGGTGTAGTCCCTTTAAAAACTATTTATCCTTAATAAAAAATTCGAAGACCATGAAATTGAAATGTGTCATTCATTCAGAAACATCCTTTAGGATCTCATTGATCGAGGTGACTTTTAATTTGACAATCCAAATGTGCCTCCAAATCAAAACTTGAATGTGTTTAAACATCCTTTTCCAAATCATTCCTCACCTACCAGTCAACCCCAATCCAACACCATTAATTATCATCATAATATTAATATTGTCAAAGATATCCTACTTATACCATCAGTGCCCCATGTTCTTGCGACAGAGGCACTAGTTGAATCATCTGACTCTTTTAGTATTATCACTATCAAGATCACGAGTCCTCCTACACCTAACACATCCTCTTCAAATCCACCCATTGTCTCTTAAAAATATCCAAAAAAGAAACCTATCACAAAAAATTTAAAAATCTCTTTCAAAGACCACATTACTTGAAACCACATCAAGAATCTCAATAATCCCACTACACAATCCAAAAATCATTCATCCAGAAAAATAGAAATTATACCACTTAATCGTTATACAACCTTACCACAAGATAGGAAACCATTGTCTTCTATCTTAAGGCCTCATTCCTCATCTAAATTCATGATTATTGTTATAGAACCTAAGATTTTTCCTCGATTAGCACCTAAACATGTCACATAGAGCATGACCCCATTATCTCAAGATTCTAAATCATCAAACAAGATTCAGACCCCTTTATCCTCACCATCACCCCAGACATCTATGATAGGATATTATACTAAAATACTTGAAAATATTATCCAATCATCTATCATAACATTTCCCCCTATTAAGGCACCTAACTCTTAGGGATGGAATCCCTCTTGTTCTAATTATAAAGCATTATGTACTTACCATCAGACATCGAGACACTCTAATGAGGACTGTAAATCCCTCCATGCTATGATGAAAATCCTTACTAACAAAGGAATTTTTCTTGCAAATCCAAAATATCTAGATCAAATCAAACCAACTCGTCGAATATTTAAAACCACTCCTTTTGAACCATCACCCAACACTGCATCCATATCCAATAAAAGTAGGGCTTCCTCCAGTAAAACCCTGCTCCATCAAGTAGATGTCTTTCATATAACTACAAGAGCATGTGCACAAGACTCAAAGGCCTCAGATTAAAATGGACCCAAAGTCTCTATCTCCCTTGCCCCCCCTAAATCACCTAACCTATCATCTTCCAAGGCCAAGATGTTTATCCTCGCCACTCCACACACCTAATCTATTGCTTCCTTACAAAACATTGTCATTAAAGAACTCCACTAAGCACTTGTTAAGATGTATCTCTACAATGTTGTTTGAACTTCTCCACAACACCAACAAAAAATGGTTGAGGATCTCTAATCCATCGGAGTACCGTTAGAATACCATCAATTGTTTTCCAACCTTTTCAGAACTCTAAAAATGTCTACCGCTATCACCTTTGATGATTCTAAAATCCTATCCTTACAACTTTAATATTATGACCTTCCACTCTTAATCACTTCCCAAATCAATGACACTCTTGTCAAGAGATTAATTATTGAAAATTGTGTCAGTATCAACATCATATCATCTTATGCTTTCAAACAACTCTAGTTACCTGACAACATCATCACCCAATCACCTATCATGTTACACATCTTTAATTACATTGTTTCTCCTACATTAGGCATGGTTATTATAACCATCAAGGTAGGTGTTAAAATCATTCATGATCTCTTCTATATTTTGGAAGGAGAGTTCCAGTATAAAATATTATTAGGACGGCTTTGGATACACATTATGTGTTGTGTCCCATAAACATTACATTATTATCTAAAATATGAGCATGAAGAAAAAAAATTATTGTTCCCACCGACCCAAATCCTATCACATTACTTACAAGCCCAATGATGTGTTACTTCCACTAAAAAATTATGTCCTCAAACCAAGCTTCAACCATATCTTCCATCCCCACATCTAAGCTACCAGATAATAACTCCTTTTAAGATGGTATGGAACATCACTCATTGGGGTAGTACCATCTTCTATCCCTCAACTCACTCCCTACACCTTAAAAATATGGGATACCTAACAAAAAACCTATGTACGAACCAAACATCAGAGATATTATTTCCTTTGGTCCTCCCCATCTAAAAATCAACCTCGTTTATGGATGGATTGATCAACCTTCCTCACACCACGATATTCAATATCATGCTAAACCATTTACATGTGACTTCTCATTCTTATAAAATCAATCATTTTCCTAAGTTTATCTTCATCTTTTTGTTAGGAAAGGTTTTGGTTTAGGATGTTACGAACAAGGAATACATGATTTGGCCTTTGATCAGTTTCTGAAGCCTTGTGAGAAATTAATACTAGGCTTCAACAAGCCTTCCTCAAACACTTCTACAATCACCACACCCGAATCTATAGCAGAAATAGAGCCATCCTCTTCATCTTTACCTGATGACTCCACGGACACAGATGAAACCATATCCATTCCTCCTAATGTTTTTTAATTAATACAATCACCTTAGGAACACTCACTTACTAGACTAATTAAGGCACTAAGACCCTTCTGACATTATTACCAAAAAATGGTAGAGGAAGACTCCCCTACCATCAACGTTCTTTAATGCCATGACGATGAATCCATCCTATCCTATATGGGGTGGAGGAAAATTATGTTTAAAATACTCTACCACCTGGTACATCTACACTCCTTAATGAATCCTTTATTGTTGTCAACATAGGGAATTTACAAAACCCTCACATAGTCAAAGTTAGCTAGTCCTTACATTCAAAATAATTTAATGACTTTACCTCATTTCTTTCCAAGTGCGGTTAGGCCTTTACATGGTCATACAATGACATGACATGTATTGAACCTAACACTGTTGTAGTCAAAAAATCATGCACATTAGACAATTATTTATCTTGGTCTCATACTACTATTTATAAGGTTATTGAGCAAAGAAAGTAATAACTACCCCCTGTCCTTTTGGCCATTTTATTTATTTTATTTCATAATTTGTTACCTATTTCAGCTACATGCCCAACCATTTTTACACATCCTCCCTAATTTTATCCGTAATTGGGACACCCAAATTCTACACTAGGGTGCCCTTAGGTGCCTTGGTCCCACCTAGGGGCACCCTAATCCTTCTAGCATTTTCCTACCATTTTTTGGGCCTCTTCTAGCTATTTTTCATTCTTATCTTTCTTTTTGTCAACCTTTTTGAGGCTAATTATGAAATTAGACCAACAAAACCCTATAAATATAAAGTTATGAGGCCATAGTGAGGGACCTAGCATCATACACTATTATCACCCCATCTAGAGTTGCATCCATCTATTACATTGGCATCCACATAGCTCCATCTTCAAGGCACAAGCTAGGACATTTGCATCACACTTCATCGGGGGAGGGATTCTATTCTATTCCATGCACACATACTATTGCATTTTCTACATTTAGCTATTTCTCGCTATTTCACAAGGTGTGACTAGAACAAGGTCACCTAGGGAACAACATGCACACACACCAGAACTACATCTAGGTCCAAAATGTAGTGCAACGCTTATTTTAGTAAGCCCATTATTGTGGCAGATGAGGTTAGTCTGACCCATTCATTTACATCTTTTGTGACGGCATGTGAATCTCATGAGAGAATTCTTGGAATTTATGACACATTTGTACAAACTCTACTACGTCGTGTTCTAGAGTAGGCCAGAAATAGCCCATTCGATGTATTTTTCGAGCGGTGGCATGGCGACCAAAGTGGCCTCCACACATCCCACTGTGAGATTCATGGAGAATCTTCTTGGATTCTTCTATGTCGACACATCTTAGAAGCATTACATCGAATGCTTTTCGATAGAGAACTTGCTTTATAATGATGTATTTGGCTATGATAATGTGTAACTACCTTCTTCGTTGTGGCGTAGCACCTTCTAGATACGTATGGTCCATGATATAATTAATAATATCGGTATACCAAGGACACTCAGAGATAGAAGGTCAGGTTTCGACGTAGTACACGCACTCATCTAGAAAGTCCAGATCTACTAGATCGCCTCCGTCTAATGGATTATCAGCTAACCAATCTATGATGATTTGTCCTTTAACTGACTTCTGATTTACGAATGTTAATTCAAATTCACCCATTAAGGTTATAAAGCACCCAGGCTTTTTAGACAAGGACCCTTGCGTGAGGAAAGTTTGTAAATGGTCTATTTTTACAATGACCTTTGTTTCTTGATTTAACATGTAATGTCTTAAGCATTTTTGTTGCAAAGACAACGGCAAGGCATTCCCATTCTTCTTGTGTGTAGCATGTTTCATAATCAAGCAATGTCTGGCTGATGAAATAGATCGCACGTTCCCTATTGTCATCATCTTCTTGAGCCAACATACAGGCTAGCGAGACATTGGTGGCTCGTGAATATAAAATTAGCGGGTGATCTGGCTTAGGTGGCATTAATGTAGGTGGTGATAATAAGAAACGCTTAATTGCATTAAAAGCTTCATTGCAGTCTTCGGTCCAATCAATGTTATAATCTTTCTTGAGTAGATTGTCGATTGGATGGATGGTTAAACTTAAATCCGGGATGAATCTCTGGATTGCACCAAGCTTTCCGAGAAACGACCTGATTCCTGATTCATCCGAAGGCTGGACCATTTCAAGAACAGCTTTAATTTTGGTTGGGTCAACATCGATCCTACGTGATGATATAATGTAACCTAGGAGCTTCCCTCCTGTCACACCAAAGACACATTTTTCTGGATTTAGCGTGACTCCGTATTCTATCAGACGTGAAATAATGACGCAAAGCACTTCCGGATGGTCACAACGCTTCTTGGCCTTGGCCAACAAGTCATCTACGTAGGATTCCACAATTTTATGAATAAGATCATGAAATATATACGTCATAGTCCGTTGGTATGTAGTGCCAGCGTTCTTGAGACCGAATGGCATAACAGCATAGCAATAGGTTCCCCAAGGAGTTATAAATGTGGTTTTAGCTTGGTCTTGTTCGGATATTTTGATTTGATTGTATCCCGAGAATCCATCCATGAGAGATAAAATCTCAAATCCAGCTGTTGCATCAACAATGACATCTATAGATGGTAATGGGAAGTCGTCTTTAGGACATGCCTTGTTAATGTCTCAGAAGTTATGCAGATGCGTATCTTTCCATTCTTTTTAAGAACTAGAATGATATTAGATACCCACTAAGAGTAATCGACTGGTTTGATGAATCCTACTTGGAGGAGCTTTATTACCTCCTCTTTTACCATGAGAGCTACCTTAGGTTTCATTGGTCTTGATTTTTGTTTAATTGGTTTTGCATCTGATTTAGTGATGAGGTTGTGTACCGCAATGTGGGGTACAACTCCTATCATTTCCTTATAATTAAATGTAAATGCCTTTTGATGTTCCTTGAGGATCCGAGTGTGTATTTCTACTTCTAATGGAGTTAACGAGGATCCTAACTTTAGTATCCTTAGTTCATCTTCCGTTCTGATGTTAATATCAATTGTTTCTTCGATTAGAGAAGCATTACCTTCTTCAAACTTAGGTGGGCTGGGGGTAGCTCCAGCTCCTCTCCATTCTCGACTGTGTATATGTTGATTTCCTTTTGTAGGGGAAGTTCTGTCATAGGATTCCCATAATAGGAAGATGAATGCGGGATCAAAGATAAATCTACTGCGTGATGGGTAAGATGTAATGCCACATAGGTGTTTAAGTAATCAAGAGTGGTTGTATCACTATCGATGTGGTCTAGGATAGCAGATTTGTTTTCATTTCCATTTAAAAGAGGATTTGACATTGTTTTTATTAATGGTTCGTCACAAAGGGATACCATGAAATGGGTATCCTCTAACTTACTGTTTGGAGTAAAGCGTGACGCTGAGGTTGCTATTGAATCTGCGAGAATATTTTATTCACGTGGGATTGCTTCAATTGATATTAAGTCAAATTCCTTGCTTAAATTTAATATAGCCACCTTGTAGAGCTGTAAGTGCTCAGCTCTGGTTTCATATACTTCAGATACTTGGTTTGCTACTAATTACAAGTCTCCTAATGCTCTGATGTTATCAACACCAATTCTCTTAACTAGGATGAGGCCAAGGATAAGGGCTTCATACTCGGCGCCGTTGTTAGTGCATTCAAATTTTAGCTTAAAGGCAAATGGTAGGACTTTTCCCTCGGGAGAAGTAAGGATTACACCTGCCTCAGCTCCGTAATGACATCTAGCTCCATCGAAATGGAGAGTCCAATACTTAGCTGGGAACATGGGTGCTGGGACACTTGTTGTGTTAATGTTCTCTACTTCTATCATGCAGAGATCCACTACTGGAAGAGAACCAACACCTAGGGTGCACCCCATGCCTACAGAATCAAATGGTAGGAACATTGGTAGATCCTGTTCTAGTAATTCAACAATCTTTGCAGTAGTTCCTAATGATACTATTTCTACAGTGTTAGCCTCATCTTTGGGGGCTGGGGTTTCCTTGGCTAGGCTCATAGTTTCAAGATCTGTCGTAGGTACCAACTTTTGTTCTAGTTTCACGTCGGTAGGTTTATTAAGTTGGTTCGTTGGGAGTTCAAACTCTGAGTGTATGCCTGGTCTTTTCTTTAGGTTAGCCAGGTGTACATCGAATGGTTTTGGATCACCTTTGGCTATGAACATCTTTCCTAAATGCAAGAATCTTACTTCTTGAAGTAGCGTAGAAGGGATTGCCTTCATACTGTGTAGCCATGGTCGGCCGAGGATCATATTATAGTTAGCTTCCTGATCTATAATATAAAACTCAGTCAGGATTGTTTTGGGTCCTAATGTGACCGGTAGTATTATAGTTCCAATTGAAGTGGCTTTAAGGCTGTCATAACCTGTTAGCGTATTTCGAGTCGTGGAACAATTGGTTTCTCCATACCCTAGCTTTTGAAGGAAAGAGAAAGGGACTATGTTAACTGTTTCCCCATCGTCAACCATCACACGTTTCACATAATTGTTATAGACCCATACTTGTAAGTGTAATGCCGGATCAAATCAGCATGCAATCTCAGCGTCTGTTGGCATTTTGTTTATTTTGAATATGAATTCAGTGTCCCTATCCGGCTGCCCCAAAGGATGGATATCAAAGTCTATATGATTTACCTATGTTTCGAGAGGTGGAGTGATGCTAATTAGATGACCTAAGCTTAATACTTCTAAAAGAGAAGCCCTGTGAGTAGGGGAGTTCTTTAATAAATCCAAAAAGGAGATGTGTGAGAAGGTTTTTGTTAGATCATTAATTAAATCATAAGCACCTATGAGTTTTGTTAATACTTGTTGGATATTGTCTATTTCTAGCGGGTAGCTTGGACTTAGCTGAGAGGAATACTCTCGTGTCCTTGTTACAGCTTCTATGGGTAGTTCGGCATCTAATTCCACTAAATCGACTATCTTTGGTCGAGGCTGACTTCCTAATTGTGGCGCAACTAATGGATTTATCAAAGTTGAAGCTTCATGATCATTGTATCCTGCAATTACACCCTTGTTTGTCCCACTTGGATATAACTTGTTACTTTTGTGATTGGGGAGCAGATCATTAAAGATCTTGAGGGGTGCATTTTGAGGGGAAATTTCCCCTGGAAAATTATTTGGCACTGGTGAGGTAGGATCTGCCAAGAACATATCTATGAAAGGTTGTCTTTGTTCTTCTGGAAAACATTGCATGAATTTATTGTAGTCACAACATGTTCTAGTGTCATGGCCTCGGATTTTGTGAAAACCACAATAGGAGTTAGGATTGTAATTCCCATTTTGTTGGCTCGGTGTATATTGTGGCCTAAAACTTTGATCAAACCGTTGCCTATTAAAGTTTTGTGTTTGTTGTTTTTGGTTTGAATTCTGGTTTTGATACCTAGTTGAATTTTGATTTGGATCCCGTGTAGGGCTTCGCCATTGTTGTTGTTGTTGTTGTTGTGGATGATTAAAATCCACTGTATTGATTGTTGGAGTAAAGTTATTGTTTCGTTGATTGTTTATTTGTGGTGGAGTATTCACAACATTTACCTTTCTAGCTTGATCAGTTACTCCATCCGTTGTCACTCCATGATTTTTGTTAAAGATTTTAGGTCCTTGATTGACATTCGTGATAGTAGGATAAGTTGTAGTGTTTTGGTTGGAGGTGATTAACCTCCCGTTTGCTCCATATGTATTATGACCACTATCAATTGCCACTTGATCTATTCGGAGAGCACTCTCAAGTACTTCATCGTAAGTTCTTAGCAGGAACTTCTGGACTTCTTCCTTTACCTCTCTATTGAGAGAATGAAGGAATAGATCACATAGTTCCATCTGATCCATGTTCAGAGCACTTGCCGAAGAATAGAGAACTGTGCGCCACCTCTGGATGAAATGGGCGACAGATTCATTGTGTTCTTTCTTAATGTGCAAGAATTCCCTGATTCTTGTCCTTAATAGTTTGTTCATGTCAAAGGCCTTGATGAACTCTAACACGAGTTGCTTGAACGAATGGATGGAAGCCTTAGGTATTCTATAATACCAATCGAGAGCGATGCCCTCCAAAGTTTTGGGGAATATTTTAGCAACAACCCCATCCCATGGGAGTAGTTCTCGGATGGCTGTAGCGTAAGCTTTGATATGTACGTTCGGATCTCCCTCACCTTTGTATTTAGGAAAATCGGGAAGAGGTCTTGGAAGCATGACGCTTCGTATGGTGAAATCCAAGGGTTCTTTCAAGTATTATGAATATGTCCCTATCGCATAGGTTTCGACCATTGATGGTGCCTACTGAGGGAGCGGCGGTGGAATGGGTTGTTGATATGGCATTGCATATGCATTGGTGGGAGCATAAAGGAACCCCTGTGGTTAAGTAAAAATACCAGGAGAGGAGAACATATCCCCTTGTGGTGATTTGGAGTACATGTTTAAGTATGAAGGGGGATTGTCCAAGAATGGATTATTTTGTACTAGACCGGAAGGTATCGGAACGGTGTTAGAAATGGCGGTTCGTGCTGGGGTTTGTTGTGAATATTGAGGGGTCATGCCTAACATGCCTACTCTTGTGAGGAGGTCTACTTGGCTAGGATGGTGTGGAGGATTGGAACTTCCTGCCTGCATGAATTGGGAATTTTCATTTGCTTGAGCAAGTTCTAACCCTCTCACTTTTTCTACTAACGTTGAAATGACTTCATTTGATGAAGTCACGGTGTTTTGCCTTAGCAACGTTTGTTGTATAGGCATGTGATATCCTACTATGAATCGATCACTGCCCTGCCAAGTTTCCCCGAGGGCATTTCCTATATGTAGTGACATGGAGGTATTTTCTTGAAAAGAGACCTCGGGTTGTGTTTGTAAACCTCCTACAGGTGGGTACATACTTCGAGAACGTTGTTCATTCCTAACATAATGTATCGAATTTTCATCATCTAAACCTAGGTATGGGTCAGATTGTCTACTAATTTGTGGTCTAAGTAGTACCTAAGGAGAAGAACCAGATTCTCCTGTGAACGTCATATTATTCGAGCCTGAAGGCTCTATTTGTTGTGTTTGAGCGAGCTAATCGAACTCCTCTGTTTGGAAAGATGAGTTATATCTGATCCTTGGAGATGGATTTTGTGTTGATAATTGGTTATTTGAATAGTTGTCACCCCACACTGAGAGGGAGGGCGATGACTGTCTATTCAGTTGAGCGTAGTATGCCTCAAGACCTAAGAGAGGCCTACCATATGCATCGAATCCCAACATATTCGAGGGGTATATGAATACCTGCAGAATAATGGGAAGGAGCGAAGGTGATGGTGAAAGCTAATGAGCCAGTAAAGATGAAATAGTTTGTTTTAATTTGAAAGAACTAGTAGAAATCTGACTCCAGACCAGAAAGTAGAAAGTTCACGTCGGGTTCACCAATTTTGTACAATGGAAAAGTGACAAGCGAGCATAGGAATCTACAAGTAACTTTTCCTCACACCTGACCTCCCGAGGTCATGTCGAGACAGCCGGTTGGGATTAAATATGTGTGGGATTCAGACAAGCTAATTGGGCAATCTGATGTCTTCGACGCGCACTAGTGGAAATTGTGAATCTAAGGCAAAGAAGGCCCTCCTAACCTGAACTAGTGTGATAGATTGATCAGTAAGGATGACTGCTTGAAGGCTCCAATCAATATCGCGCTTTGGCGTGATTCAGTCTATAGGTTGTGTAATACGTGGAAAATGTCCTAGGATAGTTTCATGTATGTCTCCTGATAAGGTCATAGGACGGATGATAAATATAATTAACTCTATGGCTGATTCTCTGGCCTAGTCTAGAACTCCTTAGCTTTGTTAGCTGCTATGTCTGATAAGGATAACTATTTGATGATGATAGGTGGAAGTGGAGTAGATCTGAATACTAGTGTACGTAGGCCAGCATCTATGTCTGATTCACCTATGGGCTCATTGGGCTCTGGGATTTGTGGATCACACCCGTAGATTCGTATTTGTTGTGGTCCTACTATCATCCTGCACGGAATCAATCCCTAATCCCTAGTATCCAATAGTCATATGCCTTTTTAGTTTCTATATTCAGAATCAATAATTGTGCGATCTTCTCATAATATCTTTCATGAGTTTCTGCAACCTGAATTCTCAAGCTGGTATCTATATCTGTGAGAGTGTCTCCTGTGTCTAGCTATGGGACCAAAGGATCACAACCAAAGTTCTGTTCTCTTTCAAACCCTTCTACAGTCATGCGGGTATGAATCTAGGGTAATCTGTAGTTTGGTTGATTTGACCAAAATGTGTGTGCTTGGTCATCTTCTATGTTTAACCCGTGCAGTTGGAAACTGATTTTTTGTAAGTTTACTATTGTTTGGAAGACTTGGATCTTGATATTTTGATCCATATCAGTTATGGCTATGCCGAGATTGGGTTGGGGCACGATTGGCTTGAATATGTATTCCCTGGGCTCTCTAGGTCCCGTGATTGTCATACAAAAGCAATAATGTAAACTAAATGCAGTAAGATAAAATTAACTATGAGAAGTATGTCTATAACATGTATAACTTCTATATTTATTTTCTGACGAATTTTATAAATGAATTTGAAAGAGAAGCTATTTTAATATACCTAGAAATTGACAATTAACCTAGTGTCGAATTTTAAAACAAACAAAGTAACCGAGTATAGCTACTTGCCTGTGTAATTGTAAGTCTATTCTAAACAATGAAATAACTGATCTAATCTATTTGAAAGACTCTCGATCCTACCTCAGAAGTGAGGAAAGAATCATAGTCTCTCAGAAACTATCAATCCCCACAGCTTCCCTGGAAATATCGAAAGTAAGATTGACTGAAATAAAGTAATTAACTACTCTATTTGATATGATTCTAATTAGAACTTTGAAAGCTAGAACCTGGATTCTGCATAACAGTGGCGAATCTGATGGTGTGTGTGATCTTGTCCCCTCAGTGTGATCTCCTTGTTCCTTTGTGTTCACGTGGATCCAGAAAAGCGTGTAATGCTAGCATCAACAGAAGTAGATATTGGGACAAAGGTAGCTTAGGATACAGACTGAATACAATGCGAGTAGGAGAGGGATAGCGCAAGAGTACAGAGCTTGGCTTATGTAATTCCTAGCGGGATTTATTACAAGTCATGCAACATAAAACGTCCAAAACGTTAAACTATTCTGTTTGAAGAACAAAACCTACAACTTTAATGGCTTCCTATTGAAAATAGACTATTCTATTGTAATGGATTGGATGAAATATCAACAGCACTTGCACAAGATGGATATGTGGCTTCATAACAGCAAAACAACACTAACTAAACATGCAATGAAAGAAACTAAGAACTCTAAACAAAATGAAAGACTAATCTATTGCAATGAGAAATTCAGAGGAAAATTTGAGGGGCCTTTTGCTTGAGCACAAGCCATCTATTTATAGCATTTGCATTTACCCAAGGTAAAAACCAAATTGAACTCTTAAACTATAAACAATGGCAAAACACTATTCCAGGGAACCAGAATCATTAATGCAAGCTTATGGGGGTGAAAAAAAGCTGGTAAACTTTGAAATTTACGTGATTCGTGTTAAAAGAGCATTATGGAAAATGCGTAAAGGACCGCTGCCCTGAGCAGGGCAGCGGTTACAGGATCACCGCCCTGCTTAGGGCGGCGGTTTCGTAACTGAAGAGCAAAAGGCCAAGAAAAGAGGGGAAAAGAGAAAAATTAAGCACGTGGGGGCTAAGCGGGGCATGCGGGATGATAATGCATACTTGGAGAGATTTTTTAGATCCTGAACACCTTGCGAGGAGACATGTATCATCATTGGGGTACATGTTACGTTGTTCTAGTGGTGCAGTACCCTACAATTTTGGGTACGTACAGTCACCACCTTGGTTTATTCCATGCGAACCTTCTCTACCTTCACATTCCATAGCCTGCAGATTCCCATCACCAATGCATTTTGTGACGTCACGACCTTCTTAATATATTCATCCCTCACATGCACATAGGCTTCATTCCCTGCTACAACATTTGTCTATTATACCTCCCTTATTAAAATATGATCATCCGCTTCCATTTCCCACATCAGATGAAGTACATCCGTCCTTCACCATCATTGGGTATGCATTCATACATGCTCGGGGGGGAATGATACCCCACCCCCCTCCTTATTTAGTATTAACATAGTGACACTCATTCTCCTTTACATGTTTTTGCATTCATATGAACTATATATCTTAGTTTCGTTACCCAATGACACACTCTTATGCTTCGGTTCACACTTAACTATTGAGGGATTACTTTTACACTAAACCCCACACATTGCATGTTAGGCATTACACATTGAATTTTGTCACACATCGTGCATCCAACCTTTTTGACATTTACACATTCATACATCACACATTTTTTTCTCTTTTTTCCAATAATTCTATCATCTACGTGTTTATGATCATATGTTATTCATCTTACACATTACATACATTATTGGGCCATCTACGTACATAACCACACCATATACTATCTATTCTACACCTAGTATACATTCTACATTATACTACATACACATATTATTCATTCTACATGTTACATACGTCATTCGGCTATTTCACACCGCGTATTTATACATCACCTATATTTTATGCACTATGTTAGGTTAAATTACATACAAGTCTAGCTTTACATTCCATCACTACATCTTATAGTACTAGTCTACCTACACCTATTACATTGCATTTTAAACTTTACATATAACACATCCTACACATTTAGCATCGCATTTAACATACCACACATTTACACACCATATTCTTCACTTAGTTGTCTATATTACATTATTTCTATGTGCTGCACTCTCCACCCAATGATGCACTTTAGTTCATTGGTCCATAATCCACTACTAATGGTTTACAAATCAAATGGACCTTACATTCACCACACATTTATTTTTCAATTTTTCACAATGTGACATCTCTAGCTTAGTGACATATGCTTTAGGCTAAATCACCACCTATTTCATCCTTTTGTAGTGGTATACACCTTAGGTTACATCACCATTCCTTATTGTTTATCTTGTTATGATATACACTTAGGGATAAATCATCATTCCATGCTTCATCTCATAGTGGTATACGCTTAGGCTATAAGTTCCACACACACACACCTCTCTTAGATTTCACATATCATCACCATTACACATTCATCATAGCACATTAGACATGATATACATACTACGCGACCATTTCCCGATGATGCACTCTCATTTACAGTTCATTCTTAACTGCTGAGGGGGGAAAAAACGAGCCTCGATGCATACATTTTCATCCACTTGGGGGGCACGTAGCTCCTATCATTCCATCTTGCATTCCATTTCCATCCATCCATAGCATATTGAATATATGGTTGCTTTTATTCTTGCTTACTCTTACTTGTTCAGGATCACTTTATTACACATGCTAGTTTGATTACTTATATGTCATTTACCTATATCATCCACACATGAACATTCACGCCTTCTTCTAGTTTTAATCGAAGATACAAGACTCTTACATGCTACATGGATGCTCACATTCTACCCTGCCTACACTGGTTGTTGGGGCATCCACACATTCATATCTTCCAGGTGTTATTGTTTCATTTTGTACTTAGCACTTTACATTACTTGCTTAGACACGTTTATGACATACTAGCTATATTTCTAACATGCTAATGGGTGCTTCATGTGCAACATTTATTATGTAGGGATATTGGTTTCCATACTTGTTAGTTACATTTTTCTACCATTGTCTACTATTGTTTACAGGCCTTGCCCTATGTTTGGTGTGCACACTTGTTTTTTGTTTGCATCCATGATGGCCTTGCATGTATTGCAACATTGTGAGTCATGTCCCATGTTTGTAACCCACTTTGTGTGGCATACTTGTCTTATTGCGTATTTACATTACTTTACTTGGTAGCTTACACACTATTTGCATAGATTATAAAATGCTTTCTGTATGCATATGTGTTTAAATTTATCTTTGTCTAGCCTTTCTTGTTTGTGTGTGCCTTGGTTTCTACTAAAAACTTTTTAGTGTACATGTGATTGGCCCTCTTTTGGAGATACATGTCTCCTATCAGTGACGTTGCATGTGCCCCTAAAGAGGGGGAGCATCATTTTGGGGTTTCTACATACTAGCACATAGATTCTACACTGGTTTGGTTCAATTATTTTCGGCGAGTGGGTTCAGACCACTCTATGAATCCCATACAAAATGAATTTTATAGGACATGGTGTCCTTATAATTTCTGTGGAGTAGTTATAGGCTTGGATTTTACAGTGGGTGTGCCTCTCTACACTACTTCGTCAAGTGGCATCTTACCACCCAAAAAACCCAAATAATATGGAGATCTATGTACATATTTTTATGGATTAGATACAGGCTTGGAGGTTACCGTGGGCGTTCCTCTCTACACTACTTCATCCAGTGGTGTCGGATTGCCAAAAAAACCAAACAATACGAGATATTTTTCTACAGTCTTTCTTGACATGGATTAGGTGCACATGTTCCATTTACATTTATATTTATATTTTTCATTTACATTAGCATACTTTACATTACATAGCATTTTTACACTTACAAACATACATATTTGATTACTTGATCATTTTCTCCTTCCAGGTCCTACCGTATGAGAAACAAGCAGTCAAATGGGGGTAACAATAAGTGACAACAACAACAACATCATCATTCCACAATAGTACACATGATTTACTAACCATGAAATTACACATTGTGACAACTACACACACACGTTCCGCCTTAGGTTCACTCTCATCACTTTTTCTTTGTGCATTTTTCATCTATAGTTTCCACGCTCCTCCATCTTTTAATCATTACATGCTTTTTCTAGTCCTTCGACACGCTTCTCCTACACTCTTTATGGACATCAGGTATGCATATCTATCTACTTTATGTTACCAATATTTCCTCTCACCAGCATAAAGTGGGAGGCAAAAAGTAGTCACAAAATCATGCACATTAGACAATTATTTAGCCCGGTCTCATACTACTATTTATAAGTTTATTGAGTAAAGAAAATATTAATTAACCCCTTTCCTTTTGGCCATTTTATTTATTTTATTTCCTAATTTGTGACCTAATTCAACTACATTCGCAACCATTTTCACACATCCCCCATAATTTTAGCAGTAACTGGGGTACCCAATTTTAGCACTAAGGTGCCTTGGTCCCACTTGGGGGCACTCCGATCCTTCTAGCACTTTCTCGCCATTTTTTGGACCTCTTCTAGTCATTTTTCATTATTATCTTTCTTGTGGTCAGCCTTTTCGAGGTTAATTAGGAAATTAGAGCAAGAGAACCCTATAAATATAAAGTTATGAGACCATAATGAGGGACCTAGCATCATACACTACTATCACTCCATCTAGAGTTACATCCATCTAATGCATTGGCATCCACATAGCTCCATCATCAAGGAACAAGCTAGGAAATATGCATCACACTTCATAGGGGAGGAATTATATTCTATTCCATGCACACATACTATTACATTTTCTAAATATAGCTATTGCTCCTTATTTCAGAAGGTGTGACTGGAACAAGAGCACCTAGGGCACGACATGCACACACACACCAGAACTACATTTGGGTCTTAAATGTAGTACAACACTTAGTTTAGTAAGCCCACTATTTTGGCAGTTGAGGTTAGTCTGACCCATTCATTTGCATCTTTTATTTTTAAGGATTTGATACTTCTTTGTATTTTGCATGTCTTCAACATCATCTTAGTCCATTTGATACATTCGACGTATTTTGGAAAATCCAATGTGATAAATGTTAAAGGTTACAAGGCATCTTCTAACCCTGAGAAAACCATCTATGAAGAATTTTTAGAGACCATGGCACCTTGAGGTGCCCCAGTACCTTTTTGGGTGCTCCAATCTGTTCATATTTTCTAGATCCACTCTTTCCAGGACCTCTGTATAGTTGTTCCTACTTCTGGAATTTCCTATCAAACATGTGACACTCTGCAACAACCACCTGTTATCAGCTGAGTTCTTTCCTCACTTTACTCTTACACATTAGGATTTTATTTCTATTAGTTTAATTATTTATCTAATTTATATTTCTTCGGAGTGATTATTTATAGCGTTTATTTTCCTACTAGATTAGACTAACTATCATTATATCCACTAGTTTAGTTAATTTTAGTTAATCAACCATTGTCCACCACATTGTCACAATTCCTAATACCAAGATCATCAAGAAAAATCTATGTATAATGCACCCTCGTGTAACCCTACTCATAAAATAAGAGTTATAATGTCTTCTCTCTACTAATTTTATCTTACCAATTGACTACCCATAGTGGGTATCTAATATCGTACCATAACCAAATCCAGTGGAAAGCTACGTATATGTACAAACTTCCAAGATATCGATCTCACTTGTCCTAAATATGACTTCCATATTCCTAACATCAATCAGTTTTTTGACCTCACAACAAGTCATGAGATGTTATCTCTTATGGATGGTTTTTCTAGGTATAATTAGATCCTCATCACACCATAGGACTAACATAATACGTCTTTCATTACCCCTTGGGAGACATTTTGATATTGAATCATGCCCTTTAGACTCAAAAACATAGGGGCTACTTATCAACGTGCCATAAATTATATCTTCCATGATCTCATCTATAAAACCATACAAGACTACGTCAATGATCTCTTGGGTAAATCCAATCATCGTAAAGACCATCTCATCATCCTCAATGTCATCTTTTCCCACCTCATTGAATACTTCCTCTTCTTTAACCTGTCCTAATGCATATTTAGTGTTCTCACTGGAAAAATTTTAGGTTTATCATATCTATTAGGGGCATTGAAGTAGACCCTGCCAAAATCAAAGCCATCATCGATACGCCTCTTCCTTCCAATATCAAATAACTTCGTAGTCTCCAAGGTAAACTACAATAATTCTTCCACTTTATTTCTCATCTTTCATACCGTTGTCAACCTTTTCATCATATCCTTTGAAAGGATGTCCATTTTAAATGGAATAACAACTGTCAAAAGGTATTTGAAGATCTCAAAGAATATCTTTTATCACCACCCGTGCTCACACCTCCACAAAAGGGGGGCCATTTTATCTATATATATCTACCACCGACCATGCATTAGGTACTGTGTTATCACATTGATATGAGTAGGGTAGAGAGGAGGCCATTTATTATGTAAGACACACTCTTCATGACTACAAAAATTGTTACATTGAAGCAGAGAAGTTATGTTGTGTCTTATACTTCACAACTTCTAAGCTTTATCACTATCTCTTTAATCATAATGCTTATGTCATCACCAGCTTCAATTCTCTCAAATATATGACCGAATTTTACTTAGAATTGATATCGCACCAATCTATTAAGGGGAAATCCATCCTTGACCAACTCACAGAAGATCCCCTCCCTAACTATCAATCAAGAAGACACTCCCCTCAGAATGACACTCTTCTTTGATGGTTCTAAGTCCCGAAAAGGGGGAGGTTTCAGTATCATCATCATACCTCCTTGGGGGACTCCTATTCCTCTATCTTTCAAAATAAATTTCTAATGCACCAATAACATGGTCAAGTATGAAGCCCTCATTATGGGTCTCCAAACCATAGTCATGCTTGATGTTAAAATCCTTGACATTTAGGGAGATTCCCAACTTATCATCAATCAAAACAAAGGAACTTATCAATGTAAGAATGAAATTTTACAAAAATATAAAAAACATTATTGGCTTCCTCTTAGAAGCCTTCGATCAATATACATTCCAAATAGTTCCCCACTCATTCAAAAAATTCATATACACCATGGTTTCTCTAATGTCATTCATCCCCTTATCAACCAAATGTTCCAATTTGTTTGTTGTTGTGCATAGAATTGATCAACCATCTCATACCAACAAACTCCCTTCTATTAATCTTGTCAAAAACAATCAATCAGATATTTGGTATACTCAATTTTAGGACTCTCTCTCTCATTCTAAAATCCCCTCTAATATATCTAAGAACACTAAGATATATTTTCTACAATGCACTAACTATTATGTCATCCCAAGTGACATCCTTTACAAATGTGGGTTTGATGGCCTCCTAATTTGATGCCTCAAATCTCATGAATCCACCAAATCTATCCAAGAATTCCACGACGACATATATGGTCGATACTTCAGCAGTTTTGTTGTTGATAAATGTGTCCTATGGATGGGATATTACTGGCCTACCCTTAATCAAGATTGTTATAAGTATATCAATAAATGCATAAAATGTCAACAACACTCATCCCAAGCCAGGCTCTACAACCCGCACATGATTTATGGCCTTTTTCACAATGGGGACTTGACCTCATTGTCCTCATCAACCCTCGTTCATCACAACGACATCATTCTATCATCACTGCTACTGAATACTTCACAAAATGGGTGGAAGTTATTCCCCTCATCTCTACCAAAGTCAATATTTTTAACACCATTCACTATCACAGTATTTGTCGGTTTGAAATTCCTCACAAAGTTATCACAAATAATGGTAAATCTTTCAAAAACTTTGTGACACCTATAACATAAATCTTAGCTTTTCATATCCTTATTATCCATAAGAAGATGGTCAAATAGAAGCCTCTAACAAAACACTCAATAAAATCCTCATGACGATTTTTTAACAAGCTAGTAGGAATTGGCATCTCCAAATTGTATTTACCCTCTGGGCCTATCGAACTAGAATTTTTACTCCTTTAAGTGCTACTCCCTTTTATTTAGTCTATGGATATTAGGTTGTTCTCCCTCTTGAAGTCTCGATTCTATCTCTCTGTGTCTCTCTCAAAGATTTCATTTTTGATGAGGAATATCATCAAGAGTGCTTAACACAACTTTAATTATTAGATGAACGTTGCCTAATAGCCCTTAAACATCATCATCTCTATCAAGAATGCATCAAAAGAGAATACAATAAACATGTCAAATAATGTGACTTCAATATTGGTGATCTTGTCCTCAAAGAGAATCAAAATGTCACTACACTAGAAAGGAGTCAATGTGGGAAGTTTTATCCAATTTGGATTGGTCCATACATCATCACTCATAAGTATGGGCCTATAGCTTATCACTTAGCCTCCCTTAATGGTAAACCTAAAAAGGAAACCATAAATGCTCTGCACTTCCAACTTTTATATTGTTAACACATCTACTTCCATGACATTAGTGTTAGGAAATATATCTTAGTGCTCCATTTGTATGGGTGAATAATAATTACATGTGTAATTATTATTATGGTAAATTAGTGAAAGTACATTTACTATGTAAATGTAAATAGTAAATGTAAAATGTGGTTAGTATGTGGTAAGTTAGTAAGTTAAAATAATAAAACAATTAGTGTTGTTTTATTATTATATTGGTGAGAGGTTGAAACCATATGGGTGTATAGTTGTTTATGAAGACAAAGGTTGTTGTGAGGATTGTTATTATACATCTCCTATATAATGGAGTGTATTGAAATAGTGAATTAATTAAAATATAATATAGAGTTGTTGTTTTCAATTATTGTCTGTGTAGCTATTTCATGGGTTCTTTGTATTAGATCAGAGTAATTTCTACATTTGGTACCAGAGCAGGTTAAATCTATCTCGAATAAGATCTTGTAACTTTTGTTTCGCAATCTGGGTTTCTCCAAAATTGTGCACGTGAAATGATCTGCTATATAGTAAGCTACAAAAAATTTTTTAGCAAAACCCAGTTTGTATTTTGGGAGAAACATGTAATTTACTATACAACACATTGATCACTGCTGTTTTTTTTGAAGAAATCAGAGAATCAAAGGTAATTCAAATCTACATTCAATTTTTTTTGGATATTTAGATTCAGTAAAATGGATACACCATTAGATAAATTTAATGGGCTGAAATTCCATACATGTAGAGTAAAAATCCAGTTTCAGTTAATGAATAAAAATCTATGGAGGATAGTAGATGGAAAAGAAAAAAAACCTACAGATGTAAACAAAATTGTAGAATGGGAAACTAGAGATGACAAAGCCAAAGAAATAATTGGACTTGGTCTTTCATATTCTAAATTACATCATGTAGATTTAGAAAAATATTCTACAGAAATATGGGATTTACTAAAAAATTTTTTTGGGGCTAAAGTGAATAATGCAAAATTCTTTTTAAAGTTACAATTATTCAGATTGAAAATGAATGAAGAAGTCACAATGTCAAGTCATATAAATGAATTGAGATCTCCTCTTAGACAACTAGCAGAAGTTAAAGCTCATGTTTATGATGAAGATGCAAAAGCCATATTATTAAAAAATTTGCCATCCAAGTACAATAATGTTGTCTTTACTCTAGGGAAAATGTCTTCTCAGTCATTAGAGGGCATGATTTCAGCTCTCCTAGCTGAAGAGAAAAGAATTAAAGAAGATATAGAAGAGGAAACTGTTTTATATGTTAAAAAGAAATACAAAAAATTCTTGAAAAAAAAGGATGAAATTGAATGTTTCTATTGCAAGAAAAAGGGTCATACTAAGTCTTTTTGTAGAGATCGAGCTAAAGACTTGCTCAATGGAAATCTTAAAAATGAAGCAAATATAGTCACTGAAGAAGGCTCAGACAATGAAGATGAATGAATAATAGATGAAATTGACTATAATTCTGAATACTTTCTATTCTAAGTGAAGTTATTGGAGGAAGGAGGCACAGGAGGTTGGAGGTCATTCAACGACCTCTCGTCAGTCACCAACAACGGGGCCGTATCAGCTATGGTGATTATTTTTTTATACAGTGTGTTCCTATTGTTTCTTTGTATTTCTGGAAGAGTGTTTGGTTGCAGTGTTCCTATTGTGGTTTGCAGAATAAAGGAAATTTCACATTGAGGGGGGAACATGATCTCAATGTTCCATTTCTAGTTTTCTACATTTCTGGTATTTTCTATATATGAGCAGCAAATTTCAGCAGAATTTCCTATGTTATTCCCTGCAGTGAGATGTGATGAGGGCTAATAATAGTACTTGGCATATCATGATGTGGTTGTAGGTAAACCACTTGAAAACCTTCATTTTTGGTTTGTGGTACACCAGTTGTAAAACCACCATTTTCAGTTGTTGGTAAACCCTATGCAAAACCATCACCCTTTTGGTTTGTGGTAAACCAGCCATTTTTCGGTTGTTGGTAAACTCTATGCATGACCAAAACCATCATTTTCGGTTTATGGTCAACCCTGTGAAAAACCATCTCATTAGGTTTATGATCATCCTGTAAAATCATTCAAGATCATGAAAGGAAGTGCAAGTACAAAGGCATGCTTTCCCCCATGTTTGCACTAAGGGGGGAATGTTAGGAAATATATCTTAGTGCTCCATTTGTATGGGTGAATAATAATTACATGTGTAATTATTATTATGGTAAATTAGTGAAAGTACATTTACTATGTAAATGTATAAATGTAATGATTAGTATGTGGCAAGTTAGTAAGTTAGAATAATAAAACAATTAGTGTTGTTTTATTTATTATATTGGTGAGAGGTTGAAACCATATGGGTGTATAGTTGTGGTTATGAAGACAAAGGTTGTTGTGAGGATTGTTATTATACATCTCCTATATAATGGAGTGTACTTGAAATAGTGAATCCAATTAAAATATAATATAGAGTTGTTGTTTTCAATTATTGTCTGTGTAGCTATTTCATGGATTCTTTGTATTAGATCAAAGTAATTTCTACAATTAGTTATATCAAAGATCTTATTCCATCACTAACTTATCATATGTTATTGTAGTGATTTAGAATTATGTGGTCTCCCATTAGTATCCTATATTTATGACCTTAAAGATGAGCACCACGGATCTTCTCATCACATTTTCCGCATTGAAAACTTCCTCTTGAGAAGAAATAACACCTTAATCATTACTTTCATCTTCCCCTTATTTTAACAAATGAAAACATGTTAAGGGTATACATATGCAATTTATATACACATCTTTTCCCCCCTCCTGAAATGGTCCACTAGGCCTTCCCTCAACTTAAACAAAGTCAAAAATATATGTACGAATACAAAGTGATCCCATTATAAAGCTTGATCCCTCGAAGGAAAACTACCTTCGACAACATTAACACCAAATATTACCACAAGAACATTTATAGACTGATCCCTTGAAGTGATAGCTATTAATAAATTACGATCCATCAAAAATTTAAAAATCCTTTGTTCCAATCCCTCAAAGGATGTCTACCCAGTATTATAATGGCTACAAAAGGCTTCCCGCATCAATTAGGATTCACATCAAAATTCAAAATAATCAAAGTCATCCTAGGAAATATTTCCATATTGATCAAATTTCCCATCAAAAACAAAACTTCTTGCATTGATCAGTTCGCACAAATAAAAATACAACTGGGGCATAAGCTTATAAACCATCAAAGGAGAACCTATTCTCTTGGTAAAAGTGCTTAGCTACATGATGAATCCTTCCTCATGTTGAAAGAAGGTATATAATCTCATTCCATATTTTCATGATCCTACATATGACTAACTATTGATTAGTTATATGTTAACATTTTTTACAAGGCCTCAAGTGCATTTTCATACATATTAAATTTACCATCAAATTATATATCAAATACAGTTGAAAAAAAAAAATCTTACAATTACTCATGACCATGTTAAAGTGTATTAGAAACATACAAAGATCACTATAATTGAGTCACATCACATATAACATCGTATACATACATTTTGTTATGTTGAACATTTTCAAGAATCCCATCATAAAGCTCATACATAACATCAAATTAAAATATTCATGCACCATGGAAATGACATATGGATGCCAAAGTTGGACACTGGAACATGTAGATTGTTATTTGAGCTTCCCCACAGGTATCTCTACAGTTACAAGTCTCAATCCAGAAATTTCAAAATACTGATGATTCTATCCTTACTAGGGAAAAATGTATGTACAACAATTGATTTTAGATTCGGATACACATACTAAGGAGGTTCTAATCAACTCCTAATTCACGGTTCTCAGCTCTTTCTGTAGGTCCAGCATCATAAATCTTCATTCTTGAGTATACATAGTTTAAACGGGAATAGTCATAACTTGATCCAATTTGACTCCTGAAGTCTTCCTAGATGATCGATGTCTTATTGCATGATTTATAATAACATCTGAAGGATTCTTGATTCTGCCTTCCGACCCTTCATCGCGATATTGCATTCTCATGGTCCCAAGGGAAATACTCCATCTATTAGTAAACCATAACTTACAAAATCATCTAATCATCTGAACATGTCCTAATCTCGACCCCTCATGCTAAAGAATACTTAAACCTATCCTACATTGGACAATGATACCCTATTGCAACTCCACACCACGGATTTTCTATATCCAATATATTGATCTCCCCATACTTTGCCCCCTTAGTGCACTCTTACTTCTAGTGTTATGTATTTCAGAACATGGTAAACTCTTATTTCACACTATAAGTGTACCATAGATCTTACTCATGCAATAGATGCATAGAGGCCACTACACATTGGATTTAAAATGCCAATGCATTTCCTTTCTAAAAAGGAGCTGATCAAAATGATATCTTGTATATAGGTTGAACCTAACTATATACATCTAAGCAGGTACCTTTACGATCCAACTCTACTTGGAGACCCACTGCACTCACGTATTGTGGGGAAGACATGCCATTATTATTTCCACCATCAATGAAATAAACCTTCCCAAGACCCCCTAGAGCATGCAACATCCAACCCTCATCTTATTATCCTCTTTCACATATTTGGGAATTCTACACTTTTTACTGAACCTCTTAGCCTAAGGATTGAGACATAAACATCTTTTTATAACCAAAGATACATTCTTTAATATCTGTTGTCTGTAATTGCCAACTAACACTAGGTCATCCTATAGTGAAAACTATACAACCTTCAATCTATTAGTGATACATAAACAAGTAACTTAAACCATGAATCACTTCCACTCTCAAAACTTATGATGGTCTCCATCGTGAAGTAAGCCCAGCAAATCTACATAGGCACGTCCAAAGCCCCTACACATCTATAGTAGCGAGGATCAGCCCTCTGAGGTGCATCCAGTAAAATGGAGAAGCCTCACCATCCTATATAGCCCATCATCTTCGCATGGAAGGACAAAAGGTAGGATCAATAAATAGAACGTAAATAGCCTCGGTAGTGATGAATCACGCCACTGTGTGGGACAGGTAACACGTATTGGCAAAATCTACGAGGAATATCTCATATGCCCAATGGAGTGAACTGAAGAATTACAGGCAACAAACCAAATATTCTTAGATGAGTCTTCCATCCACGATAGATCAATTATGCACATAATGCAGTTACGCAAGGTATAACCCCCATATATACAGTGTTCAGTATGATACTTGAGAGATATCATGTTGGATCAGATATACAAATGGGCGCTTCTCAGCACAGCGTTCCACTGTGGGTGCACAAACTTGTCTCATATTTCTGTGGAATTCACCCCCCCATGGGTACTCTTGCTAAACATAGTACCGCCATATCTTCAAGAAGCCCTGAGAAATTATATTCCATTGCAAAGCCCAGAAACACATGTTTACGACGCCGAGTCTCCCATTGGCTTATCCTTGCTAAGTCTCCTGTCCAAGAAGGAATCCCAGCAGGTTGATAAAGTGGAAGACCATGCAAAAAATATGGTTGCAGGATTGTTCTAAGGCATTTCGGGTTTGCAGGCTTGGGGCCTATATATATTGAATGCATTAATCGGCTAAATCCTGGTTTTAGGCGGTCCTTACCGTGACAATTGGGATGTAAAAGCATGAATCGGAATTGAAAGGAAAAAAAAGTGGTCCTTTTTATAGCATTTTAAGGGATATTTTATATGTTGGGGACATATCATTGAATGCTTATATTTATATTGATTACCGGCCGAAGGTATAATTATATATATATATATATATACTGTTATGTATATATACGCTGGGATATATGGGCCGTGAGGACGCGATAGGATGCGAATTAAGGTGAAGTTTGCCAAGATAATTTATTATGTCTTAGTCCAATAATATCTGGGTGGTTCAGATTTTAATAATTAGTCCCAAAAATAATCTGGGAAATTTTAATCCCAAAATAATTGTACTTAATTTTACCGGTCGCGAACCGCTTCTAATATTTTTTAATAGTAAAAACTTATCGTTATTGACATTTTATTACAAAGGGATATAAAGTTACATGTATGATTAACAAAGCCGAAATAGCCAATATTATCAATGAAATAATTTTTCACGTCTTAAATGCAAATATTATTATAAGGATAATTTATTAATCAATGTAGGTGTTGGAAATAAATTTGTCTATAACAGTTTGGGACATCCAGGATATTTTTTGAATGGAGGACATTTTATAGTCGGGAGGCCCGCGGACGAATAAGTTCAGGACACGTGTACATAAGGCAGGGGATAGTTCGGAACCAGGGAAAGACCTAGAATTTACCATTTGGCACTTGATAATGCTAGTTCTTGGGCTTATAAAAATTACACATGAAAAGGATGACTCCAAATACACTATCCTCCAACCAGATCATGTACACATGTCCTTAGTGGCAGGAGCTACTCGGGGCACCTATAGAAACATTTTCCAATGTCAGTTACACTGGTCGAAATTACATGAGCTTTCTACCCCATTAGATAAGTTTGTCCAGCAAGGACAGATCAACCAATCGAGCATGTCCTTCCTGGTCAATCTTGTCTATGGACGTATAATAAGAAGTTTTTTCTTGAAAATACATCTTACATATCCCTTCAAGGTCATCTTTTGTGTGAAAGATTACTCATAGAGTCATATAAATATGAATAAAACCCATTCATTTAGTCGTCTGGAACTTATCATGGATCATATTGAAATATTTATCCATGATTTAGAAAAAATCCTATTCTTCCCTAATCAAGATAACGCGTTAGTAGTAATTTTCTATGCAAGTTTTAAATGGTCAATTTTAAATTATGGTTAAGACTTACGAGTGAGAAAACTCACTTTCAGGAAAAGGCTTTTAATCCAATGTAAAAATGGGCAGAATTATCACCTATTCAGCGACCAAATTTAATGCAGGATGGGTCGCATTCTCCTCCAATTCGGTGAAAAATGATAGGGTATGGGTTTTAAAGGTCCCCCATGCCATTTTAATGCATTTGTAGTCAATGAGGAATGGGCTCCCATGTTTTGTATGTTTTCTCTCTCCTGGGCTCGACCCATGTAATGTAAAAGCCAGATTTGGCTCATTTCTTAAAAAAAACACTTTTTGGCATAAAAAACTTCTTCTTTCACCTCCAGCAAGTGATTGTTGCAAGAATCAGACCTCTTCAAATATTGTAATAGGTTTTCTACCTCTCTGAAGTTGTAATGCAGTGGTTTTGACATTAGAGATGATAATGCAAGCTTTGTGAATGGGTTTCAGTCCTTTGTTTGTATTATTTTCTTCATTTCAGATCCTAAATTATATCTTATCAGCCTGTGTATGTTTTATGTTACAATCTCTCGTTTGTGTCTATTTGCATGACAAAATATTCACCACTCCTTTTGGCGCATCACCATCTTTAGTTAGTTTCAATTTTTACATTTCTATCCCTGTCTCCTTGTAATTTAGAGTAGGATTAGGATCTGAACCTCTCTAGTTGTGCAAATATAGATCTAAATCAGAGGATTTTGAGGAACCATCCTCTAATATGGAGATTCCTCTCTCGGTTTCAAAAGTCCCACACTTGGAGAGAGGTTTCCATGTTGTGCAATCACACTGGATGCCTAGAGACATCAATCTAGAAGCCTTGATTTGCATCCAATGGGTGTTGTGATTTTGTACTAACAGTTTTTGGCACTCCCGGTGGGACACTAGAGGTATCATTTTTATTTGCAGAAAAGTTGATGTGCATCTGCTGTAATTTTCTTGCTTAAAAAGAGCTATTATTTGCATATCTTGCGACTCCAAGGGGAAGAATCAACTAGTTTCAGTAGTGTAGGCATGAAAACTCATGAGAAGAGTCACCACAAGGTCAAGAGTTGGAGAAGAAGAAGTGCTATTTGAACATCTGTAATTATCCCCAAGAAGAAGGTAAAGAGGAAGAAAGATTCAAATGTCTCCATCTCCACCAAATAGAACCCGCTTAACTCCTCCACCTGGTAGGCCTTTTATTCAATCAACAAGGGTTTTAAGACCAATTAGAATGGTGTAAAACAACCCCTATGTCAACTTCATAGGTAGCAGCCCACTTGCCCTCAATGCGTAACATCCAATTCCTATTGCATCCTTGAAGAACATTTCCCTACTTCACTGGAGAAAATCAAGACTACTCTAGGTGATCATGTTAAATATATTTTCTAACATTTGTGTAATTCATTAAATCAATGAGATGCAAGTAGCTGTCAAGTTACATGGCATCTTCATTCAAGGGGAAAGCGTTGCAATGGTTTAGGAGCCTTGGAGATGGTTCTATCACAAATTGGAATCAGCTGTGTATAGCACTTCATGAGCAAATTTGGAGAAAAGGGAGACAACTTGTCTCTTTTGGAGCAGCTGACAACCATCAAGAGAGCTCCTAATGAGCAGCTGACCGATTTCAACTTCAGATTTCAAAAGACTTGGGAGAGAATTCCAGTGGCAGTCAGGCCAACAGCAGAAGGTGCTTTTCTCTACTATCTCAAAGCTCTAAATTCTGATATTTCTATGTTAATTCAGTCCATGGGAGGCATAACTATCCCTATGGCTTATAGCATTGCCATTAGGGCTGAAAATTGTTTGATCCAAGCTTGCAAACTTGCCCCTAGACCTCCCATGCCATTGTTTCCAAGTTTAGAGAGTCCAAACACCAATCAAGCACCTAATTTGGCTCCTTCTCCCACTCCTAGAAATCAGAGTTCAAATGAAGCTTCCACTTCATCTCCAAGTGCCCCAAATGAGCTTCAAGAAGTCATGAAATAATTACAAAACCTAGGCAATGAGCTGGTTACTCTCAAAAGGCAGCAGGCCCAAGGTTTTAGACCTTCTTATCAACCCCAAGCTCAGCCTAATAGGCAGCCATACCAACCACAAAGGCCACCTAATCCAGTTTGCAAATATGAATCAAACAAGGCCTCCTGCCAATAGACCATTTCAGCCCTATAATCCAAATGCCATATCTGCCTCTAAGGCATTGGTGCCAACACAAAACAACATTGCCCAGGAGTATGATTGGTGTTTTCCATGCAATGAGCCTCATAACCAATCCATGTGCTTCAATGGTGCTTTGAATCAAGCATTAATGGTGACAACTACTGGTGTGGAGGGTGAGAGCCAGTCAAGGAAACAGCCA
Organism: Taxus chinensis; assembly: GCA_019776745.2. Taxonomy (NCBI): domain Eukaryota; kingdom Viridiplantae; phylum Streptophyta; class Pinopsida; order Cupressales; family Taxaceae; genus Taxus; species Taxus chinensis. Next base: position 18,062,046 of record CM034149.1, read on the forward strand.
ACAACAAGAAACATTCCAACAGCAATCAGCCCCAAATGACACCACATTGGTAAATTGGCAAGCAAAGGATTTTTGTGGCATGAACCAGGCAGTTTCTCAAGGTGTTGCAGCCAACACAAGGTCAAAAAGGAGGAATTTGGGTGAAGAACAGCCATTAGCCCCAACCAATCCACAACCTTCTATGGTTCCACAAGTGGTTGGCAAGCAAAATCTGATTGTCAAATGCACAAGGGCAGCCAAGAACAGCTCCCAGACCAACTCAAATACCAGTTATTGCTGCCCACGTGCAAGGAGTGAATGTACAAACCAAGGGACAGCAAAAGAGATCCTTCATCACCATTCAGTATCATTGATCAAATGAAGAAGACAAATGTCAATATATCGATGTGGGAATCCCTATCTAGCCCAGGCCAAAGAGATCTGCTGCAAGCTGCCATGAAGGAGTGGCCAACTTTCGAATCAGCAAGTTCAGATGCAAGACAAAGTGCTTACAAATGCTGCCCAGCCTGAGGGAAATCATGGAGGACAGCAAGGTAAAATGTTGAAGCCCCCTCCTTTCTATGTTTCATTGATCATTGGAAATCAGCTAGTGCACAATTACATGATAGACTCAGGGGCAAGTAGCTCAGTAATTCATAAACAAATAGTTGATCAGCTAGGGCTCTAGTATGAAACAATATCCAAAGGGGTAGTGTAGCTAGATGGGACAGCAGTAGCAACAGTTGGAGTGATTAGAAACTTGAGTCTTACCTTGCATGCATGTCCAAATGTTGTTGTTTTACAAGATGTATCAGTCATAGACCTTCCACCACTCTTTGCCCTATGCTTGTCAAGGGACTTCACAACCAAGATTGGGGGATATTTGTCTGCTGATTGGTCACACATGCTCTTCAGAACGAGGTATGGAACTAAGGCTACAATCAGGTCTGAACCTATTGCAAACTTCCATATTGAGCCTTACACTCCAAGTCAGATTAATGCCAATTGCTCAGCATTTGATCAAGAAGATCACCCAAGCACTGATGAAGCTGACACTAAGGTTGGAAGCATCCTGGATCTAACTCTTGATGAATGGGAAAACAAGGTACATGCATTTGATCCTTATCAAGAAGTGGAAGAATCTGAGCTAGGGGTCTATTGCATACACGAAGAAAATCAGCCTATTCCTAGCATCACCAAGCCAAACCACAAAGATGCCAATGAGGTATGGTAGCTATTTTTTTATGGATCAAGGAGTAGACAAGGTGCAGGAGGTGGAGCTATGCTTGTTTCACCTCAAGGAATAAAGTACTATTCAGCTTTTAGATTTCAGTTTGCATGCTCCAATAACACTGCTAAATATGAAGCCTTGGTGCAAGGGATGCATTGGGCAATCAAGAGAGGAATAAAGAACTTGCAAGTCTTTGGGGACAGTGAATTGATTGTAAATCAGGTCAAGGGATAGCATGCTGCCAAGAATGATCTTCTCAAGTGCTACAAGAACAGGGTATGGGACCTCATGGAAGATTTTGAGGGTTTTGGCATCAAATCCATTCCTAGGAAAGAGAATCAAGCTACTGACATGCTTGCAGTAGTAGGGGCATCCTTTGACATTATGGAAAGCATTCAACAAGACAAGGTATAGCCAAACATCCACGTGATTGTGAGGCCTTCAGTGCCAGATAACAATGTCAGTTGGAAAGTGTTTGAAAATGACCAGCAAATCATCCATTTCTTGCAAGAAGAAGCTGAGTTCTCAGCCAAGAATCAAGAAAGATTAGAACAGCAGTATGGTGACCAAGTGGTACAGCTGAGAACTAACAAGCTGCCCAAGGGACTTATCACTTTGGAGTCCATTTTTAACCCTAATGATCAGTTTAGAAAGGAGAAAGCAAACATTCAGGTCAAGAGAGAGGATTCAATATCCATCTTGGTAGAAGAGAACAAACCATTGCAAATTGGAAGGATGACAACTGAACAAGAAAGGTATGAGTTCATACAGCTATGTCAAGAGTTCCCTGACGTGTTTTCTTGGAGCTATGAAGACTTGAAAGGTTTCAATCCCAACTTAGCTCAGCATACCATCGAATTGGATCCAAATACTAAGCCTGTCAGGCAGAAACAAAGGCCAGTCAATCCACATATGGAGCCTCTCATGATGAAAGAATTGGACAAGCTGATTGAGTCAAGGATCATATTCCCAATCAAACATTCTAGTTGGGTTGCCAACTTAGTTCCAGTCAGAAAGAAGAGTGGGGAGATCAGACTGTGTGTTGACTTTAGAGACTTGAATAGAGCCTCTCTCAAGGACCATTACCCACTCCCCTCCATAGAGCAAATCTTTCAAGTTGTGGCTGGCTCCGAGAGGTTTTCACTACTTGATGGCTACTCAGGCTGCAATCAAATTATGGTGAAGGAAGAGGACCAGTTCAAGATAGCCTTCACAACCAAATGGGGAACTTTTGCATACAGGAAAATGTCATTTGGGCTTGTCCAACACTAGTGATACCCTTCCAAAGGGAAATGGACATGGCATTCAAAGGTTTTATTAACAGCATGGTGATGATTTACCTTGATGATATCACTATTTTTTCTAAAAATGCAGTAGACCACCTCTCTCATTTAAGGCAAGTCTTGACGAGGTGCAGGAAATTTGGTGTGTCTTTGAATCCTAAGAATTACATCTTTCTTGCACATGAAGGAAAGCTCCTTGGCCATATTGTCTCCAAGGAAGGATTATCAATTGACCCAGAGAGGGTTGAAGCCATAAGAGCACTACCATTGCCAAGCCACAAGAAAGCCCTTCAGAGTTTCTTGGGAAGGATAAACTTTGTTTGGAGGTTTGTCCCAAATTTTGTAGCCCTTGTCAAGTCCATCACCAAAATGTTAAAGAAGAGCATGGCTTTCAAGTGGACAGCTGAAGGCAAGGAGAGTTTTGAAGCAATCAAAGAAGCCATCTCTCAAGCACCAACTCTCATCAACCCGGACTTCTCCAAGGATTTCATCCTCTATGCATTTGGAGGTAATGACACTATTTCTGCCATTTTGGTACAACAGAACAAGGATAATGATGAGTAGCCAATTTCCTTCTTCAGTCGGAGCTTAAATGACTATAAGGTGAGGTACTATTTTATCGAGAAGCGTGTACTTGTAGTAATAAGAAGCTTGAAGAAATTCAAGCATTTAGTTTTAAACAACAAGGTCCAGTTGTTGGTCTCACATGCTGGGGTTAAGGAATTTTTCCTCAACAAGGATTTGAATGAGAAAAGGGTAGGTTGGATCACCCCTGTCATGGAATATGACATTGAGATCAAGATCACCAAGCTGGTAAGAGGGAAAGGATTATGTGAGCAGCTAGTTTTGGGGAAGCAAAAAGAAGTATGCAACGAAGAAGAGGCTGTTTTGACAATCCAGGGACGAGCCATGAGCCAAGTGGCAATCAAGAAGAAGATGATGATGCCCCCACTCCTTGCTGGACCCAAGGTATTATACACTTCCTAGACATAGGCCTATGCCCTCCAGAGATGAGCAAGACCCAAAGGAGACACTTCAAATTGCAGGCTATTCTGTATGCCATTGTTGATGGAGTTTTGTTCAAGAAAGATGTGAATAGAGTGCTGCTGAGGTGCATTAGCACAAATTAGATTCAAAGGGTGTTGGAAGAGTTTCATGGTGGACCAGATGGTGGTCATTTTGCACCAAGGGTGATAGCTCTAAAAATCATGAAGGCTGGTTATTATTGGCCTAAAATTTTCAATCATTTCTATGCATGGATCAAGAGGTGTAAGAATTGTGCATTCTTGATAGGAAAAGAGAGACTTGCTACCCTTCCATTACATCCAATCTTAGTTGACTAGCCATTCATGCAATGGGGTTTGGACTTCATTGGAGTCATTAATCCCAGTTCAAGTCAAGGGCACAAATGGATTTTGACAGCCACGGACTACTTCACTAGATGGACAGAAGTAGTAGCACTCAAAGAGGTAAATGAGTCTAGCATCTTAGACCTTTATGAGGGGATAACAACTAGATTTGGTGTACCTACTACAATAATCTCAGATAATACATTGGCATTCATTAGATCTAAGGTGACTGAGTGGGATGTCAAGAACGGTATCTACCTAAGAACTTCATCAAACTATTACCCTCAAGGTAATGGCCAGGCCAAGTCTACAAACAAGAACTTGTTGAGGATCATTAGGAGGACTCTTGACGAGAATCAAAGGTCTTGGCATACCAAACTGAAATTAGCCTTATGGGCTGATAGGATAACTCCCAAAAGATCCACAGGTAACTCTCCATTCAAACTTCTCTATGGAAAAGAGGTAATCTTGCCCATGTCACTTGAGTTGCCAAAATAGGGAACTCATGAAGCAGCTAGAGTTGCTAGAGTTGGAGCCCATGGAGGTGAGTTATGTAGAGTTGATGGAGCTGCAAGAGATCAGAAATCAAGCATCCCAAGCAATGGAGAAGGATCAATCTTTGATCAAGAAGACCTTTGATAAGAAGGCCAAGGATACATCTTTTCAAGTTAGAGATCTAGTGTTGAAATGGGATGTGGATAGAGCAAAACTGGGAAGGAATTCAAAATTTGATGCCATTTGGAGTGGCCCATACATGGTCATGAAGTGCAAGAACAGTAATACTTTCCAATTGGCCTCATTGGATGGTGAAGAACTACAGATTCCAGTCAATAGAATCTATCTCAAGCATTGCTTCTAGAGGGAAACTCACTACTTTGTAAATATTAGATTAGATTTTCATTCCTCCAAGTGCTTATGCACATTGTTTTGCTGTAGGTTAGTTTTGTTTTCCCTAAGTGCTTTGGCATAGCTTGCTATCCATGGAGATGTTTTGCAATCCTTGCTCCCATCAGGTGATATTCCATCTTCCCCCTTACACATTCTAAGTCAGTTGGGGTTCTAAATAGAATATTTTATGAATCCATGCCCAATGGACTGCTTCAGGCTACTGGTCTTTTCATCTAGCAGGTAGATGACCCTGCTGAGTCGCCAAATTGTTATCCAATTTTCACTCCCCAGGGTAATTTTGATAACATGCATCAGAATTATTCAAGTCCCAGGCAAGATAGATTGACTCAAGGAAAAAAAATCATGTTTCTGGGGTCCCCCTGGGCTTTTTTTAACTCTCTTGTCCAAGAAGAAAAGAGAAAGTTCTAAAAAAGGGTGAAAAAAGTTGTAAAAAACAAGCTTGGGCCCGAAAAAATGGATGAAAATTGACTAAGTCCTAGTTCAGGCGGTAGCACTGGGACAGTTGGGAAGTTGGGTCACGGATTAGCCGAAAAGGCCTCCAGGAGGTCCGTGCAGCAAGGGGACAGTTCGGGACATGGGGGATGCGCGGGACGCGGAAAGGGCTGAACTGGTTGAAGGTAGGAAACAAATTTGACTAACTGCTGTGCAAAACAGGCTGGGACATTTGGGATGTGAGGATGTGAAGGATGTGAACCGCCTGGATCGACCGGCGTAGGGAGCTTTTTCCAGGACAGTTGGGACAAAGGGACGCATGGGATGCGGAAAGCTAGAAGGGAGCCGAGAGCCAATGAAAGCATACCACATGTCTTCACCTCAGAGAGGGACAGGGGAAGCCCAAATTGGGCGGATCGGAGAAATTTGTCCCAGACAGTTTGGGACATCCTGGGCCAAAAATACACGATGGGATGCGGGGAGATGCCGGCAGCTGCCCGCGGACAAATCAGAATAGTGCCACGTGTCTTCAGGGCTGGGGAGTTCGCGGCGCGGTGGAGTGAGAGGGTGAGATTTTTTACTTAAGTGTTAGATCCGAATTTCCAAAGGGTGAGAAAATGGAAGGTTCGGGCCGTGGCAAATAGGAATTGGACACGTGTCCAATAGGAGTAGGGAAGTGTGGAGCTCGGGGGATCTTTTGAAGTTTTTTTAACAAAATTTCTTCGGCCAAAAATCTCAAAAGCAAAGGTCTTCCCACGCCCCTGTCAACCAATCAATGCATGCCACATGTCCCAGGTGGCAGGGCGTGGGGGGAAAATGGAAAATTTTCCAAAAGTTAAAAAGATCAAAATTTTCAAAGGAAAGCCCACAAAAAGGTAGAGGAGAGAGAATTGCCCAACGAATCAGCACTTGACACATGGCATCCGACCGGCGGAGCGTGGAAATTTTTTAAAAAAATTTCCAAAATGCAAAAAGGTCAAAATTTAAATTTTTTTTTCCTGACATCTGTTTTTTTGGCCATTTTGCCCTAAAACTTTAGACCTTCATATCTTTTGATCCAGAGCTTGGATTTGCACGTTCTTTATATCATTGAAAAGATTATGAAATTCCCTATAGGATTCCATGGTCAATTTCTAATTTTGGTTTATTTTGGATGGAGAAAATTCAAAAAACAGCTCTGGTCACGCGTCCATGGCCAGAAATGACCTTTCAGGGACCAAATTTAATGCAGAATGGGTCGCACTCTCCTCCAGTTTGGTCAAAAATGATAGGGTATGGGTTTGTAAGGTCCTCCATGCTGATTTAATGCATTTGCAGTCAGTGAGGAATGGGTTCCCACATTTTGTACATTTTCTCTCTCCTGGGCCCAACCTATGCAATGTAAAAGCCAGATTTGGCTCATTTCGAAAGGGGGAACACTTTTGGCATAAAAAACCTTCTTCTTTCACCTCCAGCAAGTGATTTTTGCAAGAATCATACCTCTTCAAAGATTTTAATAGTTTTCTACTTCTATGAGGTTGTAATGCAGTGGTTTTGACATTGGAAATGATAATGCAAGCTTTGTGAATGAGTTTCAGTCCTTTGTTTGTATTATTTGCTTCATTTCAGATCCTAAATTATATCTTATTAGCCTGTGTATGTTTTATGTTGCAATCTTTAGTTTGTGTCTATTTGCATGACAAAAATATTCACCACTCCTTTTGGTGCATCACCATCTTTAGTTAGTTTCAATTTTTGCATTTCTATCCCTGTCTCCTTGCAATTTAGAGTAGGATTAGGATGTGAACCTCTGTAGTTGTGTAAATATAGATCTAAATCAGAGGAGTTTGAGGAACCAGCCTCTAATCTAGAGATTCCTCTCTCAGTTTCACAAGTCCCACACTTGGAGAGAGGTTTCTATGTTGTGCAATCACACTGGATGCTAGAGTGATCAACCTAGAAATATGATCAACATCCAGGGGTGCTATGATTTTGCAGTAACAATGGCCACCATGACCATCAACATCATTCAGTTCCCCGGTGTGTCTCCATCATAGTAACTCTCAATATGAAATCCCCATATAATATATCTGATATCTGGAGCACCATATCCATATAACTACCTCATCATCTCTAGACTAGCCTCTCGTGTAACAGGTACTACATGTTCCCCCTAAATCAGTACTCTCAAAATATGATACATATCCTCTAGTGTAACTATCATCTCGATAGTACGGAACTAAAATTTCCTTATACTCAAGTCCCACCTATCCAATAAAGCCACCATCAACCCGACATCTCTCAGAATCTATTGGTAGTGGAAAAATCCCACCAAACCAATGGCTAACAAATGATCCCACTCTATATTTGTCACATCACCTATAATGTCCTCTAGCATGTATGGGATCCTATCCCAGAGTTATATAGTATCTCTTGCCTGTAAAATAAAAATAAATCACATCCATTAGTCATTTCATGTAATAAATATACTAATCACCACTGATTTTCAATCCACAATGATTTACACATGTTGATCGATAATGATCGTCCCAATCATTGTTGTTCATACAATCAGTGATGATTGGGCGTTGTGCCCACAAATTTCCAAATATGCATGAAAATCAATAAAAAACACAAAAATAAAAACAAAATTACAAAACTCAAACCTACTTACCCCTCTCTTTACATGTTGCCTCTTCCAACTAATTGCACTCACCTCCATCTCTCAAAACACTCAAAATCGATCGCTAAGATCTCTCAAATCACAATTCAAACTCATGTAAATGAGCCAATTTAGTGCCCAAATTGGTTTATATAAACCCTGCTTATATGATCATTGTCGCTCAAAAATTGGCAGCAATCGTCTCCATAACCACTGGAGATCACTAATCATCACCAATTGAATCCCTTTTTACACATTTTATCAATTTTGGTCTCTTGGACATTTCCAGCATACACTTCAACATCATCAAGAGCTCATATGCCTTTAATTTGTGCCCAACACCTTGTCAAGACTCTTTTTTTGACCATAAATCTATTTTTTACATGCATTTTTGGATATTTTCCTTTGACTCATTGGTCTCATGACTTCACACTTCCATACAAGAGCGCTCCCATTGGATCCTCTCCTTGTACTGATTTTCCCAAAACATGTGTCTATAGGATGCCCACATTAGCATCACCCTCCTGAGGCCATATAATGTTCCCTCTAAGTGTTTCCAAGACTACTACCATCTCTACATATTCCTATGGCATGGTTATTTCATACTACAACTAGGCCTTGGAGCATCTTTAAGAAAACCTATTCAATCAATCTAAATATTTTCAATCCAATGACCAACATAGTCAGTCATTAGTCTAAGGGGGGAACAATATCCTTACCATAAATTGGAGAAAACTTCACACAGTGGAAACAGGAAGTAGCTGAGTGAGTTGCTAGAGGTTAAGCCATGGAGGTGAGTATGGAGTGATGGAGCTACAAGAGATCAGAAATTCAGGCATCCCAAGCAGTGGAAAAGGATAAACTGTGATCAAGAAGACCTTTGATAGAAGGCCAAGGGATAGATCTTTTTAGGGTTGGATATATAGTGTGAAAAGGGGATGTGGATAGAGCAAAAATAGGAAGGCATTCAAACTTGAGCTATTTGGAGTGGCCCATACATGGTCATGAAGGGCAAGAATAGCAATGCTTTCCAATTGGCTCCACTGGTGGTGAAGAAGCCAGATTCAAGTAAATGGATCAGCTCAAGCATTGCGCTAGAGGGAGATTTCACTACCTTGTAAATATAGATTAGGATTTTCATCCTCTAAGTGGCTGTGCAATTGTTTGTGTAGGCTAGTTTTGTTTTCCCTTAAGTGCTTTGGACGCTTGCTGTCCATGGAGATGTTTTACAGTCATTGCTCCATAAGGTGGAATTATTTCATCTACTCCTTAAACATTCTAGTCAGTGGGGTTCTAAAAAGGAATATTTGATGGATGGCTCCATGCCCAAATGACTACTTCAGGCAAATGGTAATTAATCCAGCAACAAGGGACCCCGCTGAGTCGCCAAATTGTTATCCAAAAAATTCCCCCCAGGATAATTTGATAACATGCATTAAATTCTTCGGGTTCCAGAGAAAGATAGATTGATTCAAGGCAAAAAAATCATGTTTCTGGGTTACCCTCGGCTTTTTCTAAATGCCTGTCCAAGGAGGAAAAGAAAAGGGCAAGTTCTAAAAAAGGGTGAAAAAGTTGCAAAAGACAAGCTTGGCTGTGCAGAAAAAATAATGAAAATAGCTAAGTCTGGTCCTCGCAGTGTGGGACCGTTGGGACGTCTGGGGCGGAATTGGACAAAAGGCCACCAGGCCGGTCCCAAGCAGCAAAGGGAAATCAGGGCCACGTGGGGAATGCGCGGACGCGGAAGGGCCGGAAACCGGCCGAAGGTAAAATACAAATAGCTAACTGCTGTTGCAAAAACAGGCTGAGGACATCTGGGCCATGAGGACGCGAAGGGACGCGAACGCCCGATCAGCCAGCGCAGGGGAAACTTTCGTCTGGACAGTGGGACAAGGGATTTGCATGGGCGAGAAACGAAGGAGCTGAGAGCAATTCAATCACGCCCGTGTACTTCGCCTAAAGAGGGCAGGGAGACCAAGTCGGGTGGATCGGAGGAATTTGTCTAGGCGGTTTCCGGACACCTGGGTAGAAAACAATACGCGAGGGACACGAAACGCCAGTAGGCCCAGGATTTGAATCAGAACAGGACACGTGGTCCTAAGGGCGGGAGTTCACGGGCGAGTGAGGCGGAGGAAGCTAAATTTGGCGAAGGTTTGTGTTAGATGCAAGTTTTAAAGGGAGCGATGTGGAGCATTGGCCGAGCCAATGAAAAGAGGAGGACGCGTGTCCAATGGAGCAGGGAAGTGTGGAGCTAGGGGAAACTTTGAAGTTTTTTTTTGCAAAAGTTCTTTGGCCAAAAAAACTAAAAAGCAAGGTCTTCCCCGTTGCCCCTGTAAACCAATCAATGCATGTCACGTGCCCAGTGGCGGCGCGGCCGATGGGAAAAAAATGGAAAATTTTCCAAAAGTAAAAAGTCAAAATTCAAAGGAAAAACCACGGGGAGCCGCGGGGACAGATAATTTCCAGCAAAACCAGCACCTGAAACAGGATCGACCAGCGCCGAGCGCGGAAAATTTTTAAAAAAAATTCTCAAAATGCAAAAAAAGGTCAAAAGTTAACACATCCGTTTTTTGAGGCCGTTTTCCCTAAAACTTCAGACCTTCATATTTTTGATCCAGGAGCTCAGATTGTATGTTCTTTATATCATGGAAAGCTAGTGAAATTCTATACAGGTTCCATAGTCAATTTGAACTTTGTTAGGGGGGTTTAAGAGAGACAATGAGAAACGGACGGGGGTAGGTGTCCATGGCCCAGAAGTGACATTTTTAGCGACTAAATTTAATGCAGAATGGGTCGCACTTCCTCCATTTGGTCAAACATGATAGGTATGGGTTCTTGTAAGGTCCTCCAGTGATTTAATGCGATTTGCAGTCATAAGGAATGGGCTCCACAAGTTTTGTATGTTTATCTCTCTTGCGCTCGAACCAATGACAATGTAAAAGCCAGATTGGCTCATTTCTTAAAGGGGGAACACTTTTTGGCATAAAAACTTCTTCTTACCTCCAACAAGTGATTTTAAGAATCAAACCTCTCAAAGATCGGTAACAGTTGTTTCTACCTCTCTGAGTTGTATATGCAGTGGTTTTGACTTGGAAATGATAATGCAAGGCTTTGTGAATGAGTTTAGTCCTTTGTGTGTATTAGTTACTTCATTTCAGATCCTTAAATTATATCTTATCACGTCTGTGTTATGTTTTATGTTGCAAGCTGTGGTTGGTGTCTATTTTCATGACAAAAATATTCAACAACTCTTTTGGTGCAAACAATCTTTAGTTAGTTTCATTTGTGCATTTCTATCCCTATCTCCTGGCCCCACATTTTAGATTAGGATTAGGATCTACACCTTCTGTAGTTGTGCAAATATAGATTAATAAGAGGAGTTTGAGGAACCAGCTTTAATATAGGCGATTCCTCTCTTTAGTTTCAAAGTCCCACACTTGGTGAGAGAGGTTTCTATGTCGTGCAATAGTTGAAAAATCACACTGGAGGCTAGAGTGATTCAACCTAGAAATATGATCAACATCCAGGGGCTATGATTTTGCATCAGTAACACATGGCCACCATGACCATCAACATCATTCAGTCCGCCGGTGTGTCTCCATCATAGTAAACTCTCAAAAATATGAAATCCCCATATATAATTGATATCTGAGCACCATATCCATATAAACTACCTCATCACTCTAGACTAGCCTCTCAGTGTAACAGGTACTACATGTTCCCCTAAATCAGTACTCTCAAAATATGATACATATCCTCTAGTGTAACTATCATCTCGATAAGTTACGGAAACTAAAATTTCCTTATACTCAAGGCCCACTATTCCAATAAAGCACATCAACCCGAACATCTATCAGTAATCTATTGGTTAGTGCGGAAAAATCCACCAACCCAATGGCTAACAAATGGATCCCACTCTATATTTGTCACATAACCTTATAATGTCTCTAGCATGTATGGGATCATATCCAGAGTTATATAGTATCCTTGCCTGTAAAATAAAATATAAATCACATCCATAGTCATTCATGTAATAAAATATACTAATCACCACTTATTTTAATCCACAATGATTACACCATGTTGATCGATAATGATCGTCCCAATCATTGTTGTTCATACAATCAGTGATGATGGGCGTCTGTGCCCACAAATTTCCAAATAGCATGAAAAATCAATAAAAAACCCACAAAATAAAAACACAAATTACAAAACTCAAACCTACTTACCCCTCTCTTTACATGTGCCTCTTCCCAACCTTAATTGCCACCTCACCTCCATCTCTCAAAACACTCAAAATCGATCGCTAAGATCTCTCAAATCACAATTCAAACTCATGTAAATGAGCCAATTTAGTGTCCCAAATTGGTTTATATAAACCCTGCTTATATGATCATTGTCGCTCAAAAATTGGCAGCAATCGTCTCCATAACCACCTGGAGATCACTAATCCATCACCAATTGAATCCTTTTTTAAACATTTTATCAATTTTGGTCTCTTGGACATTTCCAGCATACACTTCAACATCATCAAGAGCTCATAATGCCTTTAATTTGTGCCCAACACCTTGTCAAGACTCTTTTTTGACCATAAATCTATTTTTTACATGCATTTTGGATATTTTCCTTTGACTCATTGGTCTCATGACTTCACACTTCCATACAAGAGCGCTCCCATGGATCCTCTCTTGTACTGATTTTCCCAAAACATGTGTCTATAGGATGCCCACATTAGCATCACCCTCCTGAGGCCATATAATGTTCCCTCTAAGTGTTTCCAAGACTACTACCATCTCTACATATTCCTATGGCATGGTTATTTCATACTACAACTAGGCCTTGGAGCATCTTTAAGAAAACCTATTCAATCAATCTAAATATTTTCAATCCAATGACCAACATAGTCATTCATTAGTCTAAGGGGGAACAATATCCTTACCATAAAATTGGAGAAACTTCACACTAGTTTTTTTCTCTTAGTCTATGCCTACAAATAGCTCAAGAAAAGGGGGAAAAAGTAGACACCACTTTTTCACCCCTAAAAGACCGTACACATATTAATCACTCTATCATTATTTACACTATTATCACTATCCTAAGTCCATTATCCCTATAGTCTAATTTATCATCATAAAACCTCATCTACCTACATAGAATCTCATTTAACCACCTAAAACAAACCTAACCTAAATTACCCTAATCATCCTAACCCCTTAACCTCTTTCTACCCAAATTCCTAACATCCCATCATTCCCAAACAAACTATAAGCCTCAATTGGTAAGTGGTTTCAACCATTTACCATCATGCCTTATTTGTTTTTTCTAACCATTTTGACCAAATTGAAGGTGATCCATGATCAACAATGATCATTACAGACGTCATTGATCCTATGTAAACCACCTTCCTTTCCAATTTCACAATTATACATATCAAATAGATTGTACACCCTGACAAGTTGATGAGACCCTACACAAACTCACAATGTTAGAAGATCCTTCACAGTATGTTATCATCCTTTGGGAGTCCTCCTCCAACATTCAGTTTGTCATTTAGATCTTTATCATCCTCATCAGCATTCAACAAGGTATAGTGCATTTATTTAAATCATTTTCAATCATATCTTACATTATTTATATCTTTCAAACACTCATTTTCATACTTATGTATAGCCATCATATCTTCCATCTTTTGTTTAGCCATTTGTCCAATTTTTAACATATCATTCAATTTTACCAAGGATCACCACTGATCCTAGATCATTGTCAAACAAACCCCCAACCCTTCTGTACTTAATTTAACTCTTTGTACATATTCAAATCTAATATTTTTGTATTCATTCTATCTCTCCAGAATTTGTACCTCATATTAGCATTGAAACATTTGTAGCCTACACCAAAACAATCTGTTTTACCAACTTTTATTGAAATAGACCATTTTTCCCCGATTTTTTTTTATTTCCAATCATCTTTGATCCATGTCTTTTAACCTTATAGTTACATATTATCATCTAATTTTTTATAACAAACAACTTTGTAATCATGTATTGTCTTTAAATGATTGTTCTAGGATAAGTATACCCTATTAAAAATATATATGACATCCCGATCATGCAACATCCCTTCTTTTGGGAGAATTTCAATATCTCACATGAAATTATCATGTGTGTCATTGTCTTGACACCTGATATTGAGTACATTGAAAACCAACTTGAGATCATACGTGAAATACATCACATGGTAGAACATTCCTAGTTTGACTATTTCTTGGACTTCGAGCTCACTACAGCCCTATCCTAGGCCACCTACAACATAGAGTAGGATATATCTATCCCTTTGTAATTCTAATCATATTTTTGTTATATTATTACATTATCATATCACTTGATTTTAAAACATAAGTTGACACCCTTCAAGGAAGCCCTTTGGATTCATGGGATAAGCCTTTTCCTACCAACTCATTTAATCATTATCTAATAGTTTTCTAGTAGTCTTTGTATGCAGTCCTATTTCTCACTGAAAGGAGAAGTCTTTAGAATTTTTCATGTATCCCTTCATCTCTTGCATTTTTAGTACAGGTATCGGTAAACCATGTTTTATTTAGATTTTTTTGTATTTCAGTATAATAGTAATAAATTGAAATTCACCTCAAACTATAGGTTTGAAAAATAAAAGGCCGACCATTTTGTAATTACCATAGAATTAAAAAACATCATGACAATGATTGTTATGCTTTACAATGAAGAATCCAACAACTTGAGCTTAAGGTTTGTATTTCCTTTAATACATGATATTTTGATAGATATCTTATGGAATCATCTCAAATATCTAATTCCAAATGGTTATATAAAGCTACAATAATATCATATGAACATAATGTGATAATAAATTATACAACTTCAGCTAATCCATGAGATTCGTCTACTTACAAAGAAGATAAAAATGAAAAACCTCCTTTGAAAGAGTCAATCTCAGTGCAAGACTTACACCATGATATTGTGCAAAGATAAAGTTGTATAAGTACCATTGTAAAGTGAATAATGTGAGAAACACAAACTTAAACATGAGACACTACACATGGATACAAAGCATTTGAAATATACACAAGAACTAGATGAGGAAAACTTGGAGAAAAATCATAGATAGTATCAATTTACTGTTACTAGTCCATTTTAAAGAATGTGATAACTTTGATATTGATTAAAGTGACTGTGATGATGAGGAGTTTGATATGTGAAATTAACATTTGTGCATGTTAAATTCCAATCCCTTTGAACAATAGAATTTTCATACTGATGTCAATAACAATGAGAAAATTTATATACCAAGTGATCATTTGCACGAAGTGACTATTATCCTCTTTTATAGTGATGATTCTTGGCTTATCCCTAATGGTCCCAAAACTTACTAGATAATTCATTCTAAATTCAAATCCATACCCACTAATATCATTTGTGATCTTACCGATGTTGACATATACATAGTATAAACTTGGCTTTTCTCTTACAAGTTTTACATATATAGTTCTATGGAATATGCTTATTTTAGTGGATCTTTATCTAGTAGCTTTTTCATATTACTCTATCAATGATCGCCCAATATTCACCAACAAATTATCCCTTCTCTAATACATGGGTTCATATGAGGATCTCTCTTATTTTTTTTTAAGAATAGGTTTCCTCACAATATACATTCTCCTTTGTATTATGGTAAAGGTGATGATTCCACTATTTTTTTCTAATACTTTTGATGATATCCATAATCAAAAGTTTTAGAAAAAAATAGTGGAATCATCAAAAGTATTAGAAAAAAATAGTGGAATCATCACCTTTACCATAATATTAAACCAATGTTATACATAAGACAACAATAATATTAAACCAATTTAGTCACAATTAGTGCTTCACATTAATTAAAATCACTAGCAATCAAATTTAGTCTCATGTAATATAGTACTTAAAAGGAACAATAACCAGATCATACCAAGTAAAGAACACAGATGCTAATCAAACACCATGATCTATAAGATGAAATTAATTCACCATAATAACTTTACATAAAACCTTTGCAAACAAATGAGCATAAATATCATATATTATTATGGAACTCAATGAAATACAATGAGAATTGGCCTTGCTTATATAGGCAAGGAATAATGATCTAAAAACCATTCAAGGTCGTAGATCAAGCCATAAATCAAGGAAATAACTAGTCATCAAAGAATTAGTCAAGACCATAGATTTAGGAGAGAACTAGACATAAAAGATCTATTCAATACCATAAATCACAGAAATAACTATACCTAACAACTATATAATATCTCCAAATATCTAAATAAGATAAAAGAAATATCCACACACATAAGTGGGTGAGGATAAATACAATAAAGGTAAATAAAGTACCTAGGTGAACATGAGCTAAGGTAAATACCTACTCTAACACCCCCCACAAGTGAAGCTAGGGGCCAAAATAGAAGTGGCATGTACACAGTATAAGTCTCGAAAACTAGTTCTGATGAGATAATCATGTACAATAACTAGAAAAAGGGACTCTGCAAGGTACCCAAAACCAGTAACAACAAAGTAGAGAGAGAAAAAACCCGCTGCAATGCATCCCAAGAAACTCAGCTCAAAAAAATCATACAATGTTGAAGAAGTTTACTATGCATTGTGGTCTAATCCATTGCTCGATTACAAAACTCAAAAACAATTGACACTGGGCTTCACCAAAATAGCTCTATACAAGGAGACTGTCAATGGAGTGATGTCGAAAGTGCAAAACAAAAACCAAAAATAATTCAATCAAATGTTGTAAATAGGTATGCCACGATCCAAGAAAAATAACCAAAGTGACAAGGCAAGGAAACAAAATACAGAGTGTCACGATCCAAGAAAAGCCAAGGTAACAAGGTAAGGACACAAAACTCGAAAAAGTAGGATCAGCACCACACCTTCCCATACTACTACATGGGTGGAGTAACGCTATAAATATATATGAGTTACCCAAAATCAACTACTCAAACACTAACAAAATAACACTAGACTTCACTAGAATAGATCCCCCACAAGAGATATTGTCAACATGCCAAAAGTGTCAAAAATACAGATACAAAATCTCTCAACAAACAAGAGAGATACACTACACCTACAAAAAAAAATGCTCAAAACAAGAAGCATTACAATGCAGAAGGTATAGAAAGTGGAGTAAGAGGTCGAATGGTGGAGGAGCCACACTAGTAGAGTCCTCTCAACTAATTCCTATGTCACCACCTTGAGTGATCAGATATCCACCCCAAATCAACATGGATGGATGAAGAATATCCTTGCATATGACTTGGTGTAAAATGTAAAATGGGTGCATACAAAGGAACATCAGAATGTGTGTCAGGTTTATCATGTTTGACAGCTGAAATCTTAGGTTTCTCAAGCCTGAGTGAACGTGTAGAACTCGTGTGTTTCTCATGATCCCCAAAAATATTCCAGCGAATAAAAATAGGACCTCTGTCAATGTGTGATCTCAATGAAGTATATGCTCGAAAACCAATGCCATGGTGAGAATTACACTTAACATAGGGGAAATAATACCCTGTGAATGTCTGCCAATACCTAGCCAATGGGGTTTGGGTGGATTAGTTAAGACAGATGGTTGTGTCTGGATCCACCCAGGTTCTAATCCTACTAGGCGTGATCCCTTTGGGGTGGTTATCAGTGGTGGCGGATGTTGCATCACCGGTGGTTACAACTGGCAGTTATTCTTGGCAGTGGCGTAATTTTCATCATCGGCATTGGCGTTCGAGGTGGCTGGTGGCTCTAAAAATGGCGGTGGCAAAAATTGCATCATTGGTACGAGATCACTGGTCACAGTCTGGGTTGGTCTAATTGTAATATCTTGTCTCAAGACATTGGTTGTAATGGGTGGGGTCCCAGGCAACCCTCCGGTTCATAGCTCTAGTCAAAAGCATTTATTAATAAAAAATTTCTGCCAATACCTCCACCAGTGAAACCCATAGAATGGAGTATACGAGAACTAAATGTAGTGGTATGGTTCTCAAAAGAGACATGCATATGAGAAAAAATAGGATACACAACATGTGTTACTGTAATAGGCATAGATGTGGAAGAGCATGTAGTAACAAGCCTCATAGGCTTAGGAGCATCAAGAGCAGGAATAGGCTCAAAGGATAAGAGATCAATATTAGTGGGTACAAGAGGGATAACTCCAAGTGGACTAGGAGCATGGATATGGCTGTCCCACAATATGATGGTGATGTTGTAGGCTAGCAAGTTTTTTCTGTAGGGAGTGTATTAGTGTATCCTTATCGTGAATGAGTGATTGTAAAAGAGAATTTCACTTCTTGAGAGATCTATTTTCTTCCACAAATTTTACAATATCCTCTTAAGTCCACACAGTTCAGAGAAAATCATATCATTGAGCACAAAAAAATAATAACTTTTACAAAAAATGGCACTTAAAACTGAGTTACCGATCAACAAATACAAGCTTTTCAATATTATGCTCTACTATTTATTTTAGTTGCCACTAAAACAAAATAAAATGCTCTTGCCTTCACCACACAAAAAAAATGAAAGCGGGATAGAGTTAAGCACCTACTAGTAGGAATCACAAGATTTAAGCCCTCATATGACCATGGCCTAAGGATTTCCATAATCCAAAAACATTGTATGACAGAAGAAAAAAACCTCGACTGGCACGAATCCCAAGGCAAACCAACGTGTTTAACCAAAATATGACTACCTTAATTGATTTTATAGCTGATCTTAAGGTTTTACCACCTTCCGGATCTAATGGAAGCCTCTATTTTACATAAAACCTCTTGCAACAATAAAATACAAACAAATCCCAAATATATGAATATACAGACAGATGTCAATAGCAATCTCCTTCTCTGATACCATAAAAGGAACGATAACCAAATCATACCACACTAAAAACATAGATGTTAATCAAACACCACAATCTATAAGATGAAATAAATTCTCCAGAATAACTTCACATAAAAACTTTGCAAACAAATGAGCAGCAATATCATATATTATTATGGAACTCAATGAAAATACAATGAGAATGGACCTTGCTTATATAGGCAAGGAATAAAAATCTAAGAACCAGTCAAAGTCATAGATCAAGCCATAAATCAAGGAAATAAATAGTCATCAAAGAACTAGTCAAGACCATAGATTTAGAAGAGACTTAGACATCAAGGATCTAGTCAATACCATAGATTAAGGAAAGAACTATACCTAACAACTAGATAATATCTCCTAATATCTAAATAAGATAAAAGAAATATCCACACACATAAGTGGGTGAGGATAAATACAATACAGGTAAATAAATTACCTAGGTGAACATGAGATAAGGTAAATACATACTCTAACAGAACTCTAATCACAAATCTCAATCTAGAGTCTTCTACTGATACTACTTCTACTCAGGTCTATCCCTCTTGCAAATTTTTATCACATATACTATGAAACCTCTAAAGTTTATTCATAATTATCCTTATTCTACTATGACATATTTGAGTCCTACTCCTCCTTCACTTTATGTGTCTACCACTCCTCCTAATGAGGCTCTTATTTGGTAAATCTTTTGTAATTCCCTTTCTTATATATAGTTATTTTCAAATAAATTCTAAAAAATTCCAATAATCACATAGTACAAAAAAATCATATTTGTAAAAACTACAAAATCAAGATTTACACATGACTCAATTGGCTAGTTTGTTCCTTTACACATGTTGTTTTTCATATTGTTTTGATGGATATCATATCTTTTCTATATAATATTTACACATGCGTTCAAGAGTTATATTTATCTTGATATATGACACACATAAGTTGATACATGATGATAGATGCCAACTTAGTCCCTTCTCAATGACACTACTCTTTGGGGGAATCTACTACACTATACAAGTTCATTTATTTCATTACAATTATGTTACATTTCCTCATTATGTTTGATTACATCTATTATATATATGTTAAATTTTAGGTTAACAAGACTAACACGTGTGTTTTTTTAGTGCTAGCTTATCTTGCTATTTATGTTTTACTATCACTATTTGGTACACTTGTTTGTTACATTACTTTCATTACTTTATTTTTTATACAATTTGATTTTTTGACTTCTTGCTTCCTTCACTACTTTATTTTTGAATGTATACGGCCTGAGCACCTTGTTTGTCTTGTGACACTATGGGTCTCCCATGTTTTTGGATTTATGTATCTCTTGTATATATGCACTTTCTTCTCTATATGTGGACTAAATTTCCTTATATTTTGGTTTTATACTGACACTATGGGTGTCCCATGCTTGCGGTTGTATGCATTCATGTGACTATTTTCTATGTTATTGCTAATGTTAGCTTGATTGACTATTTTTACATTGATTTGTCTACTTCTATACATGTGTACTATTGTTATTATTTATAATATTGTTTTTTACATATTTACATATTGTTTTCTTTGTGCACCATGGTCTCTACCATGTGCAACTCGTTTTATAGGATATAGGGTTCCAATAATGGCCACCATTCTATCATTTTATGCGATCCCATGTAAATTATTTAACTTATACAACCTGGAGACCCATATTTTATTTTGAGTCATGCACTCAAATTATTTATCACACACACCTCAAAAGAGGGGGCATTCATCATATATATTCTAAATTTATAACTAATAAAAGCATACTACAAGACATATGACCGATTTTTTATAGGGTAAATTCCTCAACAGTGGGTAGGAATACTAAAAAGTGGTATAAATTAATACTTGTCAAAATCCTACACTTCATTCAAGATCATAGTATGATCTTGACCCTATTGGATGTTCTCAGACAAGAGGAATATTCTAAAAAATTCCAACATCTTCAAATTCTTTCATCTATATAAAAAATTTTGATGCAAGTTCAGACACATATTACATGGTATAAATGATTATATAAGGGGCATGAGTTCTTCATTCTTTCTCATGTACACTACTCATATACAATTACATAATAAAGGTTTTGGGGACATAGGCCCTCTTCTCCTCTACTTTATTTTAGATTTTACACCACTCAGTATTATATATAAAATAGATAGTGGGGGCATGGCATATCAAATCCTTTTTTACTATGTAGTTGATTTATAAAATTGGACCTAGACCCATCTATAGTGTCGTGGTCCATGGGGTTATCATGTTTAACCTTAAATTAAATTTAATGTCAATTTGATTAGGTTTTACTTACAGTAATATAAAAAATATTACACTACTGAAAGCACTCATATTTACGCCTTAGATTGTAGCAATCAACCATACAATGAAGCATATATAATTTAAAGCACAAACAAGATGGAAAGAGGAAATTAGTTGGTTCATAACTTATTCAAGATGTGGCAATGACTGATCCAAGAAAGGGAAAAGTCTGAAATCTAGGACAGTCACTTGCTAGAGCTATAGAACCACTAGATCAAGACCATACAAAAAGGTCAAGACTAGAAGGTACGGCCTTGACCAAACCACATGATTTTTTACCTTTAAATAGATGGGGTTTATAACTTTTAGTGTTTCTCTATGTCACTACTTATCACTCTTTGATAACTTCAAATTTACATGAAACCCTAGATGTTGCGCCTAAAACTTGCAAAACAAACCCTAGTTATCCTAAAATACACTCAAGCAATCATTAGCCCTAAAAATAAAGATGAAAATTATTAATTCAAACTAATTTTATCGGTAACCCTACTTGTGAATCACCAGGTGCCGCACTACATTTCAAACTCAATGTATTTCTCATAGTGTTTTTTGTAAAGGTGCATATAACTATCCCTTAACCTAGGTTGGCCCTTGTGCCTCAACACCAATAATGGGCTATGTTACTTCGTCCCAATAGAACCCCTTGTGTGCAGATCAAAAATTTAGAATTATGACCTCATATGTTGTGTATGCATCATGCAAATGTAGTCATTGCTTTCTCATTTCAATAAGAGGTAGATAAAAAAGGTGAATTCTAGATGATAAATGCTTAGGTTATACTTGTATATATATAAGGTATTACTTTGAAATTAGGACCTTAGTGCTGGGAAAGGACAACCCAAAAGATATAACCTGAAAGATAAAAGAGTGACGAATGGAGCCATGAAGAGAAAAAAAGTCAAAAACCAAAGGGGCCAGGACCATACACAATGGTTAGGACCATATGTGTAGTCCTAACCTTGTTGTAAATTCTTAGACTAGGATTAGCTAAAAGAAAATAATAAAATCATGGTTCCAAATATCTATGTAAGAATACTCAAAATCTATTCAAAGAGGAAAAATAGTAAGAATTAGAGTTCAATCAGGTTACCAAGAAAAATTTACAAAGGATTGATGCCACTAAGATCTTATTTCATTTTTCAAAACTTATGTACATAAAAAAATTAAAAAAGCATGATGTAATAATGATAGTTTGCAGATTTTTGTGTCTACATTTCCTCCCCCTTTATGACAATGAATGAAATTTACTACTATAAAGGAAAAGAGAGTCATACCTATGAGAGTGTTGAAGCAAGAAACATACAAGTTTGTTATGAGAAAATAAGAAATAATGGTGAACAACATGACTCACAGTTGACCCACATGGAGATAAGGGAGAAGTGTGTTGTAGGTTTCAAAATGGGATTTCATAGTTGTGAAGAGAAGTGTTTATAAACATGGAGATTAGAAATTAGTAGTTTTGTAGATTTGGGGGGTGATCAAATCCCCCAAAAAATTATTGATTTTGTAATAATGTGGGACAAGGGTGTTCTTGATGCAAAGGGAAGAGTGTTGCAAAGCTACTTAGCTTGCCCCCAATAAAATTTCCCAATAATGTGACCACACCAATGTAGATGGATCTAGGTCTCAAAATTTGCTGAAAAAACCCTATAAGGTGAAAGGGAACGATGTCTCATTTCCCCCACCATGCATTATATAGGTGCATATTGTGATATAGGTGTTTATATTATACTTGAATATTTACATATTTCCCCCTATATCCATAATAAATACAATGGCATTTGGTGTTTAGTGTGTTTATATAATCATGGCCACTTGGGTGTTCATCTTACATCGCATTGGGCAAGGAAAATTGGCATTTCATAACCAAATTGTTAAATTTTCATGAATTTTGTACAGGACAGGATAGCCTTGCATAGCTAACCCATTGTACTTAGAAATTTTTAGATAAATGAAATATGGGGGTGACCTTGCATAGTTATCCCCATGTATTTTCCCCCTTTCAATGAAAGGGAGAGTGTAAAGCACAATTCTTGAGGTGAAAGTGAATAAAATGAGAAATATTAAGATATATTACAGTGTAGCAGATAGGAATTGTAGAGTATGTACTGATAATTTGTGATCTCTTGTGAAAGAGCCAATGATAGCTAATACATTGTAAGTGTGAAAACAGTGTTAATAATATAGATGATAAGATAAATACATGTGTAGAGATAAAGAATAAGTGTAAGGTAGGGTAATGATGAGAAACATGGTCACAATACCATATATGGTGTGCAAAACGGGTATACAGAGCTTGAGATATGGCCTACATAGTTACAAATCCCTAACTGGTTAAATTGAGTAGACAGTAAAGTAAGGTGTGGAAATGCTACCAGTAAAATGTACTATAAATAGTAAGTTGAAAAAGTAAAAATTACTTTTCATTGTGCGATTTTGATTGGGTGTGATAGGAGCTATGAGTTTTTGATGATGATGAGAGCTAGAGAGGCCATGCATACATGATTTGAGTGCATGGGAGATACGATTATGTTGAAGATGATAGATGCACTAGTAAGTGCATTTATTGTTGAAATTTTGAGAAAATTAGGTTACATTTCCCTAATTTTTTTCAAGTTTCAAATGTTGTGGAATTTTATGTATATTTATGAGACCAGACTAAATGATTTGGTTTTGCACTTGGTTCAATACCATACGAAACTGTATGGTACCAATCCTGAACCATATGGTTTTGACCTGAGGTGTTGAAAAATGAACCCAAATGTGAGGGTGTGCTATTACAGGTGATTTTAGATATGGTGGGTGTATTCTGTACTGATGTATGATGATATTTTGTAGTAATTTTGATGTCCTAAACACTATATGTTTTGCACATTTTTTTACTTGTAGAGGGATATCCACGCACAAGAATTACATGGTGGTCAACACTTGATAACCCTATTTTCTTTGGGTCTAGATGATACATGATGGGATGTACTTGATAGGTTCGAATTGTGGCATGTGATTTAATTGAGGAATTTCCCAAAAATATGCATTTGATTACAACTTTGTGTGAGTAGTGGAATGTTGATACTTTCACATTTTTTCTCCTGACAGGGGAGATAATAGTGACATTAGAGGATGTATACAAGATATTGTAGCCACCTATTACAAGTGAGAGGTTGTAGGTATTTCCCCCATATATGTTGTATCACATGATACAGGCGCATGTATTTTGGGTGGGTTGTGATTGAGAGAGTGTAGGGACATAGGAGGAGCTTTGAGCTCATGAGGACTAGTTCCTATTGAGAGTAGTGAGGAGGATGAGTGATTGCATGAAGGGTGTACCCTTGGTATGTTATGTATGGAATTTTTGTAAAACTTTATATATATATATATATATATATATATATGAACATGGATTTCATGATTTATAGTTGTGATGAGTACAAAGGTGTCATAAGTATGCATTGATGATTATATATGTGATTATGACTATATGATTGCATTGGATTAGGATGTATGTATGATTGACATTTAGATGATATATACTACTTGCTGTATGTTTAATGTGTATGATTGGATTGAATTAATCTAGAGTATGGATTGACTCAAAAATTTATGAAGTAAGCAGTGACGATGTGGTGAATGATACGTAGTTAAAAATTATAAGGATGATGTGTGTAGCTTCCATGTATGTTTCAATGGTCATATAAAGAAAGGAAACCTATTCTCATGAAAGAAGGGAGGGATATCCTCATATGTGCCATGTGGGACACATGGTAAGAGTGATAGGCATGGGAAAAAGTAGATATCAGGTTAGATCATGGTGTGGTAAAGACATGATGAATGAGAAATGATAGGGAATTCTTAGCTACCAAGAGAACACTAGTACAGACTATATGCGACAATTCAGATTAACCATATGTGTTGTGGATGGTACAAAAGAAGAGGTGGAAGTCATTTTTTAACTTTTGGTACATGCCTCTACTTTGTGGTAAGCCATATTTATGTGGGTTTTGGAGGATACTTTTGAGGAGTTGTTTCACTATGAGAAACATCATTTATTTCATTGATAGCATGAGTATTGAGAGTTACACTTGTTGTAATATGAAAACACGAAGGAGGTGAAGTAGATTTATCATAATATCATGTCTTAAAGGAGAAGACGCCTTTGTCTTCTAAGAAATTTAGCTTCTAATCTACTGCATATTGGTCATTATCACAGTGTTAATTAATGTTTTGAAAGTTACAAGAAGGAAGACCTCATTCTCATGTAAGCTAGTGAGTATGGTGATGATTATTAGGTGGTAAATGAATCAATATTTTATCCATGAGGGAAATTAGAATATCATGTAGTTGATCAACAAGCTTGTCAAAGTAAACTAGTCTATGTTGAGAGTGAGGAGGATCTTGTATAACAACTTTAGGTTTAAGAGGAGATTGATAAGAAATGTTACCATGATGTAAAACCTTAACTTGATTACTTGTAAATGACAGTGATAATGGTGAATCGTAATCATTTGAAATAGAAGTAATTTTAATATTTACATCCATATGTTTGTGATTATTTGGGAAGAGAAAATCTAGATCAAGGTCCATAACTCAAAGGAATATTTTAGTGAAATAATTACATGTATCATATAATAAGTGTTCCTTGAGGGGATGAACAAGGTCTCTAAAAAATATATATTACATCTATAAATTAATGTGCTAGTATAACAAGTGCATATTGGCTTTGAATCGTAAGATATAGGTTCTTTTTTACCTTGGTGAAGAGAGGGTAAACACTCATATGTAGTTTTAGGGCCTTTATTGAAGCTAAATTGAACTAGGAAAGCATTTTTAATTTCTAAGAAATTACTTAAATACCTGCTAGGTATATGTGTAAACTAATATAGAGCATCTCCTATGAGGCTGCGATGGAAAGCTTTAAGGAGTAACCGATCATTGTTATATGAGACCATAAGGGCCCTAGAATGCTTAAGGTGCAAATAAGGATCTGATTTTCCATCAAATAATGGAAATGTAGGCATGAAAAAATTCCTAGGAATGGACTCAGGAGATCTTGCACATAATGGGATTTCCATAGATGGTATTATAATCAATGTTAACATAATAATATTTTCTCTTAAGGGTTATAGTTTTAACCTTGCATTTTAAATCACCTATTGCATGCATAAGGGAAATAATCTTTTCAGGAGGTATGACATAAGTATTTAGATTCTCATTCAAAGGTTGTACCTTACCATTAATGGTAGCCACATGGACACTATTTCTTTTGAAATTAATGTGAAGTGATGTCTCATGTGCAACTACTTTTGGTAACACTTGGGGTTCTATAGGTTTAGCCTCATGTTGGGGATCTAAATGGATATTATCCATAATCACTTATCCACACTAGGATAAGAATCTAATGCTAAACAATTTTCATCAACATGTGCCTTTATACTAAGAGAAGTAGAAAAAATAGGGATAGTAGTTATAAATGAATTAGATGTAAAAACATGACTATTAATTTTAATAGAAGAAGTAGAAACACAAGTTGAATCAATATTATTGTGTGTAATTGGGATATAATCAATTGTATGATTAATGTGTGCAAGAATAACATTAGGAATATAATTAGCATCAGAAATTACCTTATTTTTACATTCAAGAGAAGCAATAGAAACATTAGTAGAAGTATGTTCTAGAGGCATAAGAATAGTACGATTATTAATATTAATTTTGTATTCATAAGGAAGAGTAGAAACACAATTAAGGTCATGTGCAATAGGAGAATAATAATACATATCACCATTAAAGCATTCAATATGGGTGTATTTTGAATCACTATCATAAATTCAAGGAATACCATCAATCAATGTAAGAATGGAAGGGATAGCTAAAAACATTCTCATCATCACTAGAACCTACGGGATTTATGGCCTCAAGCATAACATCACCAGGTGTGGGGGATGATGATTGGTCACCATCACTTTCCCAATAATTTATATTACCTTCAAGACTAGGGGTAGTAGTACATGCCATCTCACAAATATTTTTCTATATCTTTGGTTGGTGCAATGGGAAAAGTAGGAGTAACATTACTAATGAAGTTGATTATTGGGAATGTTTCTTGTAAGATAATATAGGAATAAGATCTTGAGTTGGAGTAAAAAAACAAGGTGGAAGATATTCAAACATGAGAGGATGAGTCTCTTGATCATATTTGAATATGAAGTCATCATCATTAGGATTACTATAGAAGAGTTTACTAGTAATAACATCACATCATGTAATATGACCAGATGTAGCATAACTAAGGACAACATCATAAGGTACAAACTCTAAAAGTGTGCCAAATTTATAATTACAATTTCCACTTTCACACCACACAAAATAACCATCATCTAGATTATGAAAAAGAAGAATGATCTTAGAAGCATCATTAAAGTTTGTAAAACGAAAAGTAGTATGGACTTGGTTAGAGGAATGAGAAACCTTGTAGTTTAGAAAATATCTATAGCAAGCCATGGCCACACAAAAAAGAAGGGATACTCCAAAAATAATGCACACATTCCCTAAGATATCCCTAGGGTTTTTAGATCAACAAGACTAATACACAAGGAACTAAGAAGATTCTAGATTAGGTGAAGGATTTGATCAAAAGCGGCTCCACTAAAACATTTAACCTTTGATTAAATTTTAGGTCTATTTAATTAGGTGTTATTTGCAATAATACAAAAAATATTACCCTTAGATCATCGCAATCAACCATACAACCAAGCATATACAATTTGAGGCGTAAAAAATATGAAAAGAGGCACTTAGTTGGTTCAGAATGTATGTAATTCACAAACAGGGACAAAAGCCTGTACAATTTTATTAATTTGAAATTAATCCATTACACAGGTGCAGGCTGCAATATATATATATATATATATATATATATATATATATATATATATGTATGTATGTATGTATGTATGTATGTATGTATGTATGTATGTATGTATGTATGTATGTATGTATGTATGTATGTATGTATGTATGTATGTATGTATGTATGTATGTATGTATGTATTGCACATTCAGATACAAACAATAAAGGATGTTACACAGGTACACCTGTGAACTAATACAAATAATAATATTATTAAAACAATGTAACAACTCCCGTAGTGTTTTGAATAAAGACAATAAGATGGTTATGATTAGATATAACCATATAACATTTAGTAAATAAACTAACTAAAATGCATAATTAATTAAGGTAATAATATATTTACCCTAAAATTCCCCCCCTTAATTTTTCATTGCCTCAAGGGATGAGGAGAGGAACACTCTAAACATATTGAACTTGTCACGTGTAAGTGACTTTGTGAAGATATATGCTCATTTTTCAGTTGTTGGACAAAACTAGAGCTATATATTGTGCTTCAAGACATGCTCGCGTATGAAATGTACATGTACCTCAATGTGTTTTTTTATTTCATGAAAAACTAGATTGTGAACAAGTTTGAGAACACCTTCATCGTCAACATACATGGTGGCCAATTTTTCCTGTGGCATTCCAAGTCCTTTGAGTATGTGACATAGCCATATCGCTTCACAGAAAGCTTCTCCTGCAAAATGATACTTAGCTTCTATTGAAGAATGAGAAACAAAGTGTTGTTTCTTACTTACCCATGATATTGGTCTAGATCCCATAAAGAATAGAAACCCTAAAGTGGATTTTCTATCATCAATGTCACATGCATGATCTAAATCCGAACATCTCGACAAGAAGAAGTTGTCATTATTTTTGTATTCTAGACCAAGATCCATTGATCCTTTAAGATATCTCAAGATGCGCTTTACTACTTTCCAATGAAAAACTTTGGGTTCCTACATGAACTAGGATAAATAGATCACTGTAAAGCTAATATCTAGTCTAGTGTAGGTTAGGTAAATGAGACTCCCAATCAACTGCCGATAGAGAGTGGAATTTACCATAGGAGATGGATCTAAATGATGTAACTGCAATCTATTCTCCATAGGTGTAGCAATCGGTGTGTAATCCATCATCCTAAAATTCTCGAGTGTTTTCTTGTTATATTTCATCTGAGAAAAAAAAAATTGATTCTCTTTCTGCTATACTTATAATCCAAGACAATAGTTCATTACCCTGAGATCTGTCATGTCGAATGATCAATTAAGATCTTTCTTCATTACATCAATCATCCTCACTGAACTACCAATGATGACTAGATCATTGACATAGACAATATCAATCACAATCTCCCCCCCTTATTTTTTGAGGTAGAGATTGGGATCATATGGATTTCTTACAAATCCATGTTGTATGAGATGCTCACCAATTTTGATGTACCAAGCTCGGGGTGACTGTTTAAGGCCATACATATATTTCTTGAATCTACATACCTTTACTTCTTGACCAGGTACAACATATCCCTTAGGTTGAGTCATGCAGACTTCTCCTTGTAAATCTTCATTCAGGAAGGCACATTTTACGTCCATCTGATGGAATTTGCAACCAAGCTGTACAGCTAGAGAAAAGATCATCCTGATCATTTTGATCTTAGTTGTGGGATAAAATGTCTCCTTATAGTCAATGCCTTCTTTTTGTGCATACCCCTTTGCTACAAGTATTGTTTTCTACTTGTCTATTATCCCATCTACTTTATACTTTGTTTTGAATATCCATCTGCATATAATGGGTTTCTTCCCTGGGGGAAGATCGTCAAGCTACCAAGTATTGTTTTTTATTATTGATCGATATTCAGAGTCCATGGCATCTTTCCAAGATTTTGACTTTAGGGATTCCTGGACTATAGAGGGTTCAACAGACTCAATAACTCTACTCATCAAAGAAAAGTTCACTTCTTCTCTTTCTTTATTGTAAGTTCGTGGTCCAGGGGTGGATGTATCCGGTAGAGCATCCATTCTTACATCTTGTAACATGCTAGTATACCACTTGGGCATACGCTAAACTATTCATATGGGTCGTGGTTCTATCAGATCATCACCATCATCCCCATCATCACTTTCATCATCTGTGGGAATATCAGCTTTAGTTTTAATAACTTGTGAAGAATCTACATCAGGTGAGTTTGAAGGAGGATACTCTGCTTCCTTCTTCTCAAAGAACTTAACATCTCTACTGGTGTAGACTCTCCTGGTCTTTGGATCCATCCATCAATTATGCACCTTGAAGACATGGACATAAGTTAACAAGCATTGATTACATATAGCACATAAGATGGTGAATAATTATTATTATAATATTATAGCTTACATTGCGGAGAGATTAGTGGTAAAAGCATGCACCCAGGCTGATAAAAGTGACAAGATAACTTGGGGTGTCATTATACTCTTAATTGTATTTAGTGAAATCAGTGTACCCGATGGGCTAAAGGAAAATTATGGGAATACCCCATGGAAAATACATCACCTGCTTTGAATTTTTCCAAGTATACATGTCATGGTTCAATTTCAAACACTTATAAGGAGCACAGGAGAAGTGGTTTAGGAGGATGCATAGGGCATTTGAGGGAGAGTGGCACATACCGCATGAAATTCCTAGTGTGTTTGATGGAAAAGAAAAGTTTTTGGCATACCAACACTTATTTATAGGAAGATTATTCATGAAGACAGGAGAGAAGAGCCCATGGTGTAAGTTACCTTTTTTATTTACTACTTGGTATTTTAAAGATTCAGTGAACAGGTTACACAATGTGTGGAAATTACATTTTGATCCTGACAGAGTAGATGGATACATTCATATTTTTGCAAGATATATGTATGGCCTAATAAGTAGGCATATGTGGAGAGAATGGAGTCAGACAACATTGACATAACTCTAGAGACTATGGTTTAGGAAAGTTTGAGCATGTGTGCATGTATGTATACCTGAGGCTACGGTTTAAGGATGGAAATGTTATTGTTGGAGAGGACTTGTCTTTACAAGGTCCTCCAAAGGGAAAAAATATTGTGGGCACAACAATGTCAATGGACCAAACACCCCCAAGTAGTAAGAATAGGGACATGAAGGCTTGCATGATGTCCTTGGTGTGGAGAAGAGGAAAAAAAGACAGCATTGCACTTAATCATGTGAGGAGATAATTACACAGAAGGTGTATAGGTACAAATATTGGTGCTAGCCCCTCATAGCCACTAAGGAGATCACCACGCACACCACCGGTTAAGAAGGCCAAGGAAGAAAGAAAGAAAAGGTGAAAATACATATCGGTTAAAAACCTACATGATCTTATTACTAAGATCATACTAATTATCCTAGTCTCGTGTTAATTTGCTACACTCCACTAGTAAATTACCCTTTCTAACCTCTCCTACAACCCTAAACCCTATTAATCCCTCTCTAACTAGCTTTTATAAGCTTGTTTCCCTTTAATTAACCTTGTTTAGGTTAATTAACCCTCTTATTGACTTTCTAAGAAGGATTTGAATTTCTAAACAAATATCTTACCTTTCCAAATAGCCACTTAGCTTCCTAAAATCTTGTTCACACCTCCAAATATGTTTTTCTAAAAATCAACTTTTTAACCCCTTTTTAGTCCCACATGCATCCAAAACATCCTTTTCTCAAATCCAAAAACTATAAATAGAGGGATACCCCTCCCACCTTTTCCTAAGAACTCTCTCTCTCTCTCTCTCTCTCTCTCTCTCTCTCTTCTTATTTAAGCCATTTTAGGTCTCTTAGAGTTATTTCATAGTTTATTTGAGTTATTTGCTAATCCATTTCAAATCTTTAGGTAAATGGGAGAAGCCATTAATGGTGAGCTTCCATTCTTAAGCTTTTGAAACATCAACAATCACAAAATTGATTGCTAGAGCTTTAATAGGTTCATTTATTGATAGCTTTCATGGAGTAGAGAACTAATATAGTCATGTTTAGAGGTTGATTGTTTGTTTCAAGCTTTATATATGCATGCAAATAGGTAGCTCTTGCTTATCTCTAATTTGATGGTCATTGAGTTGTTTGTTTAAAGCTTTTGGGGCCTCTTTTGTGTTCTTACCCCATTTTATAAGCTTTTGCAAACTTTTCATTGCACACATTTGGCACACCCAATGGGACTTACTCCATAGTCCTTTTTAAATATTTTCTAGGCTTTACATGTCCATTTTTAATCATTTTAAAGATTTCTAGGGTTAAAAGGCTTGTCTTTTAATAGATTTCATGTTTTAAACAAGCTAAATCTCCCTTTTTCCTAAAGCATTTAATGAGTCTAGCTAGAAATAGGTTTCCATGATCAACAACTAATATGTTTGCCTCTTAAAAAAATCATTTCCATGTTTTTTTAGGTTTTTTACAGGGGTACATGTAGGTGTACTGGATCAGAGTGTCTCTGTCGAATTGGATGCGCACCATTCAAGTTGGTTGTGCACCTGTCTAGTTATATTTTACACTGTCAGTCCATTTACAAAGGGTCACGTACTTGTTGCACTATTGGCGTATTCATTGAACTGGCATGTGTATCTGTCTTTGGATGCGCAGGTGTATTTTTGCATAATGTGTTTATTCTTTTTTTAGCTTGTAGGCATACCCATCAGAAAGGGCGTATCCATCAAAACCCTAGTGTATTTTTTGTTCTACCCATGTAGGTGTTAGACGTCTCTATCATATTTTTTTGCCACGCTTACTCTTCAGTTGGAGTGTGTATCCACTAGTTGGGATGCACAGGTGTCGGTCTGGGTGTGCAAGGTGTTGTGTTAAAAATTGAATTTTTTTCCTGAGCTGTAAGATCAAAATTTCTAGTTTTACTGGTTATTTTTCAGGTTTTAACAAGTGATTGCAGGGTTCTTTTGATTTTGTTTTGACTAGCTTAGTTAAGTGTTTCTTTTTTTAGTTGATAGAGGTTTTCGAAGTGTGTATGCTCTTCCCTCGCACCTTCTAGGTGATCTTGGGAACCAAAAACACTTCCAAAACCTTCTTATTTCTTTCAAAACACTTACTTTAAGCTTCATAATGGATTAAATTTCAAAGTTGGTTAAAACGAAATCCTTTTTTGTAAAAAAATTCAAGTATTTTCCATTTTTTATAGTTTAGTTTATCACCTTGTGTATGCTCTTCCCTTGCACCTCTTTTGGTGATCTTGGGAATAAAAAACAACACGTGAACTCTCTTTCGATATCTTGATCTTTTTGGAAAACTACTAACTCCTTGCATGTAGAACCAAAAATCATTTGTCAAAGAAAGGAGTTTAGAAACACAAACCTACTAATACATGTTTGATTGTAGGTTACCAAATGGTGTGCTACTTAAAACCACATTAAGCTAAGCAAGATAAAAAACACACCACATACATCACACTGTATTGCAGGTTTCAGAAAAGGGTACGTCCCTATCCGACTCAACTAGAACATAACCCCTTTGGCATAAGACCTTAAGCTACAATAATGGAGGTGGTTCTAGGAACCCTAAATTAATCCACCGTTAATTAACCTCGTGGATGAAATAGGAAGTGCTCCGCTTACCCACTTGACTAGTTTTTACATTGTGAGTTAGAGTCAAAGTTGTTTGTATCGCGACCCTAGTGAGAATACATGTGAACGCATTTATTTCTCATCATATTTGAAGGGGGTAAAGTAAAGCCGAGATACTCCTTGGGAAACCTTGGTAAATCGAGCTCGCATTAGAAAAACTGTTGACACCTAGTTGAGTGATCTACTTAGGAAAGCCATTTTGTCTTGGAGCCCACTTTACTAGTCCATTATCGTGTCTTGTCGAACCATCACGAAGTGACGACTTACTTGGAGTCTAAACCTTGTTTTTCAAACAAGGAAAAGAGTCCACTTAAGTTAGATCTAAGTGTCATTCATCATGATATTTATGATGTATCACTTAGCTTAGTTTCTTTCTCACCTTAGGACGAGGTGAAACTCTACCCAAGTGACGCTTAGTTTATTTCCACCTCATTTGGTCTATACCCTTGCATTCTTGTTGCCCATTTGGGACAAGAAGGAGGCATACCTTGTGAGTGTTATCATAGACAATGTTCACCACTTTTTTGTCCGTTTACGCCCATCCATGTTTGCGGCTAGGTTGTTAAATGTCTAAAGTGTGTGAGTACATTTTCACGTCTTTGATAGTCCTTTGATCTTGATTTCAAGATCGTCTTCATAGCTAGGATTTTGTTTCATCATTATTTCCCCTTGAGTTGTTATTTTTGCTCACATTTTAGCTATACAATTATGGTACTTACATCTTGTTTTCATTTTTTGAGAACTTGGTATAAGTTTCTTTATTGTATCGTTACGCTGCTTGCACAGATAATAACTTCTTGGCTATACTTGTACTTAGTTTTGATTCCAACAACATTTGAGTATTTTGAGAGTGTTGATACTACTTTGTTTATATCATGATGACATCATCTTGATACTAACACCTTGCTTGCTTGGTTAACGTATCAAAATAGTGTTGTTATGATATCCACATTTACAACTTCCATTATCAAAAACTTAGGTTTTGTCGGCATTTGAACTTGTCATAGTATATCTTGTGGAGAGATTGCGTCAATATCACTTTGGTACTTAGGTCTTGTTGGAATTCTAACTTGACCTATATGTTGATAGGGTATTGTCACTATCTATCTTGTGCCCATCATTGAGATCATAGCTTAGGGTATAGTCTTTCTAAAAATAGTTTGAGTGATTTTTTGGTTTGTTAGAGTGTTCGTGTGATTGTTCCTAGAACAATAAACCGTTGCATAGAATTGAATTTAAGACACACTAGGATATTTAGAGATTAGATGACTTACACGATGTATACTTAGGTTTCCTACAAATTGAATACATTTAGACAAAACCTAGTACAACTTTGACTAGTAATGCCAAGAATCATGAAAATGGCATCTAAACCAAATGAGCATGACTTAGAAGAAAATCCTTTTGCATCGTTCCCATTCAGTGGTAATAACTTAGCACCTCTCTTTTCGCAAGTCAAAGACATAGAACCTTTGGTCGATCATAGCAGAGAAGAATCTGATTCTTCTGAAGAACAACATAAGTTAGACCTAGTTCACTTTGACGAGCTCCTTTATTATAACAAAGATCAAGTACTCACAAGAGTTCTTGAGTTAGGAGCCAAGCTTCCACAAGAGAAGTCAGAGACTAAGACCATTAATCGTAAAACAGAAGAGCAACCATCCCTCTTAGACATGGATAACCCCTTTGACGTAGGGTATGCTTCCACTTTTGGACAACATAACAAAAACATTGAAGAAGACCCATCAAAACCAATAGGTGATTCGCGAAGACCTTATTCTAAGGCTTCACGCAAAGTAAAAGTTGAACATGAGTGCAAAGGCTCACCACCTCCTAGGTTTGATGAAGAAGATGATCCCTTAATTGAAGAAGAGATCCTCCAAAAACATATATTGAAACTCAGTCAAAAGTTAGCAAACTTAGGCTCTTCGAGTAGGAATGTGCATAAAGATAAACTCAAGACAAAATCTAGTGAGTTTCACTTTGATCCATATGATGATGCAACTTTCAAAGTTGCTAAGGTAAATAGACTGGTATCACCTACAAAGGAACAACTCATTCAACAAGAGTTACAATCGATGAAAAATACACTTACTACACTACAAGAAAGCAACGTAGGACACAATAGGAAATACCTATATGAAGAATTATGTCCTTACCCCTTTGATAAGGATATGTTGTGACAGTCATTTCCAAAACATTTCACCATCCCTAAATTTGAAAAGTATAAAAGCAAAGGTGATCCTCGTGATCACATCAAATACTTCTACATGGCTTGTCAAGAGGTTGCATACAGTGATAATTTCCTAATACGATTATTTCCTCACAGCCTAGGAGCACTAGCATTAGAATGGTTTTTTAGTATACCCAAGGGATCCATTATGACATGGCCCACACTAGCTGAAAAATTTGTGTGACATTACTCCTTCAAAATGGAGAATGATATCACCATGAACGACCTTTGTAACACAAAATAGAAACCTAATGAGACCTTTGTGGGCTTCTTACAACAATGGCATGGATTGGAAAGTCGTTTCCCTTGTGCCCTACTGGAAAAACAACTAGTGAGCATATTCATCCCTAACTTAAACCCGGAAATATCCTTTCATTTACAAATGCAATGTGGCTCTAACTTCGAAGAAGTTATAGAGAAAGGTAGTCAAATCGAAAAGGCTCTCATTGTGAAGGGTACACTTAAACCGGTCATAAAGGACAAACATGAAACAAAACCCTCAGATAAACCAAAATTCTTCAACAAAAACAAACATGTCATTGGTGATGGCATTATAGACTCCAAAAGAGTCCAAAACTGTACAAAATGGTCCACTTGTAAATATTTCGCAGGGACCTTTCCCAAAGACACCTACAAAACGTATGTTTAAACCACTAACATAATCACTATTTACCATACATAAACACTTAGATGCAGTGAACATGGTGCAGTACCCAACCATGACAGTACCATATCCAAAAGATGCTCCAAAACTCAGTTGGTTCAAAGAACATGAGTATTGTGATTTCCATCATGTCAAAGGACACAAAATTGATAGGTGTTTGAGACTGCGACATTATATACAAGACCTCATCGAAGAGGGAAAAATCGCATTAGATTCACCCTATGGCTCAGGACAGGGTCCCAACAAGAAAATGTGTATATTCAAAGATCCCTTTCCTAACCATGCAGATAAGAAGGAACAAGAAGCCAGATCACAGAAAAACTTCCAATGACTATAGGATTGTTGCCTATGTTTATCCAACTAATGATAGTCCCTTTGATTCCCTTATAGGTTGTATCCATTCATCTGATGAATAGGTTAATACTATTAGGATTTTAGAAAAAAAATTGTGTTGTAGGTACACGACGTGCTCGTTTGATCATACCAGATCCCCTACCTATTCCTCAAGAAGGTCATTACAATTTAATAGAACAATTGGAGAAGACACCAAGATATTGATTTTAGATCTCCTCAAAATCTCTACTGCTCATAAAAACATATTATATAAAACACTGCAGAGTTCAGGAGTCTCCACAGATGTAGATCCCATGCACCTTCAAGTGATGATTGCACACCTTGATTCCAATGATCATATCACTTTTGATCACACTGCAATCCCGCATAATGACCCAGAGCACAACTTACCCCTATACCTAGAAGTAGTTGTTACTCGTCGTAAGATCAAGAGAGTACTTGTGGATGGTGGATCCGGTTTAAATATTTGCACTTTGAAGCTGGTTAAGTAGTTGGGCCATTCAGAAATAGATCTAGGGGCTAAAAATATTACAATCACAACGTATGATAATGAGGAACGTGAGTCAGTAGGTACTATAGTAGTTCCTATGGAAGTGGGGCCGACATATCACAATACAAATTTCCATGTCCTTGACCTAGATCTTCCCTATAACATGCTCTTGGGATGCCCATGGATTCATGCCATGTAGGCTATTCCCTCCACCTTCCATCAGTGTATCAAGATGTGCCATGGAGGATAGATAATCACCATTCAGGGTGATCCAGAACCATTCACACATTGTAGGGCATTGCACAATTTTTCTCGTGCAACCTATGAATGTCCTTCTGCAGATATTGTTGTTCCCTTACAAACAGAGGCTATAAAGGAACGTGTGGATCCAGATATACCCACTCCTTGTAATCAGAACTTTCCTTTGTTGGTCAACCCTTTCTCATCATGGGAGGCAATGTCTGCAAAGTATGGCCCAGGTGAGCAGTTTACTCTTCAGCAGGCCTTACTGATATCAGATCTTTCAGTATCACCCAGGACATGGGGAAAACCTTATTTTCAATTCAAAAGCACTAGAGATAGATGCCCTGAACCCTTTGAGAGATTCATCCCTAGTGGTCTCTTGTCTGAGGAAAAGATGTTAGAAGATCCCACTAGAAGAGTACCTGAGGGTACCATGGCATCATGTCATCAAGCCCCGCGGTATATCAAAGGCCACCACATGATGTATGTCATGGGTTATAATGGGTTTGGATGCGGTATCAATGCACAAGGATGGTTAGAACCCATTCCTATCCCTCATTTCAAATCTAACAAACATGGCCTTAGAATTAGACCTCATGATGATCCACCCTTTGAGATCGATGCCACCTCTTCTGAACGTGAGGATGGCTCATCTCATTTAGATAGTGATGTGGATTCCCAATGTAGCCTCTACGAGGATCTTGCCTCCATAAACCTATTCCCTGATTCAGCTATTTTTACCTTATCTAGATCAAATTCCCAAACCAATTATCAAGTAACCCTTATATATCCAGAACTTGTAGATTGGGATCAAAAATTTCATGTGCCACTCGATTTCTTTGAAAATGATGAGGCATTCACAGAATTCATGGGACTTAGGGATTCTATTCTAGGGATTCTATTATGGGGATCACAAGAAAGGATTTTCCATCAAACTAGACATGTGTATACTTTAGAGAAGAAGCAGAGATGTGTGGACCCTTGATTAAGAAGGTTGTAAGAAATAATAATAATATGTCAAAGAAGCCTAATGTGAAGAACAAGCGCAAGTCTCATAGTGAATTTTTTTTGAGGCCCTAGTAGATAAGATAAATTAAGAAATCATACAAAAAGTAGAATATACTTATAAAGATGATCTCACACCTCCTATTAAGGTTGATCTTACTCTTCCCCCTAATCCTACACAGATGGAGGATGCTTCCAAAATTCTTGTAGAAGAAACGATCAGTGTCAATATTGGCTCAGAAGAAGAACCTAGAATGATAAAGTTGGGAGCTTCACTCTCAGCACAAGAACATAAGGTTTTTATGGAACTATTGCGAGAATATGAAGATATATTTGCATGGTCATACATAGATATGCCTAGTTTGGACCTGGACTTAGTCATGCACAACCTTGTTGTGCACCCAGATGGAAAACCTATCAAGTAGAAATTGAGAAAGATGCACCCCAAGGTTGCACTACTTGTCAAAGAGGAACTTGAAAAGTTATTAGCTGTTGATTTTATTAAACCCATTGACTATTCGGATTGGATATCCAACATAGTCCCAGTTTAGAAGAAGCCGGTTGGTATAAGAATCTGCACCGACTTCCACGACATCAATAAAGCATGTCCCAAAGATGACTTCCCCTTGCCTAATATTGATATGATCGTCGATTCTACTACTGGTTATGAAATGTTATCCTTAATGGATGGTTTTGCAGGTTATAACCAAATTAGAATTGCAGAGGAGGATCAACATAAGACAAAATTTCATAACCCCTTGGGGGACATTTTGTTACAAGGTCATGCCTTTTGGACTCAAGAATGTTGGGGCCACCTATCAATGAGAAATGAAGGTCATCTTACATGACATGATGAATGACATCATGGAGGATTACGTTGATGATATCTTAGAAAAATCCAAAACTAGAGGAGAGCACCTTGAAGTGCTAAGACGTATTTTTTAGTGTCTCCAAGATTACAAAGTGTGTTTTAACCCTAGGAAGTGTGTATTTTTCATTTTTTCAGGGAAGCTCCTAGGTTTCATCATTTCACAGAGAGGAATAGAGGTGGATCCTACAAAAGTTACAGCTATCACAGAAATGCCTCCACCTACAAATCTCAAACAACTAAGAAGTTTACAAGGAAAGATTCAGGTAATCCGTCGTTTCATTTCACAAACTTGCGGATAAGTGCCATCCATTTACACATCTCCTTGAAAAAAGTTGTTACGTTCAACTTGAGACTAGATTGTCAAAAGGAACTTGCACTTACTTAAACAATACCTCGTCAACCTGCATGTTCTCATGCCACCTACACCAGGCAGAACCTTTCCCTACTGTATATTTCAACCACGTAATTTGCTTATTGGTGCACAATGCTTGCCCAATATGACATGGACCACAAAGAAAGGTAGCAATTTATTACCTCAGTCCACACCTCGATTGGCTATGAGTTAAATTACCCACAAATTGAAAAGGCTTGCCTGTAGCAGTTGTCTTTGCCTTTCAAAAACATACGTCATTATCTCCTTAACAACAAAACCAAGTTGATATCCAAAGTTGAACCCTCTCAAATACCTCTTATCTAAACTCTGCCCTTACGGGACAAATGGCTAATTGGATCATTCTCCTTAGTGAATTTGATATTGAGTTCGTTAATCATAAAGTCATTGAAAGGACGGGTATTGGTCTATCAATTGATGGAAGCTCCCCTACCAGGAATGGAAGCATTGTGTCTTGGATCTGCCAGATTCATCCATGATGTATGTTAAAGAGTCCATCAAATGGAAAGTTCATTTAGATGTATCATCCACCTTCCACGGATCAGGAGTATGAGTCATACTCATCACTCCTACAGGGTGAGGTCATTCCAAGGAGCATTTTGTTTGGGATTCCCTTGCACAAATAACATTGTAGAATATGAAGCACTCATCAACTAGGCATTAAGTTGGCTATCACTTGGAATATCAGATAGCTACGAGTCATTGGAGACTCTCCAACTTGATGATTAAACAAATTTAATGATGAGTATAAGGTTAAAGATGAAAAGCTTATTCCATACAAGAAATTGGTTGAAACCATTGAAAGAATATTTTGTACAGGTTTTTTTTGAACAAAAAATAAGGTCACACAATAGGTTAGCAGATGCCATGGCTACCATCGGATCATTGTTACGCATTTCGCCTCAGGCAATTAAAATGTTGTTCTTCTATAGAACATTTAAGAGTGTCCACATATGACATGTTAGAGTCATTTTTTGCATTTGAAGTTGTTTTTCCCCTTCTCCCCTTGGTATGACCCTATATTTAGACTAGCTACAAGATGGACATGTTTCCCCCTAACATTACTCATTCTGAGAAGAAAGCTCCCTTAACCTGACGTATAGGCTCATTACACGCTCTTAGGAGACACCTTCTATCATTGTGGCTATCACAGGAGTCTACTTCATTGTTTGGATTTTACTGAATCAATCCACGCTATTAAAGACGTGCACAATGAGGTATTTGTGGAAGCTCACACTAGTTGCATGGTCTTGGCTAAGAAACTCTTTAAGGGTGGGATATTATTGGCCTACCATGGAAGCAGATTGTTGTAATTTTGTAAAGAAATGTGAGTTGTGTCAAAAGTACGGAAACTTAATACATGTGTCACCACAAGTTTGCAATTTATCGCAACACCTTGGTCGTTTTCTAGGTGAGGACTAGATCTCATAGGGAAACTCCATCCTACCTCATCAAATTTTCATACCCACATTATTATCACCATCAAGTATTTCACTAAATGGGTAGAGGTTGTGCCTCTTACTTATGTCACTGGTGCACAAATTTCCAAATTCATTATGAATCACCTCATTTTCCACTACAGCATCCCTTCTGCCATTGTCACTGATAATGGTAATACTTCAAAAATAAAATGGTCAAAATGTTATGTCAATGCTTTCATATTCAACTCAAGTGGTCCACCCCCTATTACCCTCAAGGTAATGGAAAAGATGAGGCCACCAATAAAAATCTTATACGAATCATGGAGAAAATGGTAAGTAAGATTGTCTGTAATTGGCACTTACAGATACATCCTGCCCTATCGGCCTATCGAACTTCCATCCGCACTCCTACTAGTTTGACCCCATATTCACTAGTCCATGGCATTGATTCCATCATACCCTTGGAAGTGGAGCTTCCCTCCCTAAGAATATCACTCCAAGACTATCTTGATAAGGATGAAGACTATAGAGGTTCTTGGCTATCAAAGATAGAGTTGTTAGATGATAAGCGTATGAGAGTGCTTAATCACTGGAAGGTTTACCAGATGAGAGTTTCAAGAGTATATAACAAGGGGATAATTATCATAAATTTGATATAGATTTTTTTTTTGCTAAACGAAAATCAAAAAAATATTGTCAAGAATAGAGAAAAGAAAGGAAAATTTGAGACTAACTGGTTAGGGCCTTATGTGGTGGATGTTAAATATGGATCAGGGGCTTATAAAATTCCATATTCAGATGGTGAAGAGCTTATAGAACCTATGAACACCATGCATCTCAAGTGGTTCTATGCTTAAGCATGGTGAAAATATCAGAAAATACCTAAAAATTAGAAAAAGAAAGAAAAAACATGCAAAAAAATCAAGAAAACAGTAAAGAAATAAAAGGTCGTCCAAGTGTGAAAACCACGCAATTGTGGCACATTAGATTGGTCCT
Organism: Taxus chinensis; assembly: GCA_019776745.2. Lineage (NCBI taxonomy): Eukaryota > Viridiplantae > Streptophyta > Pinopsida > Cupressales > Taxaceae > Taxus > Taxus chinensis. The sequence continues at coordinate 18,104,268 of CM034149.1, forward strand.
TGGGTGAAAACTAGTTTCTGGCACTCAAGGAGGGTTCGTTGTTCACAATTTACTCTTACATTTATACAAAGAACTATTGCTCAGGTATAGGAATCTTCCCTAAATCTACTTCGCCAAGTCATGATCTAGCTTGTTTGTTTTTATATCTGTGTGAAGGAATTACCTTTGTATATTCCCATATAATGCTGGGGGCACCTTCTTGGACATACACACATGGAATTCTACCTTTTTTATATTCCCACATCATGCTGGGGGAATACACACTTCTTTTTCATTGTACATCACTTTCAAACAAACCTTAGAAAACATAAAAACATTCAGAAAAGGTATACAAAAATCTAAAACATTTGAAATACCCCCTTCTAGGGACACTGCTACATCAATTAGAATAACATTGTCTCTAGGAAACCCTAAAAATAATGTGAACAGCCTTGAAAAGTTATCTTTTATGATGATACCCAAAAACAAATAATAGAAAGAATATCAAAATTGGTCCATAAAAATAGAGTCTTAGTTTGCTTGCTTTAGTTGTCAGTTTGTAGAATGTTGGTTACATTTTATTTCCATGTTGTATACGTTACATTGAATTCATTTGATTAGGTTAAGTCTTACTTAGCTATTGCATTTAGTTTGTATAATCATGTATACTTGTTTATCATTGTATTTGTTTTCATTCATTTAGTTTCCATTGTATTGTGTGATATGTTTACAAGATTGAGTTCAAATGCTTACTTTAGTTGAGTGTTTACTTAATTTGTTACATTAGATTCACTTTTTGTGCTTGTGATTGTTTATAGTATGTTAGTTTGTAGTTTGGTTATGCTTGTAAATTGATTGTACAAATTGTTGTCATCGTTACATATATCACATCTATCATCTATCATTTCTCATCACATCTAACACCATCAAAATACATCATATATACAAAACATGCTAAGTCTTACATCAAACATGTATGCTAAGCTAATAATCACATATTGTATCATCAATGGGGGCAAGAGGGGTTGCACATAATCACAAATCTATCCCCCTCACACCAATATCATCTATATCATCCTATGTACTAACATCTACCAAAGTATCTCATGTACAAAACATATGATATTATCTAAGGATTTTCCTCAGAAGCCTCGCAATCTCACTCAATTGCTCTCACACTCACTCGCGGTAAAAATTTATAAGAGATCTGCTACAAATGAACTGGTTGTGATTGATTTACCCCCCTGGGTGGGTATATTAGGCTACCGCGATGCCCTTGGGCATGTTTTCTCTGTTGTGATCACTCTAACACTTCTTCTCTTCACTAAAATGATTATTTTTATTAAATAATTATTTTTTATTAATTTTATGATACGCTGGGGCACTATTTTCCACCTAGCACTTATCTCTTCACCCTATTGAATTTTTTAATATTTTCAGGCACTATTTGTCGTTCTATTTTTTAATTCTATTTTTATCTATCGTCGTGATTATTTTTAAATAATTATTTTTAGCCCATTTTTCTTCTCATCGAGGCATGCTACTGCTACCTGATGCCTATTCTCCTCACTCTGGAGCATTTTCGCGTGATTCTTGGAGATCTTCCATTTCTTAAGTTCTTATGACTGATCAAAAAATTATAAAATCATTCAAAAATCCAAAATAATCTTAAAACTTTGAAAATGGACTAAATTGGTACAAGATCATTTACAGCTGAAATTTGTGTCTCTCACATGGCATTCATTTCATATCTTGTTTCCATTTCCACATGTATTGAGACAATGACTCACGGATCCTCTAGATGTCCAAATTATTTACAAAAGCTACAATGCTTACTTCATGGATACTATGGGGCATGAGTTGTCTAGTATTGTTTCGCTATGCACACTAATTTTTCATTGGACCTAAGTATCCTACATCATTTCCCTTACATATATAAATTGTTTGGGGCATCATTCTAAACCCTTTTCATCTATCAAAACATTTGGGATTTGTTGGTTGGATATTTTGTCAAACCAAAATATGAGGTTCAACCACAGTACATGGGATAATATCCCTCCTCAAAGACAGGTGAGGCCGCCTGTTTATTGCTAATCTAAAACACAGTAAATAATATATACAATATTCACACTAATCTAACCATTGGGGGTTGGGATGAAATCCCGAAATCCACATTCACACGATTCAAGGATATTGCTTTCGTAAGTGAAATAGGTTAGAAACTGTTACAGTGAAAGAAGCACGGTAGAAAAGAAATGGGAGAAACGTATTTTCTTTCCAGTAAACACAGAGCACGAAATAATCATACGAGTTTTAGATCACAGATATAGTGTCTGAGATAATTAGAAACACTGAGATTCTATGAAAAGAATAGCTTTAAGATCATGAACATAAGAACACTGTCTTAAATAAGATATATTCCACAACACAAAGTCTGCAAAACAATATCAACTTCTATTCTTCAAAATGATTGAAAGAAAACACAAAGTTTTTCTCCTTTCCAATAGCCTCTTAATGCTTCAAAAATTCTCGACCATTTAGAATGCACAAGCATCCCTTATTTATAACAAAAGAAGCTAGAGATAAAACAGGACAGATCCTGAAAAGTAGCATGCTAACTAGAGTTCAACTTTGCATGATTCTCACGCAGGAGATCAAGTCAAAGTATGAATTAAAAATATGATAAAACGGAAATAACAAAGACATGTCAATCTAAAAATAGAAATGACATGGGACGTTGGGAATTAATCTGTATCATCATCTTTTGCTTCTTCTTCTTTCTCCTCCTCCAGCTGAGACTATTTGTTCTGGAACTCCTGGAACTTCCGAATAATGCCTTGCATTTCATTTTCCTCAGGTGCAGTGGAATGATCATTCCACATTTCGCAGGTCTCATGGATATCACCGGCACTGTCGGGAAGCTTTTTCAGCCTTTTGCTGAGCTTTCTTAAGGCCTCCAACGTATGTTCAATCCTCACAAACTGACCAATGACTTCAAGGTTGAATCCATCTACAGGTTCATGTTGAACAGTCTCTTGAACTTGTTTGAAGAGATCATCTGCTGATAGGGCACTTGAGTTCCCAACTGACACCTTTGGACAAATCTTTAGCAATTCTTCTTCCAGATCACTTTTCCCATCGATCAATTTATCTCTTGATTCTCTCAACTTGCTGCAGGCTTCGTTGAGGATCTTTACTCTGAACTTGATGGCCTTGATCAGCTGGAAGTGTTTATCTGTATGTGGAAGAATGCCTTCTTCTACCAAGAGATGTGCTAGTATTTGCTTTAGCACTTGGAGAGCTTCACAAGTCAAATCAAGCTGTCCAAGTTCTTCAGTGAATTCCTCATCCATCTTCTCTCCTTCCTTCTGAATCTCTGCCAAGGACTGATGAACTTTCACCACGTCTTGAATTACTTCCTTCCCTTGTTGGAGCAACTTTTGGATCCATTCATCAACCACCCTTCCTTTTTTAGTAATCTTCTCAATCGTAGGCACCGATGAGAAATCAAATCCGGCAGAAGCAGAAGCAGATGGTATGGATTCCAGAGGTGTTGAGAGTTTAATCAAAACCTCTGTCAACTGCTCCACTTTTTCCTTAAGCTCATTTCTGTTGTCCTTTGTTTCTTTCAACTTTTGGCACAGGACGTCTATGGAATCCTTTGCATCTTGCTGCGCCCCTTTTGCTGTCACTTTCCCTAGAGCCACCCTGGTTACCTGGTAATCAGCAGCTGTTACATCATCTTTAGTTTTGTCAGCTGAGGGAGTGGCAATCTCTGCGAACTTATCTCCTGAAGCATCCACCAAAACCCTTGAAACTGTTTTGGGTTTCTTGGCTGATCTCGTAGTAGAAGCCTTAAGTGAGCTGAAATCAAAGGCTGGTAGGGGTACAATCACTTTCCTCTTCCTCGGAGTTTGCTCGAGTAGCCATTGTGGTGTATCAGAGGAAACTGCCAATGTTGTAGTAACTGGTATTCTACTCTCAAGGGGAGCAGATTCTACTATTGGAGGGGGAATAGCAGTCAACGTGGTAGTAGGTGCAATGAATAGAGGCACAGGTTGTGGGGGAGTGTTGGTGATCACTTGGGTTCCAGCAGAGAGGGGTGAGAGCCCGGAGAAAATATTGGCCATGCTTGAAGAAGTGGATGGGGAATGAGGAGGCTGAAGTGGTTGTTGAGGGGGAGGCACAGATTCAGTTTCCAAAGCCTTGAATGCAAGAGATAAGGTCTCTCCAGTTGAACAATCAGCAAATGGTGAAGACAAGAGCTGGCTTCCTCCTTCTAAATTAATCTCCCCTATTTCTGGTGGTGTTGGTGATTCTGGCACAACCACCGTTTGAGCTGGAGAGACAATTGAAGAGATTTGTCTTTCTTTCTTCTTCTTGGGAATCTTGATTTTTATAGACCCGCCAGTAGATTCCTTGTCCTTCTTCTTTTTGGAGGGCCCTGCTTCAGAAGCAGCCAATTTTGGAAACTTGTCATCCTTAAAATTCATCCCCCAAGAGGAGAGCCATTTCTTTGTACGAGCCAGAATTAGGGCTGACCTATCGGTGATAGAGGCTTTTTCGCTGGCCGACCAATCAATAGGTGGGAAAATGTATCGATCTTCATTAAGCCCATCATAGGACATATCCAACACACTTTCATTGTCAGTTGTGCCATCTGGAAAATCAGAAAGCTCTAGCGTCTGAATCTCATCAATAGTTAACCTACTATTATCTTTTCTGCGAACTGCAACTTCGTTACGCAGATCCACCCAGATATCCTCAATGTCGGGCCTGTGCAGATGTAGGGCTCCATAGGTTCTAAATACTCCTCGGATGTCAAAACCATCCCGAGACTTCATATGCTTCTTTAATTTCTCCTGGAGTTCACATTCAACATTTTTGGCCTTTGCCACTGTTGCACAAGTATATCTCCCAATAGAAATTGGGAAGGATACTGCTGCCTTATGCTTGCTCTGTTGGAATTTGTGAAAATCCAATAGTTGTCTGACCAATTCTAGCAATATCAATCTATCCCCTGGATAGCGAGGCAGACAGAAAGGCTCTCCAGAGTACATGACCGTTCGAAGGTAGGTAAACTTCTTGAATTGCAAGAAGATACATCCCCATTTAAATACTTCAGCCCATGCCTCGTCTGAGACCCTTGTCTTTCTCAGACCTTGGTTCAGCTGGCAGATGTTCTCGTATAAAAAGGCATCATTTACCCTCCTAAAATGATCCTTGGACCCCTTCTTTGTTATTTGAGGATAATACTTATAGACTGGATTTGACGTTCTGCTTCCTTTAGTCTCCAGCCCGGGATAGCTTCTCATCCCAGCTGCTGCATAGGCCACATATGAGAACATATAAAACTTCCCGGTTGACAGGACCGTCGTCATCTGGGAATCAATTTCATCACTGATAAGGGTTCCCCAGTCAATGCCTTGCTTGTTCTTTTTGATGGTGACCATAAATTGGTACATCCATCCATGAAATAAATTTGATTCCGGCAAGCCAAAAACCCGGCTCAGCAGGGTGATAATGTCGTTGATTTCTTGTATGAAATCCGATCTAGGGATAGTTCTTGGAAATCTAGATATTACTGGTTTTGCCTTGACCAAGAACTTCTTATTGACATCCCTAATGCAATTTTCCTGGTTACTGTCCCAGGCCTTCTGAGCCGACTTGATATCTAGGGCCCCATACTCTTCAAAATTTGGTAGTTTCAGAAGATCATCAAAATAAGCTCCATCTAGTTTGATAACTACTTCACTAGCCTGATTCCTTACGGAACGAGAAGCTGAGTCGTAGTTGGATGCACACGCCAAAACAAACTCTGGACATTGGGCAGACATGGGGAAGCCTGCTGCAAGGGGCAAGCCACTGTTAGCTAAAGCCACCATCCATGGGGTTTGAGAAGAACTCATCACCCTATTCCAAAAGTCGTCCATATCTATGTTGCCCATTTCAGTATCCCTGATATCATAATTACAGTCGATATATGACGGGGATTCTAGTTTCTTAAATTTATATCTCATCCTGCTAGATTTTTCGGCCTTCTCCTGTGATGAACCAGGATCCGACATGAAGAATATTGGAAGGAGAAAGGCTCGGAACTCTGGAGATGCTGTGCACACTAAAAAACCTGATTGACTGAATGCGTCGGAAGAAGAAAAGAACCCGACACGCAGAAGAAGATATCGGAAAACTTTGAGAACCCGACAGGTCTGATATGTCAGAATCTTGGCAAAACCCGACACTTGCTTTCAATGGCGGAAACAGGAGAAAACCCGGCACCCACTTTCGATGACAGAACTTAGGAGATGCCCGGCACTTAGTGTTGAGGTCGGAATGTTGAGAAACCCCGTCACTTCGAGCTTCCAAGGTTCTTCAGACTTTTGAATCTGCAACACAACCTTCAAAATCCGGGAAACAAAAACAGAGTCTTTCCTTTGAATTTCTACATACACAACTTCCTTTCTTTTTTGTTATTCATATTCCATACATCATGCATATAATTAAGATTTGGAAGGAACAGCACCAATTGATAATCCCAAAAAGAGAATAAACCCTAAAAACCCAAAACCCTTTCCATAACAACACAGAAAGAAGAAGGAAGAAAAACCCTCAACAACTGGCAAGAAATTGGAAAGAAAATACACGCGGTCGATCCAGAAAAGTCAAGAATAAAGAAGGAAAGAAGAATACCTTCGATTCGAGACAGGTAAAATCGAAAACAAACTATCCAGTCTGGTAACGAGAGTTTGCGGGTTTTGGGAGCGGAAGTGCATGCGAAAAATCCACGAATTAAAAATATGAATGGTAAGAATGATGTGGAAATCCGCGTATTTATAAGAAAATCAGTAATAAATACACTTCAGCTCGGCACGTGCCAACTCACCGACCACTCGGCATGAATGCCACGTCAGTATGTTGGAGGAGTCCGAAAACCCGACACGAGGAGATTTAGTGCATTTCAGGTTTCGGGCTTCGGAAAACATGGAGCACCCAACATGTTTTGAATCATGAATGTTCCGATGCATTGAACTTCCGAAAACCCGATTACAAAGGATTGAGCGGACTTCGGGAATCGAAGAACATGGCGCATAAAACATGTTTTGGATCATGAATGTCCCGATGCTTTAGAGTTCTGAAAACCCGAATACAAAGGATTGTCTTAACACAAGGCGGGTCTCGGGTTTCGGAAGTCACGCGACACAAAGCATGTTTTGGATCATGAATGTTCCGATGAGTTGAATTTCTGAAAACCCGATTACAAAGGATTGTCTCATTGCAAGGCGGGTCTCGGGTTTCGGAGGTCTGTCGACACTAAAATTTTCCTCCAAAATTTCCATTTCATTAATATATGTATTAGGAATAGGATGTTGTTAACTGTAATTAGTAGTAGCGTCCGATAGAAGATAACGGCGCCATCAGTACGGTGCCGCCAATAATGTGGAGTACGGTAACAGTCAAAGTACAATAGGAATGTTGTAAAAAGTAAATATTTGTCGTAAGTGGTCCGGTAATGTTAAAATGTCAAAGTTTGGGTAATTAGAGAAGTAGGGTCTACATGATTAGGAATTAGAAATATTATATTGGTAATAAGGACAAGGAGTGAGGTCATAAATATTTTGTGTATTTTATTTGTAAAAATTCTAAAAATGTGGAACCCATGTAAAATGATAAGGTTTATCTTATCTTAACAGATAAGCTTACATGTACAGATAAGAGTTAAGGTATGGAATATGATTCGTCAGAGTGGATTTCTTATCCTATCTTAGAGATAGGATGGATAAGCCTGGAAGTTCTATAAATAGAGAGGCCACCCCCCTCATTTAGCATAGAAAGAAGTAGTGAGAAATATTGTAGGAAGTGTACGAAGGAAGCCATCAGTTAAAGGTGTGTTGAAGAAGCCATCGAGAGGTGTAATTGTAAAGTTTCTCCCATAGTCTTGTTGAAGAATCTCATGGGTGAGATTGTAACAGTTTCATGTTAATATTATAATTTATTTTGATATTTCAGATTTTTCGTCATTCTGTCTTATCATAGTCAATGGTATTCTTGTGTTATGTTGTTGTTTTGTTTCCAGATTACGTCCACCAAACTAAAGGCTGTGCATTAGTAAATAATCATAGCACGAGGAGTTCCCGGTGAAGAATTATCATAGTGCCGGATTGCTGATGACAGGTCATAAGACATAAAGCATGTTAAAACTTATGTCAAGCTGTTAGTAACACCCGAAAACCCGATTTTCTCTAAAAGAGGTCATGATGCAAAATCACCTCAAAAATTTTGTAGGGGTTATCCGATCGTTTCGTTGTGAACTCAAAACGGGGATAACAGCTGGCTCCAGTTGGGGACTTTCTTTGTAATACCAAAGGAAGAGAACTCAGAATCTCTGGTCTCGCGGACCAGGGCCTTATCCATTGGGCTACGGAGTCAAGGAGAAAACCAAAACAAAACAAAATGAAGAAAGAAAGAAAGAAAACCAAAAGCAAAAACACAACAAAAGCAAAATATGTACAATGCAAGAGAGCATCTTGCATTAATGGTGGAACAGCTTTAGATGTTGTCCACTGAAAGGAAAAGGGAGTAACCCTCCATCAAGATATGATAGAAGGAAACTATTTTCACCATTCAACTCGTGGATCTTGAAAGGTCCTTTCCATAAAGAATCAAACTTTCCATGCATTCCTTTCTGTTCTCTTCTTTTATCCCAAAGCAACACCAAGTCTCCAATCTGGAAGTCACGTTGCTTTGATTTTTTATCAAAAATCTTCTTCACCCTGATTTGATGATCTGCTATATGATCAACCACCTTAATTCGCTCTTCTTCTAGCCTGGTTAGGTACATAACCCTCTTTTCGATAGAATTCTGAAAAGCTACATCTTCAACCGCTTTCGCTAACTGTAAAGCCGGCAATTCTACTGAGATAGGAATTTCAGCATCAATCCCGTATAGCAATTGAAAAGGGGACATCCCTATGGCTCGCTTTGGAGTGATCCAATCAGCCCACAATGCATCATACAATGCTTTGTGCCAATTCCTCTGATTTTCGTCTACTAATTTCCTGATTATAGTAACCAGATTCTTATTGCTGGACTCAGCTTGCCCATTACCCTGGGGATAAGAGTCAGATGAATGAGCCAAAGTAATGCCGAATCCATAGCAAAACTCAGTTAACTCATGTGACGAGAAATTGGAAGCATTATCCGCTACAATCTTATGAGGTACACCGAATCTGACAATTATGTTTTCCTTAAGGAATTTACAAACAACTTCAGAAGTTGCTTGCTTGATTGGCGTAGCCTCTACCCACTTGGTAAAATAATCTGTAGCAGTTAGCACATAGTTGTGTCCAGCACTGGAAGCAGGATTCAATGTTCCGATAAAATCAATCCCCCATTGGCGAAAAGGTTCTTCAATCACCACAGGCTTCAGAGGAAGAGCTGCTAACTTGGGACGACCAACAAAATGTTGACAAGCTTCACATTTAGACACCTATTCTACTGAATCCCAGAAAAGAGTAGGCCAATAATACCTAGCCCGTAAGATCTTATATGCTGTTACAGAAGACGAAAAATGTCCTCCGCATGCTAGGCTATGAAAGGATTCTAATAACTTTTCCTGTTGCGATTTATCAACACAACGCAAGAAGACACCATCGATACCTTTCTTGTATATTGCATTATTCCACAAAAGGTATCTCGCAGCTCTCAACTTGACGGTCCTCTTCTCCTTTTGATTTAAATGCGGAGGGCATTCACCATAAGTTAAGAAGAAAGAAATGTCCGTGTACCATTCATCGATCGTACTGACAAAAAGCACCGTAGGCAGTTCTGAAGAAGTATCTTGATTCTTCTCACACTCTGTTTCAGCATGATTCTCTGCAATCAATTGACACAGGCCCCTTCCTTGTACCAACTTGGTAGGTTTGATGTCCAAGTCCTACTCCTGAACCTTAGCTATCCAAGTACCTCTTTGGCTTCCCAGCTCTTGTTGAGTTAGAATGGATTTAACAGCAGTATCAGGAACAAGAACACGAGTATGAGAATTCAGCACATAGTACCTGAAATGCTTCACCACTCGCACCACCGCATAAGCATGTTTTTCAATCTGCGACATCATCAATTCATGCTCTTTCAACGGACAGCTCATGAATGTGATAGGAGCTTCAATGCCTTCTCCATTTTCCTGCATCAGGATCGCTGACACTGTGTGGGCAGAAGCATAGCTATACATGATGAAATCTTTCTTGAAGTCTGGACATACTAAAACAGGAGCGCTAGCAACTGCCTTTTTTATTTCTTCAAATGAAAGTTTCCCTTCTGCACTCCATCTGAATGGGACTTTGCCTTTCATCATTCCAAGGATATCCTTGGTCTTGTAAGCAAAATCAGGTACAAATCTTCTCAAGAAATTAACCTTTCCGAAGAAAGAATGAACTCCTGTTTTACTTGTGGGCAAGGTAAGGCTCTGAATAGCCTTTACCCTTTCTGGGTCAATTTTAGTTCCTTCTCTAGTCACAATATGACCCAGCAGCTTTCCTTCTGTTACCCCGAACATGGATTTCTTAGGATTCAATGAAATTCTGTGACGTCTGCATCTCTGAAGTACCTGTTCTAAATAACCATAATGATCACTTCGTTTTTTAGAAAAGACAGTCAAGTCATCCAAATACACGACTATGACCTTACCCATCAGATCTCTGAATGCTAGGTCCATAGCCCTCTGAAAAGTAGCTCTGGTGTTGATCAGGCCGAATGGCATCCTTCTGTAAGCAAAGGTACCCCATGGGGTCGTGAAAGTTGTCTTGTGTTGATCCTCTGTGGTTACTTCGACTTGATTATATCCTGAAAACCCGTCGAGCATGGATAACATTTCAGATCCAGTTACAGTTTGTAATACCTGATCCATGATCGGCAAGGGATAGTTATCCTTCAGCGAGGACTGATTCAAGTTCCGAAAGTCAACACAAATCCGGATCTCGCCATTCTTCTTTCTGACAGGAACAATGTTTGCAATCCAAGTGGAATGATGGATTGGGAAAATAATCCTAGCATCTAACATCTTCTGAATTTCTGCCAGGATTGTCCCTGAAATCTTTGGATTATAATGTCTTTGCTTTTTTCTATACGGCTTGACATCATGCTTCAAAGGAATACTGTGCTGAACATCCTTGGGCTTGAAAGATTTCAAATCTGCATAGGACCATGCTAACACATCGATGTATTTCTTCAAAAGCGAAGTGAATCTTTCCTTCTCTTCAAGAGAACAACATTTACCGATATTCACCATCCGAGGTTGATCAGATGAACCTAGATTGATTTGATCCACTTCAGAGGAAGAAGCTCCTTCAACCTGCCTTTTGTTTTGGATGAAGCGATCATGTTTGGCAAACAGACCCTCCAGAGAAACCAGACCTTTTGGTATCTTGTTGCCTTTCAGCTAGATAAATTCACCATCAACCTCTTGATATGGATCTAAAATAGTTTCACGAAAGGCTGATTCCGAACCTTCAAAATACAGTTCACTGAAATTGTCAGCCTTTTCCAGGAAAGCCAACACTTGTTGATCATCATTGAATACCTGCCAGTGAGTTGCATTATCAGGGATGCTAGGGCGGTACACAATCTCGATAGAGTATGTGTCTTGCTTGAACTGAGGATGAGGAAGAAGAAGAGATGCAGATACGGCCAAAGAATCAGCCTTGTCATTATAATCTCTTAAAACTGCCTTAATAGAAAATGCATCAAAGCATTCTATACTATCCCACACTTTGTTCCTATAATGCCTCAACCGATCATTTTTCACCTGATATACACCCCTGACCTGATTAACAATCAGCTCTGCATCTCCCTGCACCTTGAGATTCTTGATTCCCTTCTGTCTGGCCAATTCTAATCCTAATAACAGGGCTTCATATTCGGCCGTGTTGTTAGTATTATCAAATTGTAACTTATAAGCTGATGGGAAAATCTCGAAGCTAGGAGATATGAGAACAACACCAGCGCCTGATCCAGAAGTTGAGCAGCTACCATCAAATTCGAGCGTCCAAATTGCATTGGGATCTTCCTCTTCCACATCTACAATGGGTATCTCTGAAGCCATGAAATAATTCCTAAAGCTAGCATCTTCAAAAAGAATCTGAGCCTTAGGATCATCTGATTTAGTCACCAAATACTATGCCTGCGGTTCAGGATGAAGAACCTGTTGAACCCCTTTGACTGGGATCTTAGCTTTGGTCCAATCCATACTAATCTCTCCTTCGACATCTTTACAAAATCCTCTACCCAAGAGAATGCCGTAAGCTGCAGGAATATCTGCAACTAGGATAGTCATTTTCACTCTCTTCTCAAGAAAAGCAACAAATGCGAACTGTGTGTCCTTAATTTGACCAATCAGAGGGACTTGTTTAGTTTCCATGGAATAGCACCGTCCATATGATTTAGTCAAAGTAAGCCCAAGGGCATGGGCCACTTTTGCGGGCATAACATTATCAGAGGCCCCTGAATCAATGATGCAATTGCTAAGTTTAAACCCATTTATAAGTAGAGACAAATAAAATGGTTCGATCTTTCCTGAGGAAGAAGCAGAAGTCAGATTATTCTGAGGTGTGGGTTGAGTAGGATTTGAAAGGAGACCTTTAGCAGGTGACGGAACGGCCACTTTACTTCTGATGAACTTGGCCAGCTTTTCAAATTGTTCAGGATTCGACTGAAGGTATTTTGCTTCTGACATTTGAATTTTGGTTCTCTTTGCATGATCAATAATATCGAAAGCAGTGTAAGAAGGAATGATAGTAGGCTCAGTTCTAATTATATGAGCTTGTGCTGGGGCACTGACCTTAGGAGAAGGAGAATAAGGAGCAGCTGTCTTTTTAGTAACCTCTCTTTCAGTTTGCACCGAAATAGGGGTACCCCTTTTGACTATGGATACAGGAGGTTCCTTATTCTTCTCCTTAGTATTTTCCAGAGGCTTTCTGGGAACCTGAGATTGGGACCGAGTGAAAACAGCAAATGATTGACCATCTGGCTCACATTCATCTTCATCATATTCCAAATAACTAATGCTGGAGTCGCCAGCTGACTCATCATAAGACTCATCAGCATATCCTGAAGCTTCGAAATCATCACGAGAATCTTGTTCTTCTGGTTCATCATCTTCTTCAATTATTTCCACTGCTGCATTAACAGGCGGAGCTTCAATTGCTAGTCTCGGCTGAGCAGGAGCTAACCGCGGCCTATCTCTGGCAGGTGCACCATTGTTATTAAAATTCCGCCTAGGGATATCCCGGTACGGAACATTGCTCACCTACTGAGACACTTGCTTCTTTAAAGCAATCAAATCATTAGCCATTTTTTGAAACATAGGGTCAGTATTACCTTGAGAAGAACCTTGATTTTTGATTTTGGGTATATCTTTCTTGATCCTTCCGGCTAAGATGAGATCATCCTCTATTTCAGTAGCCGTTGACTGAGCAGTAGCCAAATCTGGGATAACCGACCTTCGTAATAAAAAACTTATATCAGGAGGTTGAGCATTGATGAAGAAGCACTTTTGGTTTTCCAAAGTTGGTACAGCTATAACTGGAATTTTCCGGATCAGCTTATTGAACTTAGCCATGAATTCCCGCATAGGTTCATGCGATTCCTTCTTCATATGAGTAAGCTGAGCTAACAATGCATGAGAATCTTCGGCTGGTTTGAAACGTGCTTCAAACTTGGTCCGCATGGTAGCCCAATCTGGAATGCATGCATTCGGGAGGTGATAAAACCATTCAGCTGCTACTCCCTGCAATGTTTCAACGAAGAGTCGAACAGAGACATCTTCATGGCCTACTCCGAGGACACCGCATGCAACAAAGAAAGACGCAATATGCTCATCAGGATGCTGCTTCCCATCCCCATTGAACTTGGGAATGTTTTTACGTGATCCACGTGGTAACTCATGCAATGGAGGAGTCAAAGTAAGAGGACCAATGACTGCACCCCAAGGCACAGGTTGAACCGCCATCCTTCTGAAAAGAGTGCGTACAGGGATCCGGGTATCAGACAAGAGTAGTGCACGACAAGTTGCAGATGCTTCCCGTTCTTCAGGGATCTGATTTCTCCGAACAGGTGAAGAACTTCTGGCTCGGTTAGAGACAACGCTGTTGGGAGAAAGGCTGAAATTGTGCTGTTGCAGCAACTCAAAGAGTGGATCAATTTCACCTTGAGCTCGGCGAGACCGAGTGAAGACCCTCCTGGCCAGCTTGAACTGAAAGGAGATCTTATTAAAAAAAAGGCAAATATGGAGTCGCTAGACACCGAGAGGATAAGCTTTATACTATTGATCCGTATTTCCCCAGCGGAGTTGCCAAAAACTGTTGGTTGGATATTTTGTCAAACCAAAATATGAGGTTCAACCACAGTACATGGGATAATATCCCTCCTCAAAGACAAGTGAGGCCGCCTGTTTATTACTAATCTAAAACACAGTAAATAATATATACAATATTCACACTAATCTAACCATTGGGGGTTGGGATGAAATCCCGAAATCCACATTCACACGATTCAAGGATATTGCTTTCGTAAGTGAAATAGGTTAGAAACTGTTACAGTGAAAGAAGCACGGTAGAAAAGAAATGGGAGAAACGTATTTTCTTTCGAGTAAACACAGAGCATGAAATAATCATACGAGTTTTAGATCACAGATATAGTGTCCGAGATAATTAGAAACACTGAGATTCTATGCAAAGAATAGCTTTAAGATCATGAACATAAGAACACTGTCTTAAATAAGATATATTCCACAACACAAAGTCTGCAAAACAATATCAACTTCTATTCTTCAAAATGATTGAAAGAAAACACAAAGTTTTTCTCCTTTCCAATAGCCTCTTAATGCTTCAAAAATTCTCGACCATTTAGAATGCACAAGCATCCCTTATTTATAACAAAAGAAGCTAGAGATAAAACAGGACAGATCCTGAAAAGTAGCATGCTAACTAGAGTTCAACTTTGCATGATTCTCACGCAGGAGATCAAGTCAAAGTATGAATTAAAAATATGATAAAATGGAAATAACAAAGACATGTCAATCTAAAAATAGAAATGACATGGGACGTTGGGAATTAATCCGTATCATCATCTTTTGCTTCACAAGTCAAATCAAGCTGTCCAAGTTCTTCAGTGAATTCCTCATCCATCTTCTCTCCGTCCTTCTGAATCTCTGCCAAGGACTGATGAACTTTCACCACGTCTTGAATTACTTCCTTCCCTTGTTGGAGCAACTTTTGGATCCATTCATCAACCACCCTTCCTTTTTTAGTAATCTTCTCAATCGTAGGCACCGATGAGAAATCAAATCCGGCAGAAGCAGAAGCAGATGGTATGGATTCCAGGGGTGTTGAGAGTTTAATCAAAACCTCTGTCAACTGCTCCACTTTTTCCTTAAGCTCATTTCTGCTGTCCTTTGTTTCTTTCAACTTTTGGCACAGGAAGTCTATGGAATCCTTTGCATCTTGTTGCGCCCCTTTTGCTGTCACTTTCCCTAGAGCCACCCTGGTTACCTGGTAATCAGCAGCTGTTACATCATCTTTAGTTTTGTCAGTTGAGGGAGTGGCAATCTCTGCGAACTTATCTCCTGAAGCATCCACCAAAACCCTTGAAACTGTTTTGGGTTTCTTGGCTGATCTCGCAGTAGAAGCCTTAAGTGAGCTGAAATCAAAGGCTGGTAGGCGTACAATCACTTTCCTCTTCCTCAGAGTTTGCTCGAGTAGCCATTGTGGTGTATCAGAGGAAACTGCCAATGTTGTAGTAACTGGTATTCTACTCTCAAGGGGAGCAGATTCTACTATTGGAGGGGGAACAGCAGTCAACGTGGTAGTAGGTGTAATGAATAGAGGCACAGGTTGTGGGGGAGTGTTGGTGATCACTTGGGTTCTAGCAGAGAGGGGTGAGAGCCCGGAGAAAATATTGGCCATGCTTGAAGAAGTGGATGGGGAATGAGGAGGCTGAAGTGGTTGTTGAGGGGGAGGCACAGATTCAGTTTCCAAAGCCTTGAATGCAAGAGATAAGGTCTCTCCAGTTGAACAATCAGCAAATGGTGAAGACAAGAGCTGGCTTCCTCCTCCTTCTAAATTAATCTCCCCTATTTCTGGTGGTGTTGGTGATTCTGGCACAACCACCGTTTGAGCTGGAGAGACAATTGAAGAGATTTGTCTTTCTTTCTTCTTCTTGGGAATCTTGATTTTTATAGACCCGCCAGTAGATTCCTTGTCCTTCTTCTTTTTGGAGGGCCCTGCTTCAGAAGCAGCCAATTTTGGAAACTTGTCATCCTTAAAATTCATCCCCCAAGAGGAGAGCCATTTCTTTGTACGAGCCAGAATTAGGGCTGACCTATCGGTGATAGAGGCTTTTTCGCTGGCCGACCAATCAATAGGTGGGGAAAACGTATCGATCTTCATTAAGCCCATCATAGGACATATCCAACACACTTTCATTGTCAGTTGTGCCATCTGGCAAATCAGAAAGCTCTAGCGTCTGAATCTCATCAATAGTTAACCTACTATTATCTTTTCTGCGAACTGCAACTTCGTTACGCAGATCCACCCAGATATCCTCAATGTCGGGCCTGTGCAGATGTAGGGCTCCATAGGTTCTAAGTACTCCTCGGATGTCAAAACCATCCCGAGACTTCATATGCTTCTTTAATTTCTCCTGGAGTTCACATTCAACATTTTTGGCCTTTGCCACTGTTGCACAAGTATATCTCCCAATAGAAATTGGGAAGGATACTGCTGCCTTATGCTTGCTCTGTTGGAATTTGTGAAAATCCAATAGCTGTCTGACCAATTCTAGCAATATCAATCTATCCCCTGGATAGCGAGGCAGACAGAAAGGCTCTCCAGAGTACATGACCATTCGAAGGTAGGTAAACTTCTTGAATTTCAAGAAGATACATCCCCATTTAGATACTTCAGCCCATGCCTCGTCTGAGACCTTTGTCTTTCTCAGACCTGGGTTCAGCTGGCAGATGTTCTCGTAGAAAAAGGCGTCATTTACCCTCCTAAAATGATCCTTGGACCCCTTCTTTGTTATTTGAGGATAATACTTATAGACTGGATTTGACATTCTGCTTCCTTTAGTCTCCAGCCCGGGATAGCTTCTCATCCCAGCTGCTGCATAGGCCACATATGAGAACATATAAAACTTCCCGGTTGACAGGACCGTCGTCATCTGGGAATCAATTTCATCACTGATAAGGGTTCCCCAGTCAATCCCTTGCTTGTTCTTTTTGATGGTGACCATAAATTGGTACATCCATCCATGAAATAAATTTGATTCCGGCAAGCCAAAAACCCGGCTCAACAGGGTGATAATGTCGTTGATTTCTTGTATGAAATCCGATCTAGGGATAGTTCTTGGAAATCTAGATATTACTGGTTTTGCCTTGACCAAGAACTTCTTATTGACATCCCTAATGCAATTTTCCTGGTTACTGTCCCAGGCCTTCTGAGCCGACTTGATATCTAGGGCCCCATACTCTTCAAAATTTGGTAGTTTCAGGAGATCATCAAAATAAGCTCCATCTAGTTTGATAACTACTTCACCAGCCTGATTCCTTACGGAACGAGAAGCTGAGTCGTAGCTGGATGCACACGCCAAAACAAACTCTGGACATTGGGTAGACATGGGGAAGCCTGCTGCAAGGGGCAAGCCACTGTTAGCTAAAGCCACCATCCATGGGGTTTGAGAAGAACTCATCACCCTATTCCAAAAGTCGTCCATATCTATGTTGCCAATTTCAGTATCCCTGATATCATAATTACAGTCGATATATGACGGGGATTCTGGTTTCTTAAATTTATATCTCATCCTGCTAGATTTTTCGGCCTTCTCCTGTGATGAACCAGGATCTGACATGAAGAATATTGGAAGGAGAAAGGCTTGGAACTCCGGAGATGCTGTGCACACTGAAAAACCTGATTGACTGAATGCGTCGGAAGAAGAAAAGAACCCGACACGCAGAAGAAGATATCAGAAAACTTTGAGAACCCAACAGGTCTGATATGTCGGAATCTTGGCAAAACCCGACACTTGCTTTCAATGGCGGAAACAGGAGAAAACCCGGCACCCACTTTCGATGACGGAACTTAGGAGATGCCCGGCACTTAGTGTTGAGGTCGGAATGTTGAGAAACCCCGTCACTTCGAGCTTCCAAGGTTCTTCGGACTTTTGAATCTGTAACACAACCTTCAAAATCCGGGAAACAAAAAAGAGTCTTTCCTTTGAATTTCTACATACACAACTTCCTTTCTTTTTTGTTATTCATATTCCATACATCATGCATATAATTAAGATTTGGAAGGAACAGCACCAATTGATAATCCCAAAAAGAGAATAAACCCTAAAAACCCAAAACCCTTTCCATAACAACACAGAAAGAAGAAGGAAGAAAAACCCTCAACAACTGGCAAGAAATTGGAAAGAAAATACACGCAGTCGATCCAGAAAAGTCAAGAATAAAGAAGGAAAGAAGAATACCTTCGATTCGAGACAGGTAAAATCGAAAACAAACTATCCAGTCTGGTAACGCGAGTTTGCGGGTTTTGGGAGTGGAAGAGCATGCGAAAAATCCATGAATTAAAAATATGAACGGTAAGAATGACGTGGAAATCCGCGTATTTATAAGAAAATCAGTAATAAATACACTTCAGCTCGGCACGTGCCAACTCACCGACCACTCGGCATGAATGCCACGTCAGTATGTTGGAGGAGTCCGAAAACCCGACACGAGGAGATTTAGTGCATTTCGGGTTTTGGGCTTCGGAAAACATGGAGCACCCAACATGTTTTGAATCATGAATGTTCCGATGCATTGAACTTCCGAAAACCCGATTACAAAGGATTGAGCGGACTTCGGGAATCGGAGAACATGGCGCATAAAACATGTTTTGGATCATGAATGTCCCGATGCTTTAGAGTTCCAAAAACCCGAATACAAAGGATTGTCTTAACACAAGGTGGGTCTCAGGTTTCGGAAGTCACGCGACACAAAGCATGTTTTGGATCATGAATGTTCCGATGAGTTGAATTTCTGAAAACCCGATTACAAAGGATTGTCTCATTGCAAGGCGGGTCTCGGGTTTCGGAGGTCATAAGACATAAAGCATGTTAAAACTTATGTCAAGCTGTTAGTAACACCCGAAAACCCGATTTTCTCTAAAAGAGGTCATGATGCAAAATCACTTCAAAAATTTTGTAGGGGTTATCCGATCGTTTCGTTGTGAACTCAAAATGGGGATAACAGGATTGCAACTCAATAACAAAATATTTGTGCAAATATCTTAAACGTTTTTGGTTTGAGTATGTGTGATTGTATGTATGTCCTTGTTATGTGAGTTTGTTTGCTTCTCGTATTACATTGCAATCATGTATGTTGCATGGATTTGACTGTTTTAGCGATAGATAGTTTTTTGTATCTTGTATTTTCATGTCATTTTACATTTCTCTCATATGCTCATATTTTAATAAGGACCGATGATGAATATTACTAACAATATGATGATTAAAATTGTTTCTATAGTATTGGTTTGTAGATATCTCAAAATCCCTTTTCTTATTGTTTCTCTTCATTCTCACATTTCTTCTCTTCACACTTTTCTTTCTTTTGTTATCTTTTTGATCGTCAATCAAATTCCTCCATCACCCCATTGACACTTGAGGGGGCATCCTTCATCCTACTAATTTTTCTTCTACCCCTTCAAAAAAAATAGTTTTTTTTATTTGTCTACTTTATTTGAAGTAACGTCGCATATGTCACCTTAAAAAGGGGAAAATGTGGACACTTATAATTTGGTCTACATGATCTTATTACTAAGATCATACTAACTATCCTAGTCTCGTGTTAATTTACTACACTATGTTAGTAAATTACCCTTTCTAACCTCTCCTGCACCCCTAAACCCTACTAATCCCTCTCTAACTAGCTTCTATAAGCTTGTTTCCCTTTAATTAACCTTGTTTAGGTTAATTAACCCTCTTATTGACTTTCTAGGATGGATTTGACTTTTTGAAAAATATCTTACCTTTCCAAATATCCACTTAGCTTCCTAAAATCATGTTCACACTTCCAAATATGTTTTTCTAAAAATCAAATTTTTGATCCCTTTTTAGTCCCACATGCATCCAAAACATCATTTTCCCAAAATCCAAAAACTATAAATAGAGGCATACCCCTCCCACCTTTTCCTAAGAACACTCTCTCTCTCTCTTATTTCTAAGCTAAGCCATTTTAGGTCTCTTGGAGTTATTTCATATTTTATTTGAGTTATTTGCTTGTTATTTACTAATCCATTTCAAGGCTTTAGGTAAATGGTAGAATCCATTAATTGTGAGCTTCCATTCTTAAGCTTTTAAAACATCAACAATCAAAAAACTAATTGCTAGAGATTTAATAGGTTCATTTATTGATAGCTTTCATGGAGTAGAGAACTAATATAGTCATGTTTAGAGGTTGATTGTTTGTTTCAAGCTTTATATATGCATGCAAATAGGTAGCTCTTGCTTATCTCTAATTTGATGGTCATTGAGTTATTTGTTTAAATATTTTGGGGCCTCTTTTGTGTTCTTACCCCATTTTATAATTTTTTGCAAACTTTTCAATACACATAGGTGGAGACACTAAGATAGTAGAGAATGTTGCAAGCACGAACAAGGGACCTGAGGAATAAGAGAAATTACAATAGAATGTGAGCGCTAAAACACAGGAGCAAGCAAGTGAGCACGGAAGTGAGCCCAAGGAAAAAGAAATGGTGTAGACATAGAAGCTTATCTATATTGATGATGTGACAAAGATAATTCATGCAAGGTTCTATAGTATTTTTGTAAAGGAACGGTTATATGGGTGTGAGATGATGGATCCTGAGATGGAAACCACATGCACTTGTAAACAGTTGTCATGGAATATGCAAACCCACATGGATGAGCCTGATTTTGATGTGTGTGAAGAGTTATGTGTCTCTTAGAGGATGAAGAAATCCCCACATTCCTGACATATAACCATCAATCCAACTAATTTCTCTTATGAACAAGTAAGTAATTCTTTGATGAAGGTATCTGCAGAAGTTGCGCACAGGAATATAGATAAAGTGGAAACTATTCGGAGTCTGTTAAAGGATAAGAAGGATAAAGAATTAGAAATTAAGCACCTGATAGAGGAAAAAGAGAGAGCTGAGGTGAAGGCGCGTGCAGTACTTGATATGGCATAGTAAATTGGTGATGATATTTTGTAGGTGAGGCCACAGTATGAAGAGAAGGTAGCTAAAAGATTCCCATATTGTTATGCATTACTTATGCATGTTGGTTCACATGGTGTTAGGGGAGAGTACAATATAGGTGTTGAGGAAGAGGGATGTTGTTGCATAGAAAGAAAATGATCAAGTTATAATAGTGTGTTGAATCATTGGGTATGATTCTTTGCTCTAGACACTGAAAGATGATGAAAAAGGAAGAATCAAAAATCAGTATGTGCGCAAATCCTAAGGTAATAATCAAGACAAATACTCTAGTGGAGGAAAATGAAGTCCTTTTGGTGATGAAGAATGAAACTCCTAGGCGCAAGGAGAGGTTGACGTTGTTATCATAAAATTGCAATGTGCTCACAGCATCTCAAGACCCTCACAAAGAAAATATAAAAGAAATTAGGAAGCTTATAACCTGACATATAGATGTGATGGATGGGATGATCTCAAGTCTAGCGAACGTTCTTAGAGTGTTGCAAAATGAGGGCAAGAACATGACTTTGGATGAGATGGAAGGAGTACTTATGGACATCCTTGGCAAGATGATAAGGTTCTCATTGATTGGAATGAGTTAGAGGCAGATATCAAGAGTGGGTATCTTTAGTTAATTATGCCTTCAGAGGAGTAGGGTGCCCAGATTATTTTTGGTATTTGTTCATTCATTATGTACAGAGATTATTTTATTCCTTATTATTATATATGGAGATGTAATTCATGATTACCCATTTTTCGGGGGAGGGGGGGGGGAAATGAACCTAGTGTGGGGTAATGTTGGGTTGGTAATATATTTCCTAAGTATTGGAGGTGCAGAGATAAGGGGTCCATAAGTAGGCGTGGAAGTTGGAAAAATTTGTGCCCTATAGTTTCACACCCAAGGAATTCATAGATCAATATTTATAAGTTTTTCATACACGGGCTAAGATGGGATTGAGTGCTAAACATGTTTTGTTAGAAGACTTGGAAGACACATCAATCTATTTTGGGACTAAGTGGAAGACGAAGAGTCATGCGGAGTTAGAGCTAGTAATAGGATTATATCTAGATTTGTTTATAGGTAATTTATTATTAGCAAAGCTTACATGCTTTTGTAGTTGTTTTTGTACCGACTCATGGTTATTCTTAGCTTGTAGCATATTTTTAGAGTGCATGGGTAGTGAAGGGAAAGCCCCCACTACCTCTCTCTCTCTATGTGCGTGTGCGTGTGTGTGTGTGTGTGTGTGTGTGTGTGTGTGTGTGTGTGTGTGTGTGTTGATTTACATGGCTTATGTGTAAAAGGGATCATGGTATGATAGAGCTATGCTACTAGTATACTTACTTGTATGACTTTGTGAAGGTTATTTTGGATTTATTTAGCTATTATGTTTTGATGAATTAATATAATGGATATTTGTGGATGGATATTGATTTTTAATGTCTCTAATAATGGTTATTGTATGGTAAATATGATCTTGATCCTTATTTAATTCACTATGCAAAATGGTTGTAATCTAGTATGTGTTATTCTTTAGCTTTAGTTGTTTGTTATGAATATGGAATATTTGTATGATCATGCTAACACCTTGAAAAGGATGATATAAAAGAGAGACCTGGTACCTTTGTGTGCTTTGAGTGAGCACTCAGATCTATCTGAGTGATGGGCCAGTGTGTATAGGGTTTGAGTAATAAAAACAAACTATGGTTCCTCATGTGAACAACATTTTCCTATGTTCACCATCCTCAGTTATTCACTTGTTCTGAAGTTTATCTTGTCATATTCTGATGAAGATCTTGGTTGATCCTTGGTTTTACTGTGGATAAACCTATAATGTTTGTCAAATAATTTTGTATACCTAGATTTGGATCACCTGCAAGATGGATTAGTTGATATGAAAACTCCAAATCAATGCTACTAAAACACAATGGGATTATAATACCATTGTGAAGAGAGGGAAAATTATAGTTTCTTTCATTGAATTAAGTGGGTAAAAACTCTTCCAGATCTGAATCTAAACCTGCACACAAGCACACTTGGAAAATCTTAGTTATTTTTGGTGGTTAGGAGACCTACCTCAGTTAGATCCCTAACCCTTTTAAGTAGATAAAAAACATTTTATTGATGTAAAATGACAAAACAATAAATGAAAATGACAAGTATACCTGACTCTGATCTTAAGACAATCACAATTGTATTTTTCCAATAATCACACGAATATCACAATCCGATCGCAGTTTTGATTCTTACATGTGTTGAAATTTCACTAGAACAGTGTTGCAGCAAGCAAGATCTATCCTTTATGTTCCACCTTTCCTTCTTCAAGACCTAAAAAATCAACATGTGAGAGAAAGAGAGCAAGAAAACTCTAAGATGTCAATATTTTCTAAGAGGAGATGAAATGATGTTGGAGAGGGTAATTTTAGAGATTTGGAGTGCATAGGGGAGTGGGACACACATGGGTGTAATGATAGGGTCCAGGGTGCATTGGGCATGTAAATGGGTAGGTTTGATGGGATAGAATTAAATGTGAGTGGATGAGGGTTGGTAAATGAGTGGTGAGGTGTCGTTTTGCTGCATTTTATGGGGTTTTATGATTTTTTTGGTCTTTTTGAGTTTTCGAATAAGGGAGTTGTTGTCTAAAATAAATCCCCTCATTACTTTGACAACTTACATTCTCATCTTGACTTTGAATATCAATGTTTCAGGTTACATGCACTCTAGTTTTTTTTCTTGACGCATCAGTTATTTTTAGTTCTTCCACGCGCACCACATGTCCTTCCTTCTCCATTCCTCTATCTCCTCTCATTCTCCCTTTACACGTACTCCTTGCATACCCACTTTTATTCCCATCTCACACATCTCTACGCACACCCCCAAATTTCCTTCCAAATTGGCTAATCTCCTCTCATGATTCTTTTGCATTCTTCCCTGGTGTATCTTGCCTTAGTTTTTTACGCGTTGCGCATTTCCTTCCTAGCTTGCTTTGTGTGCCCCTTCTTTCTTGCCACTTTGTGCTTCTCATTTGAATTTCTACACCTTATTTACATACTTTTGTCCCTTTGTAAAGATGTACCTTCCTTTTCTTCTACACATGTCCCCCTTGCACCTTGTCTTCTACATCCTCGTGCCCCTTATTCTTGCACGCGCTTTGCACATTCTTCCATGCCAAGTCATTATGCCATGTTATAACCAATCATACCTGAGTGTGCAATACGTAACCTATCAAAGTGTACCAACTAGGCACTTAATCCTTGTGATGAACCACTACACAACATGTGGGATAAAATGAAAAAATAAACAAACAGTTGGTCATTCGTTCAGCCAACCAGCATACGATATGTGTCATTTCCTGTCCAGTTTACACTATAGATTTCAAAACACCATAAATTTTTCTACATGGCTCATATATGTGTTCTTTTGGTCTTGTTAGAAAGCTACTGACATGGGCTACATGATGGATTATTAAAAATCATAGTTTTTTTTAATTTATTATGTGAGAAGTAGGGAAACATGTTCCAACCATTAATGTAAACATATAATCTAATTAATCACCATATTTTATTCAAATCTCGCCTCCTTCCTTCTCCTACAAGAAAAATAGACACAGGGAGGCACATATGTCAGCATTATAGGTAGATTTGTAGGCATTCAATGATTTTTGTTGGTTTTTGGATTTCAAATCCCAGTTTCCCTCTTCTTTTTCCTCCTCTTCTCTCCTTCTTCTTTTATAAATGTAAGAGTAATGATCATTGTAAAAGGTTGCACCCCTGTATTTTTCTAAGGAATTTTGTTCTTTACATTTTAAGTTGCAAGATTTTAGATCTATATTTTTACATGAGGATATCAACCTCATCTGTCATTGTAATCGATTGTGTATTTCTTGGAAGTAATAGAAGCTTTGTTTTGTGTCTAGTCTTTACCTTGGCTAGTTTTTATTACATCTTCTTGCCTCTCTTTTGTATTGTATGATTGTTGTGTTTTCTCATGTCCCTTGCAGGTTCCTTTTATGATTATGCCCCATAAAAATGAGTGTGTGAGTGTGTTTCAGGCTGTGATATGTGTGTCTATCCTTTCTATGTGCATTATCCTTCATTTTTGGTTAAATATAATTACATTCACCCCCTTCTTTTTGGTGTTATCGGCTACTTTATATTATTTTTCCTTTTTCCATGCATCTCTTTCTAACCTTAATCCCTTGGAATCTTAGAATAGTGATAAGTAGATTCATTTCCTTTTGTAAGAGTAGTTTTAGTAGTAGAAATAGGTAGAGGAACTGACCTTCTCCAGAGGTCTATATCAAGCGTGAAAAGTCTCACAACTTGGAGACAGTCCCATGTTACCTCAAAAGCCCAGTTCATTGTAATCTTGTACAGGTGAAATTTTGAGCTCCAACATTTTATGGCACGCCAAGTGGGACCAGTATTGAAATATAATATTTCATCATTACTAAGTTCCGGTGTTTGACTTAGTGATTTCCATCCTTTGGGGGGCTTATTTCAACACACCTGGAGACTCCCAATTCTCATATATATTGTTTCTAGTAGTCTGCATGCATTTCTTATGAGAAGGATACATACCATATAGAGCGCAGTAGCTGAAGATTATTTTGAACACCTCTATCTTTCTCCAAGAAGAACATGCAGTAGAGAAACTGTGCTCACATATCCATCTCCAGTGCGCTGTGAAATCTACACCTCCTCTGGGAAGGCCTTCCTTACATCCTACCAGAATAATGATACCTATCATTATGGCATCACAACCAAAAATCAGGGATTTGATAAATTTTACTGGTAGTAGTCTTATTGCTCTAAATTCCCAAAATCCTATTCCAGCATCTTTACTTAAAAGTATCCCTTTCTTCACTAGGGAAAACCATACTACTCTATTTTAGCACATAAAGAACATTACCAATGTTTGCACCATTCACCAAATCATTGAACAAGATGTGGTTGTTATACTATTAGCCTCTTCATTCAAAGGGGGAGCTTTGCAATGGTTCAAGATTCTGACAGTAGGGTCAATTCAAAACTGGAATTAGTTGGGGGTATCCCTTTTCAATTAGTTTAGAGAGAAGGTGGATAATATCTCCTTGATAGAATAATTGAATATTGTAAATAAGGCTCCCAATGAGCTTATGATAGACTTTAATTTCATATTTCATAAAACATGGGAGAGGATTCCAACCCTAATACGACTAACTCTGGAAGGTGCTTTCCTTTACTTTTTAAGGGATTTAAATTTTGATATTTTTGTCATGATCTTATTCATGGGGGCGCAACACTTCTCGAGGCCTATACATTATTTATTATTGCTAATAATTGTCTAATATAGGTAAGAAAGTTAGCTCCTAGACCACCCATGCCATTTTTTCTATAAATACCTCAATCTCTCTAGCTTTGCATCGTTCCTTTTCCTGAGAAGAGCACTCAACTCACTGCATCCACATCCTACTCTCCCACACATCAAAAGGAGGATGAAGAAATGAAGGCCATGATTAGAAATTTATCCAATAATGTCATATCTTTAGAAAAGTAGTAGGGAGAAAGCCCTCAAAAATAATTATAATCAATGGTATAACCAAGGCCATCATCCCTTCAGAAATCAATATCCATATCAAAAATATAGGAAAAACCAACAGAATGATAGATGGAATGTTAATGCGTACCTCCCTTTGCAAAAAATTCCCCTCACACAACCTCTTTCAGTGCCCAATTCAAGTCAAGAACTTGTTCTAGTTCAAAACAATATGGCCCAAGAGTCAAAGTGGTGTTTTCCTTATAACATGCCTCATAGCTAGTATAGTTGTGTTAATGCCTTACACATGTAGGCTTATATGATTCAAGATGCTTCAAAATGTGAACCTTTGAGTAGCACACGTGAATCAAAAAATCAAGAAATTCTAGAAATTTTTCCTAAGGCCAGCCTTATGTTCTTTGGTGTTGAAATAATTTTTGCAATCAATCAAGTTGCAGATAGTCCAAAAATTCCACGCACACAGGTTTTTGATTACACAATGTATAAGAAGATAATGTTGGAAACCAGTGCACAGCCTTCAACTTTTTCCTGTTTAAGTGATCTCCAAAAATAGAAGGATGCAAGTGAAAATCAACCCAACAGTTTTGGCGTTCAAGATTCTTTACATGAGGTTCTATGTAATGTTTCAACAGAAGTAGTGTGTGCCCCTCCCTTGGTAGGTCAAGCCTTTGCACAACCCAAATATTTTGTCTTCGCACCTAAGAAATAAGAAAAGATATGTTGTGTGGACCAGATGAAGAGAATAAATGTAGATGTCGAAATGTGGTACGCCCTGACCATTCCATCTCAACACGACCTATTGCATTAAGCTCTGGTGAAACTCCCATGCAATAATCCAGTAATACAAATACCTCATATTGTTGTCAATATCTATTAAGCAGAGGAGAAGAAAGTAATCAAAATTTTCAAAACCCCACCTTTCTATATGTCTTTGATAGTGGGCAAACATCTTATTCACAATTGTATGATTGATTCAGGCGCTAGTACTTATATTATGCCTAAGAAAATTGTTGATTTCCTAGGTCTTAAGTATAGCCCTATGTCTAAAGGAGTCTTAGAACTTGATGGCTCAACTATCACCACTCTAGGAGTCATCAAGGATCTTTATTTAACCCTCCATGTATGTCCAAGATTAACCATAACTCAAGATGTGTCAATAATTGACCTACCTCCTTTGTTTTCCCTTTGTTTATCAAGAGATTTTAATGCCAAGTAGGTGGCTACTTGTCTTCTGATTAGTCTTATATGTTACTTAGATCAAGGTATTATACTCAGTTTACCATACAATTTGATCCCATATTTTCATATCATGTTGAGTCATATGACCTCTCACCTCTCCAAGCCAATTTCCTAATCCAAGAAGGTCAAGAACAAGTTTTAGTTTTAAAAAGAGCAACCTATTCCTCCCCACATACCTAATCTATTGATAGATGAATGATCCATGAAGCACTATGATTTTAATCCTTATGTCGAGGCTCTTAAAGCTTTTTAAATTGGCTTTGGTACTTACTGTATCCTTGGATAAGAAGTTGTGTTGTCGTGCATGCTCAAGCAAGATGAAGAGAATCCTGGATTATGGAATTTGTACTTTGATAGCTCTAGAAGTAGAAATGGCACAAGCATAGGTGTTATTCTCATTTCTCCCAAGGATGATAAATTATTCTTCGTGCACAAGTTATAGTTCGCATGCTCCAAAAATGTAGTAGAATATGAAGCATTGGTGCATGGTCTTCTCATTGCTAAAAAGAAAAAGGTCATGGTGCTACAAATTTTTGGGGACACTGAGTTAGTTATCCACAAGGTCACAAACAAGTGTATAATAAATAATAAGCTTATTAAATATTATAAACATAGAATTCGGGACCTCCTAGAGAGCTTTGATGCTCTAAATCTGCAGTTGATTCAAAGAAAAATGAAGAAGGAAGTAGTTCAAATGGTCATGCTTGGTTCACAATTCTCACATGCTAAGGATTTCCTCTGAGGTAGCATGCAGCACATAAAGATAGTGATCATGCCATCTATTCCTGAAAATGACACCAGCTGGAAAGTGTTTGACAGAGACGTTCAGATTGTCCAGTTTATTCAGAATGAAGTTGAGTTCTCTTCAAGCATGCAATCTAACTTTCATAACAACTATGGTGACCAAGTAATCCAGTTAAAGAAAAAAAAGTTTCCTAAAGGAATGGTTACCTTAGATAAAATTATTATCCCTGATGATGAGTTCAAGGGTGAAGAAAACTATATGCATGCAATGCAAGAATATTGCATTTCAGTCATTATTACAAGTGACAAAGAGTTGTTTCTTGACAAAGATTATGTGTATGATGAAAATCAAGCCTTCATCTCTTTGTGCAAGAAATATAGAGACATCTTCTCATGGGATTATGAATACCTCAAAGGATTTGATCCAAGTGTTTCACAATACTCCATTGACCTTGATCCTAGTATTAATCCCATCAAACAAAATTAAAGGCCAATAAATTTGAAGATAGATCCCCTCATGAGGAAAGAGTTGTCTAAACTCATTAAGGATAAGATAATATTCCCCATCAATTACTTTACTTGGGTCATTAATCTTGCTCCAGTGCACAAGAAGAATGGTGAGATTAGAGTATACATCAACTTTAGAGATTTGAATAAGGCATCCTTGAAGGATCATTATCCTTTGACTTCTATGGAGTAGATTTTGTAGACTAGTGGTTGAAACGTAGCACAATTATCCATGCTATGATGGGTAGGTATTCTTGTTTCAATTAGGTTATGGTCAAGGAAAGAAGATCAATTTATGATGACATTTACAGCTAAATGCAGAACTTATGCATATCAAAATATTTTCGTTTGGTTTGTCAAATGACAGGTGCAACATTCCAGACAAGCCATGGACATTACCTTTAAAGGATATATAAATGAGTTCATCCTAGTTTTATTGGATGATATAACTGTCTTCTAAAAGCAGAGTGTCAGATCACATGACACATCTGGAGAAAAAATTTAAGAGATGTAGAGAATTCGGGGTGTTTATTAACCCCAAGAAGTGTAACTTTGCTGCTGTGCACAAGGAAAGATTTTAGGCCATGTGGTCTCTAATGATGGTACTGTCCATAGATCCTGAGCACGTCTCAACAATCCTTGCTCTCTTTTTTTCCAACGCAAAATAAGGGCTTGCAATATTTCATAGGAAAGATAAATTTTATTTAGGAGATTCATTCCCTAACTTTATAGGATTAGTTAGGCCCATCACCCTAATGCTCAATAAAGACACAATCTTCAGACTGGACAAAATAAGGAAAATAGAGCTTCAACAAAATCAAAACAAGGGATTGCTTGTGCACCAACACTCATCAATCCATGGATTATTCCAAGGATTTCATCCTTTATACTTACGGATTTGATGCTAGTGTTGTTGTTGTCTTGACATAAGAAAATGGACAAGGACTGGAAAAGCTAGTGGATTTATTTAGTCAAAAAATGAAGGTGTTAGGAAATAAGGGATAAAATATGTGGAACAATCCCTCACAGAATCGCAACAATAGAAACTAATAT
This sequence comes from Taxus chinensis, assembly GCA_019776745.2. Taxonomy (NCBI): domain Eukaryota; kingdom Viridiplantae; phylum Streptophyta; class Pinopsida; order Cupressales; family Taxaceae; genus Taxus; species Taxus chinensis. Next base: position 18,134,577 of record CM034149.1, read on the forward strand.
GCAGAAAATATTACATATCTCAAATAAAAGTGTAGAATAAAATAACACAACACAAAGAGACAGTATTTAACGTGGTTCACCCAATTTGGGCTATGTCCACCAAGAATCACTTGCTCAAATTTTATTACAAGCCACCACTCTCTCAATACAATACCCAGATCTGTTTGGAGCTATGCTCAACAAACTCTATAGAATTCACACCCAAATTCAAAACACATCTACAATGTTACATTATGCCTACCATATGCATAAAACCATATAAGTAGACAACTGCTTAAGCAGTTTTACAAAACCGTGGGTATTAAAACCATGGGCCAAAACTGTCCCATAAACCTATGGGTCAAAAATCCCACCCATATGAGAAAAACACATTTCCTGATATATCGGGCACATTTTAAGGCCAATTTTTTTTGGGGGCTAAAAATTCAGGGGCTGCGCACCCAGCCCCAGGGGAACCCCAGCGAGACAACTATGGAAAGTGTACAGTACTCTTAGTGTACAGTCTTCAACACTTTCACACATGAAAACAAGCTCCACAACCTAACAATCTCCCACTTGGAGACTAGTTTTCCTCTGAGCAAGCTTCTCAACCCTTCACTAGTTTCTGTGAAGACCAACCAAAGCTGAACAAGCTTTAGTTTTTCCCTTGTGACCACCTTGGTCATCATGTCTATAGGATTTTGACTGGTATGAATCTTCTCCAACTTCAACTTCTCTTCCTCCAAAGTTGTCCTGATGAAATGGTACCTTAACTATATATGCTTCATCCTAGAGTGGAAAGTAGAGTTCTTAGCTAGGTGTATAGCACTCTGACTATCACTATGCAACTTTCCTTCCTCTTGCTTATGCCCCAACTCCTCAAGAAATTATTGTAACCAAATCATTTCTTTGCTTGCCTCTGTGGCATAACATACTCAGCCTCCGTGGTTGACAAAGCCACCAGCTTCTGTAGTCGTGAAATCCAACTTACTGTTGTCCACCTACAGTGTAAACATAACCTGTCGTGCTCCTCCTGCTTGTCTACATCTTCAGCCATATCTAAATCTACATAACCACACAAAGTGGTGTCTAATCCACTGTAGCACAAAATTTCCCCATGGTCCCTCTCAAATACCGAAGGATCCACTTTACTACCTGTCAATGATCTCTACCTGGATCACTCATAAATCTACTCACCACTCCCACTGCATGGGAAATATCAGGCCTGGTGCACACCATGGCATACATCAAACTACCAACCACTGATGAGTAAGGTACCTTGGACATCTGGTTTCTCTCCTGCTCTATCTTGGGACACTACTCCTTTGATAACTTGAAATGGCCTGCCAAAGGAGTCCCAACTGGTTTAGCATCCTGCATATTAAACCTCTCCAAGACTTTCTTAATGTACTCTTCCTGAGATAAAGTCAGCTTTCGTTCCTTCCTATCCTGAGATATCCTCATACCAAGGATTTGTTTGGCTGCCCCCAAATCCTTCATAGCAAAGGATTCACTTAGCTACTTCTTGAGTACTTTTATTTCCTGCATGTTTTTACCTGCAACCAACATGTCATCCACATACAAACAAAGGATAATATAACTACCATCCTCAAATTTCTTTGTATACATGCAATGGTCAGAATGACATCTAATATAACCTTGCTCCATCATGAAGCTATCAAATTTCTTATACCATTGACGTGGAGCTTGTTTCAAGCCATACAAGCTCTTCTTCAGTTTGCACACCATCTCCTCTTTACCTTTGACCTCATAGCCCTCTGGTTGCTGCATATATAGTTCCTCCTCCAAATCACCATGGAGAAATGTAGTATTTACATCAATCTATTTAAGTGCAAGTCTTCTGCTGCAACTATTCCAAGAACAGTTCTAATAGAAGTCATTTTTACTACAGGAGAAAAAATCTCATCAAAATCTATACCTTTTTTCTGTGCAAACCCCTTGACCACCAACCAGGCCTTGTATCTTTTCTTGCCTCCTTCTTCCTCTTTGACTCTGAACACCCACTTGTTCTGTAATGCTCTTTTACCTTTGGGTAGCTTCACCAAATCCCATGTCTGGTTCTCCATGAGAGCCTGATGCTCCTCATCCATGGCTTGCTCCCACTTCTTCCTGGCATCTACCTACATTGCTTCATCAAAGCTCTCTGGCTCTCCACTATCAGTGAGTAATAAATAATAAAGAGAAGGAGAAAAATGTTCAGGTTCTCTTCTTACCCTAGAAGACCTCCTCAATATAGGAGTTTGGGGTTCCTGTTGAGGAGGTTCCTGAACTGATTCATGTGTCACTTTCCCATCTGGAAGATCCTCTACCGCTGCATATTCTTTCTTGGATTCTTCCTTGTTTTCCTGCAACTACTGCTTATACATGACTTTCTCATTAAAGACCACATCCCTAGATCGAATGATTTTCTTGTCCTTAATACTCCAACATTTATATCCAAAGTCATCACCACCATAACCAATGAAAGTACATTTTTCTGATTTAGCCTCTAGCTTGGTCCTATCATCCTTGTCTATATGGAAAAACACCTCACATCCAAAGACTCTAAGAAATGAATAATCAACTTTCTTACCATACCAAGCCTCCTTAGGTATGCCTCCATCCAAGGCACTTGAGGGTCCTCTGTTTATCAAGTACACAGTTGTGCTCACCGCTTCTGCCCAAAAAGAAAGAGGCAGTCCTGCATGTAACCTCATGCTCCTAGCATGTTCCATTATTGTTCTATTCATCCTTTCTGACACCCCATTCTGTTGTGGAGTTCCTGGAACCATCTTTTTCCTACGGATTCCATTCTTAGAACAATAATCATCAAATTCATTGCTGCAATACTCCCCTCCATTATCTGACCTGAGACATTTTAGCTTAAGACCTGTTTCATTCTCTACCAAGGCTTTCCATTTAACAAAAGTGTCAAATACATCAGATTTGTTTCTAATACAATAAACCCAAACTTTCCTTGTTGCATCATCAATAAAAGTAACATAATAACTTGAACCCCCAAGAGATGATACCTGAGCCGGCCCCCACACATCAGAATGCACCAGCTCTAACTTACTCTCTTTCTTTGTAGGTCCAACCTTGAGAAACCTTACTCACTTATGTTTCCCATATATGCAGTCCTCACAGAACTCCAAACCTGTTTCTGTATATCTAGAAAATCCTTCTTTATGATCTCCATGCCCTTATGGCTCATATGACCGAACCTATAGTGCCACAATGTTGTATCTACTTCTAAAGCCACAAGATTACAAACATTAGTGCTATAAGTGGTCAAATACAAGGTTCCAACCTTCTTACCTCTTGCCACCAAAATAGCACCCTTGGAAACCTTCCAAGGATCCACTGTAAATATCACAGTATAACCATCACTTCCCAACTACCCTGCCGATATCAAATTATGTCTTAATGTAGGCACATGTCTGACATCCTTCAATAGCCAAGTATTCCCATTCTGCATCTTAACCTGAATAGAACCTTTTCCAACTATGTTGCAAGGCTCATCATCACCAAGAAAAACATGCCCAAAATATCCTTGAACATAATCAACAAAATAATTCCTATGTGGAGAAGCATGGAAAGAAGCCCCTGAATCTAAAACCCAAGATTCAGTAATATTGTGCAAAGAAAGAATCAAAGCATCCTGACATACATTACCTGTTGCCACATTTGCCTCCTTGTTTTCTTCCTGTTGTTTCTTCTTGTCCCGAAGCTCCCAACAATCCTTCTTTGCATGCCCAGACTTTCCATAGTGCCAACATACTATCTTGCTTTTGGATTTTGACCTTGCCCGATCCTTTGATTTTCCATGGCTTCCTCTATTCTTATGTCTCCCTCTAGTTTCCACTGTCAAAGCATTCCCTGAAGTAGAAGATTCCCAGAGATTTTTCTTCACATTTCCTTGCTTAGAATCACCCCTACAACATCCTCAAACTTCAACTTTGAGTTAGTTGGAACTGAGTTGCTTACCGCCATTACCAGGCTATTCCAACTCTCAGGTAAAGAGCACAAAACTAATAAAGCCCTAACTTCTTCATCAAATTCTATTGTAACCAAAGCTAGCATATTTACAACCGTATTAAAATCATTTAAATGATCTACTACTGAACCATTCTCAGACATCTTCATATTAAACAACTTTTTCATTAAAAATATCTTATTATAGGCAGAGGGTTTTTCATACAACTTTCCTAATGCATCCATCAGTTCTTTTGTAGTCTTTTCCTTTGAAACATTAAATAATACCGAAGATGCAAGACACAGCCGGATTGTCCCAAGTGCCTTACTATCCAGCAAATCCCATTCCGTATATGTCATGCTTGAGGGTTTATTCACCTTCTTAGATAATGGAATATAAAGATCCTTATGATAAAGGTAATCTTCCATCTGCATCTTCCAAAGATTGAAATTATGCCCGTTGAATTTATCAACCCTAGATCTTCCATCATCTGCCATAGCTCCCACTCAAGATAAAACTTTCCCTGCGATTCAACACTTCAGCAAACCAAACCAGGCTCTGATACCAATTGTTAGGAAATAAGGGATAAAATATGTGGAATAATCCCTCACATAATCACAACAGTAGAAACTAATATGCAGAAAAATATTACAGATCTCAAATAAAATTATAGAATAAAATAACACAACACAAAGAGACAGTATTTAATGTGGTTCACCCAATTTGGGCTACATCCACCAAGAATCACTTGCTCAGATTTTATTACAAGCCACCACTCTCTCAATACAATACCTAGATCTGTTTGGAGCTATGCTCAATAAACTCTACAAAATTCACACCCAAATTCAAAACACATCTGCAATGTTACATTATATCTACCATATGCATAAAACCATATAAGTAGACAATTGCTTAAGCAGTTTTACAAAACTGTGGGTATTAAAACCATGGGCCAAAAGTGTCCCATAAACCTATGGGTCAAAAATCCCGCCCATATGAGAAAAACACATTTCCCAATTGATCAGGAACGTTTTAAGGCCCTAAAAAAAAAATTGGGGGCTGCCCCCCCGAACCCCATCGGACAACTGTGGAAAGTGTACAGTACTCTTAGTGTACAGTCTTCAACACTTTCTCACATGAAAATAGGCTCCAAAACCTAACATCTTGGCATAATAAAATAAATAAGGAATAGAGAAGCCAATGGATTTCTTTAGTCAAACACTAAAGGATTGTGAGTTGAAATACAATCATATGGAGAATCAAGTCTTTGCCATCATGTGCATGCTTAATAATTTCAAAAGTATGCTCACTAAAAATTATATAAAGGTGTTAGTTTCACACTTAAGTGTTTTTGGTGCTCAAACGTGCACCCACGTATCAGATCTGGAAGAACTGAGGTTTTTGAGACCACAATGGAACCATCCCCAAGTTGTGGTACCTTGTGCACTTGGGATGGATCTCCAAAGAAGGCCAGTTCCTCTACTTACTTCTAATGCTACTACTACTCCTAATGCTGAAATAAAATCCTAGACTAAACATGCCAAGGGACTAGGGATAGAAGGATGTGCAGAAAGGGGAAATACTAAGCTAAGGAAGGTGATAGCACCAGGGAAAGGGTCGATCTCTCTCCATGCGCAGCGAGGGAAATAGGAGAGGGCACGGGAGAAGAGGGTGAATGGTGTGCACACCACAGATCAACACACTAGCTCAGTCTTCCATTGTGTGCAACACATGAGCATAGGGACTGTAAGAATAGGAGTATGCACAACATGCCAAAAAATGTAAACAAAGAGGTGAGATGCAATGAAAATGAGAAAGGGAAGACAAGAGTTCCACAAAACACGATTTTATTGCTTAAGGGATGCACTATCATTTAAATTCACATAAGTAAGTGAGAATACATTATAGATACCATACCAAGGTCTAATACATGTGGGAAGTTTGCCACCATTTTAGCATGGTGTTGTTACAATAGAGAGGGATCCTTTTTTACAAAGTAGAACTCTATTATTTATAGAAGAAGGAGAGAAGAGAAGGAGAAAGAGAGGGAAACTCGGATTCAAATCTTCAACCACCAACAACCAGTGATAAATGCCTTGTAAATCCACCTACAAGGCTTTCAGATGCACTTCCCCATGTCTGTTTGGCATGTAGAAGAAGGAAGAAAGCAAGATCTGATTGAAATCGGGTGGTTGAGGTCTATTAGATGTGTGCATTGATGATCAGAAAGATATTTCCCTATTTTTTTCCTACCAAATCCCACCTAAATCTAATTTTGAAAATTCCAATGTGTAGCTAATGTCAGTAGCTTTCAAATGAGACCAGGTGCATGGGAATCTGAGCACTACAGTAAAAGTTATGGCTATCAGAAGTCTACATGTCACTCTGACACGTAATGACACGTGGCACGCGTTGATTGACTGAAGAAATAGGCCAACTGTTCATCTAATTTTTTATTTTTTCCACATGTCATACACCAGTTGGTTGTCTATATTTGGTGCCATGTTGGCACACATGGATGGGCTGCGTGCATCACACTCGAGTCTGACATAATGTCATGGCACAGTGATAGGCGTAGGAGAAGGTGCAAGGCATGAAAGAAATAGGTGCAAAGGTTTGCACATGAAGGACAGGCGTGTGAATACAATGCATGTGGTAAGAAAGAAGGAATACTTACAGAAGTCAAGTATGGAAGTAGGGCGAGAGAATTCAATTGAGGAATGGCGTGTGGTGGTACAAGAAAAATCAGTGCGTGAGGGAGCTTAGTGTATGCAAGCGTGCAAGAGGAATGCCAAGGACTTAGCCATTTTGGGAGGCAAGTCTACAGAGGTGCCCGTAAGGAGTGAGCAAAAGGAATGAATAAAGTGGTTGCACAAGGAAAGGAAGGCAGAATAAGATGGAAATGGGAGCATGGATATAGCATAATGCAGAGAGAAGGGAAGAACAAAAGCACAATAAAGAAGCGAAGGCACGAGGGTGCATGAAAGAAAGAACTTGTCAAGCTAAGCAAATTCAGAGTGCGTAACTAGGAAACACAAAGTCAGAATAAAGTACATGTTTTCTAAATAACTAGGAGAGTTATTTGGATAATAGTTTTGGTAACTTTTGGGGGGCATCTGCCTAATAGATGAAGATACCAGTAGCCTAAGAAGTCCATTTGGCATGGATTCAAGCACTAAAATTAATCTACAACTTGAAGAACATCCTTAACGTCACTTACAGCACTTATCTAAACTTTGAACTAAATTGTTGCTCTCGTGAGAAGATGTTCTAAATTGGACTGATGGGAGTGGAAATTTGTGTGAGACTGTTGGAAACTCCTTTCTAAAAACTGAACTTGCCATCCCATAGGTAACAAAAGGGTGTGCACAAGAGAACAATAGGAAAGGAAAGGTTCTAGAGGGAGCACGTTGAAACAACAAGCACAACACAACTATGTACAAAATTTGAAAATCATACATGTCCCAAAGGGAAACGTGTAGAGTGTGCATGAAACACTTGTTTTACTGAAAAAAAAATGTATTCTAACCTAAACTAACTAGAGGCAAAGGGTACTCAAGTAAAACCTGCAATAGATAGGGAGAAGTAGCTTGCCTTTCCTCACAAATTGTGACCATGTAACTGATTTTGCGTTGGACATGGTCTTCATCAAAGTGGGAAACTGATTTGTAGATGGTTTCTCACCCTTCTCCTAAAAGTATCAACAAATAGAATATACACCTCCTAGATTTGTTTTGTGCTTGGATTCGGGAGGCACTACTACTGACCTTTGGTGTGCTAAAGCTATACCTCATGCTCTAAAGTGATCATCACCAATGGTAACTTTGTCTTTGGCTCTAGACCAACTAGATATTTGATTGGGCACAGTCTGATCCTTGTGATTTTCCCATTTATTTGAAGCTCAATCCCACAGATGGAATTTTTTTGCAGAATCTCCTTCTGAATGTGACTTCTTGTAGGTCGAGTCACATAAAGTTGGGGTGCACATGGTTTTTCCTCTACAAGCAACTTGGTCTCCTCCAAGAGCATGCCCTCTGGAACTAACTAATTTTCTTCTGGAATGGGCACCCTTATCATTTCCTCTTCCCATTCAGAGTCGCATGAGTCATGTCATTATTCAACTATTATGCAGTCGTTTAACATGATGATGTTGGTTGAGAGAGGAAAGTTGGTAAGGGGTTGTTCATTTATGGTACAATTAGACAGAGGGGAATCAGAAGAAGGGATGGAAGGTAAGCGCGCTAAAGGAATAGGGGTGTATGCAGGAGGGATGAAATTTGTGCACGCTAAAGGATCAGAGGCACGTGCAAAAGAGGGAATGGAAGTGAACTAAAGATTGGGTGGAAGGGAGAAGGGAGGAACAATGGAATCCTCAGTGGGAGCAACGCGCAAGAATCTGGGAACATGTGCAGCAGGATGAGATGATGTAGGTTGGCATGGAGGAGTGGGAGGGCTATAACATGGTAGTGCAGGGTTACCCCATGCTATATTTTTGAGCCTCCATTTCTTCTGCCCACTCTGTAACTTGAGGCAATATCTTAGTGATAAGGTGCAGCTTTTACTGGGCACTAAACCATCCTGGTATAGGGCTGACCCATGGACAAGGGACCTTGTATCCAACTCTAGCTTCCTTTATGGAGCACTTGAATATGATCTGCATCATGTCCATCTCCATATTTTGCACCTATCTCTCAAAATCAGCTTCGGTTATGGATTTTCCACCATCATCTTCATAAACTTGTTCTTCATAAACATTTTGGTTAGAAAAAAGTGGGTTATATGTATTTTCATGATAATGGGGCTTATAAAACTGATTTGGAGGATTTTGGAACTGTGGGGATGGAGCAAAATAGCTCTAATGTTGCAAATGAGAATTCCATGAAGGGAAATAAGTCATGATTGCACAACTTCAAAAGAGGAAGGTGGAAAAATGGAAGGAAGGGAAAATGAATGAAAGGAGGATGAGAGACTTTTTTGTGAATGAGAAAATGGGTTTGTTTGGATCAGTGGAGTCACTAGATGTGTTGAAAAATGCCTTCGAAGGATGGATCTCAGCAAAACACATCAAAATTGCTGAGATGAAGATGTAAAGCTCTTCAATCTTGTCCCGATGGGTGTGCCAAAAATTGTTGGTGCTCAAACATGCACCCACATCTCGGATCTAGAAGAACCGAGATATTTAAGACCACAATGGAACCTTCCCCAAGTTATGGGAATTTGTGCACTTGGGAAAGATCTCTGGAGAAGGATGGTTCCTCTACTTACTTCTAATGCTATTGCTACTCCTGATTCTAAAAGAAAATCCTAGACTAAACATACCAAGGGACCAGGGATAGAAGGATGTGTAGAAAGGGGAAATCCTAAGCTAATGAAGGTGATAGCACCAGGGAAACGTTTGATCTCTCTCCATGAGCAGCGAGGGAAAGAGATATGGCACAAGAGAAAATGGTGGATGGTGCATGCCACAGATCAACATGTAGGCTCGGCTTTCCAGCGCAAACAACACATGAGCATAGGGAATGCAAGCACAAGAGTATGCACAGCATGCCAGAAAACATAAATAGAGAGGTGAGATGCAATGAAAATGAGAAAGGGAAGACAAGAGTTCCACAAAACATTATTTTATCACTTAAGGGACACACAATCATTTACATTCATGAAAGGTGATGAGAATAGATTATAGAGACCATGCCAAGGTCTGAGACCCATGGGAAGTCAGCCACCATTTTGGAATAGTTTCGTTACAACAGAGAGGGATCCTTTTTTACAAAGTAGAACTCTATTATTTATAGGAGAAAATGAGAGAAGAAAAGGAGAAAGAGAGGGAAACTCATATTCAAATCTTCAACCACAAACAACCAGTGATAAATGTCTACAAATTCACCTACAAGGTTGTTATATGCGCTTCCCCATGTCTGTTTGGTGTGTAGAAGAAAGAAGAAATCGAGATCTAATTTAAATTCTAGTGGTTGAGGTCAATTAGATGTGTACATCGATGATCAAAAAGACATTTCCCTATTTTTTCCTACCAAATCCCACCTAAATCTGATTTTGAAAATTCCAATGTGTCGTTGATGTCAGTAGCTTTCAAATGAGACTAGGTGCATAGGAATCTGAGCACCGCAACAGAAGTTAGGGATGTCAGAAATCTACAGGTTGTTCTGACACGTAATGACATGTGGTGCACGCTGATTGACTAAGGAAATAGGCCAAGTGTTCATCTGATTTATCGTTTTGCCACGTGTATTGCACTAGTTGGTTGTCTAGATTCGACACCCTATTAGCATGTGCGGATGGGTTGCATGCATCACACTCAAGTCTGTCAAAATGATGTGGCATAGTAATATGTGCAGGAGAAGGCGTAAGGCATGGAAACAAGAGGTGCAAAGGTGTGCGCACAAAGGACAAGCGCGCGAACGCACTGTGCGTGGCAGGAAAGAAAGCATACTTGCGGAAGGAAAGTATGGAATCAAGGTGTGAGAATTAAACTAAGGAAGGGCATGTGGTGGTAGAATAAAAATTGGCATGCAAGGGAGCTTAGTGTATGCAAGCGTGCTATAGGAATGTCAAGGACTTAGCCATTTTGGTAGGAAAGCCTACAAAGGTGCGCATAAGGAGTGTGTGACAGGAAGGAAAGCAGACATGTAGGAGCAAGGTGTAAAGGGGAAATGGAAGGAGATAGCAAAATGTAGAGAGAAGGGGAACATAAGTAAGAAGGAAGCAAGGTGCATGGGGCGTGTAAAATAATTTTAGCCAAGTAAATTCTGCCAAGGGAACAAACTTGAGTCCACGCAACTAGGAGAGTTATTTGGATAACAGGTGTGAGGGAATTCATCAAGGGAGAAGAAATCAATGAGAAAAGAGCAAGATGGGTGACTAAAATAATGGATTATTATGTGACTATCAAATCCACCAAGTTGGTTAGAAGCAACACACTCAATAAGAATATTGTTGAGGATGCACGGAATGATCAGGAGATTTCATTATTTCTGGATGAGGTGTTAGCACACGCCAAACCCAAGTAGAATGGTGATCCTAGTGCACATAGCTAGACGGAAGAGATTTTTACATTCCTTTCCTCTGGTGCATACCCTCCTAGTTTAAACAAATCAAAGAAATAACATCTTAGGTTGCAGTCCATTCCATATGCATTGATTAATGACATTCTCTTCAAAAGAAACATTGATGGCATACTGCTAAGATGTATTGGTGGCACACAAGTTGACAAAGTGTTGGCATAGTTTCATAATGGATTATCTAGTGGACACTTATCTACCAAAGAAACAGCAATGAATATCATCAAAGCAAGATACTTTTGGCCTACAATGTTTCATAGACGCACACAAGTGGGTTATGAAATTCAAAGAATGCACTTTCTTTGTAGGAAAGAAGAAATTTACAGCACTTTCCCTTTGACCAATCCAAGTGGATCGGCCTTTCACATAATGGGGTATTGACTTCATAGGCATGATCAATCCTCCTTTGAGCAATGGCCACAAATGGGTGTTGATGGCAACAGACTTATTGACCACATGAATAGAAGTTGTCGTGCTTAACAAATCAACTGAGTCAGTCATCCTTGACTTTCTCGAGGGGATTGTAACAAGGTTTGGCATTCCTCATACCATTATCTTGGATAATGCAAAATCCTTCCTTGGGACTAAAATTTCTTATTGGGAGCTTAGCCTTGGAATCTACTTGAATACTTCTTATAACAATTACCCTCAAGGTAATGGCTTGCATGAGTCTACCAACAAGAACCTGAACAGAATCATGAAACAAACAATAGATATAAATGAGATAAAGTGTTACACAAAGGTCTCACGTGTGCTCTGAGAAGATAGAATCATGGTGAAGAAGGAAATAGGTACTTCACCTTACAAACTGGTTTAGGGAAAGGAAGTTATACTTCCTTTGTCTCTTGAATTTCCTTCATTAGAGCTTGCCTAGCAGCTGAAATTTGAGGGCACAAATCAGAGAGAAGTCGGAATGGCAGATCTATTTTTAACTTGAAGAATTAAGAAACTTTTCCATGATTAAGTTAGAACACCATCAGCAATTGGCAAAGAAATTGTTTAACAGAAAGGCTAGGCCTAAAGCTTTCAAATTTGGTGATCTGGTTTTAAAATGGGATGCTTACATAGCTAAACCAGGACACCATTCAAAGTTTGATGCACTTTGGAGTGGCCCATATACTATCAGTTATTGTAAAAAGGGAAACTCTTTTGAGTTTTCTCACCTTAATGGAGGCACACTTCCAATCCTAGTTAATGGTATTTATCTCAAGCACTTTCATTAAGTCTTCTACATCATTGTATGTATTAGAGTAGTTTCAATTACTCCAAGTGTGTTACACACACATTGTTCTATTTGTACATAGTTTTTTCTTCTCACATTCTCTTTTGTTTCTTCCAGAATGCTAGTTTGATTTAGGGATCTTCCAATGGTTCTAGAAGTTTTGGTGGCAGCTCAATGCAAAGTTCAAATAGTTATTCTGGTGATTTCAGGGATAGTTCTTAAAAAATTAAAAATCATAAATTTCATTCCAAGAAAACTCCATGCCCAATGAATGTTTCAGGGCTATTGATCTCCTTCATCTAGTAGGTAGATGGCCTCAAAAGTCACCAAACTATTGTCCAAAATAACTCCCCTAGTTACTTTGACAACTTACATTCTCATCCTGACTCTAAAGATCAATGTTGCAGGTTACATGCACTCTTGTTTTTTTATTGATGCATTAGTTGGTTTCATTTCTTCCGCACACATCACACGTCATTCCTTCTCCATTCCTCTATCTCCTTCCATTCTCCCTTTGTGTGCACTCCTTGAGCACCTACTTTCATTCCCAACTTACACATCTTCGCATGCCCCTAACTTTCCTTCCAAATTGGCCAAGTCCCTTGCATGCTTCTTCCACATTCTTCCCTAGCATATCTTTCCTTTTTTTATGTGATGCACGTTTCCTTTCTAGCTTGCTCTACACACCCCATCTTTCTTGTCATTGTGTGCTTCACATTTGAATATTCACACCCTATTTTCATACTCATGTCCCTTTATAGAGATACACCTTCCATTTCTTTCACGCGTGTCCCCCTCGTGCCTTGTCTTCTACATCCTTGCGCCCCTTGCTCTTATGTACGCTTTGCACATTCTTCCACACCAAGTCACTATACCACATCATAACCTATCAAACCTGAGTGTACAACATGCAACCTATCAAAGAGTGCCAATTGGGTGCTAAATCATTTCAATGAACCAATATGTGACACATGGTAGAAAATAATAAAATAAACAAACAGTTGGCCATTCCTTCATCCAATCAGCACGTGACATGTGTCATTACTTGTCTAGTTTACATTGTATATTTTAGAACGCCGTAACTTTTTCTACAAGGATTGGATCTATGTGATTTTTATCTTGTTGGAAAGCTATTGACATGGGCTACATGATGGATTATTCAAAATCATATTTTTGATGGATTTGGTAGGTGAGAAGTAGGGAAACAAGTTCCAGCCATTAATGCAAACATCTAATCAACTCAAGGTCTAGTAGATTTTATTTAAATCTCACTTCCTTCCTCTCCTACTAGAAAAAATGACATAGGGAGGTGCATCTGTCAGCATTATAGGTGGATTTGTAGGCCTTCAATGTTTGGTATTGGTGGTTGGATTTAAAATCTGATTTTCTCTCTTCCTTCTCCTCCTTTTATCTCCTTATTCTTGTATAAATGTAAGAGTGATTCTCATTGTAAAAGGTTGGACCCCTTTAGTTTGCTAAAGACTTTTGTTATATGCATTTTAAGTTATAGGCCTTTAGATCTAGCTCTTTTCATGAGGTTATTGGTCTCATCTTCCATTGTAATCAACTATGCATTTCTTAGAAGCAATAGAAGCTTTGTTTTGTGGTTAGTCTCTACCTTGGCTCATTTTTATTACATCTTCTTTCCTCTCTTTTGCATTGTATGATTTTTCTGCTTACTCACGTCCCTTGCAGGTTCCTTTTATGATTTTTCCCCATGAAAACAAGTGTGTGAGTGCATTTCAGGCTGTAATATGCATGTATATCCTTTCTATGTGAATTCTCCTTCATTTTAACTTAAAGCTGATTTTATTCACCCCCTTCTTTCTAGTGTTATCGCCTCCTCTCCTTCTAACCCTGGTCCCTTGGAATCTTAGAATAATGATAGGTAAATGCATTTCCCTTTGTAGGATTATTTTTAGTAGTAAAAATAGGTAAAGGAACCAACCTTCTCCAGAGGTCTGTCTCAAGCGTGCAAGGTCCAAAAACTTGGAGACAGTCCCATGTTGCCTCAAAATCATATTTCATTCTGATCTGGGACAGGTGCAATTTTGAGCTCCAATAGGACCTTATGCGCAAGTTACATTTTCTAGTATCTATATTTTTTCCCTTTTTGGGTTGCATGATGCAACAAGCAAGATACAACATAAAAACTAAAGATTATATGGGGTTCATCAACCCTATGACATTGGTTACTGCAGTTGTGAGCTTAGCTAGTTAATTACATAGACATGAACCTAGAAATACAATCGATGGGCCACTTCAGCGAAAGTCTATGAAGGAATTGATATGTTGATTTCATAAGGAAGAGACTATAGAATCAATTGATTGATGATTGGATGTCATAAGAATCAGACAAGAAGGGTTTTTTGTATGATTCCCACCTCAATTAATACTTTTGGAGCTGTAGGTTGCCCCAACGTAACTAAGGATGAAAATTAGCAATTGTAGATGAGAGAAAACAAACCTTGGTGAAGGTATGTTGAGTGGAAGCAATGATAAGGTTTCCCCAATCATGTGTAAATGAAAAAGTGATGATGGATTTTGTACAAATATGTATGCTAGTGTTGAGAAATCATGGTGTGAAGAGATTAAGTTGATTGATTAGAAGGTGATAGCGAACAGGCTAAGTGTGTGAGGTGATGAGAAACGTGGTATGGGCCAAGGACCGATCTGGGTGAGCTAGGAGTGGGTTGAGGCGAGCAAGGTTTTAAGTAGAAAGATATAAGGGAAAGGTAGTGACTAAATGTAATGAAATTACTTGTATAATTCAGATCATGAGTAGAAATATAACACAAAATAACACAATATTCCAAAATAATGATTTCAATATGTAATTAGAATAGATTCACCACTTCGAGGGGGCAACCTCCAAACCATAAAATAATACTCAAATGCTCAAATGATGATGAAATACTACCTACAATCCCCTATATATATTATTCATATGTTATGGCCATCACTAAGGCCGACCTACTAAGCATGAGAAAGTATAAATGATATAATAAAATAATATGGTAAGCCACAAGTTGGCTACTCATATCCTAATATAAGCAATAGGTTAAGGGCTTAGCATGCCCTTCCCCTTCAAAGCAACATTATCCCCAATGTTAAGAAGCTCTAGGTGTTTCTGCAGGAATGTCATATCTTCCCATGTTACATCTTCATTTTCCATATTCTTCCACTTGATCAAGTACTCAGTAATAACTCGTGTCCTCAATCTTTTAATGTGTGTTTGAAGAATGCATTCAGGTTCCAAGATGACTCTCCCCTCCTCATCGAGCTTAGGTAGTATTGTTTGGGCTGATACTCTTTGTCTAATTACTTTCTTCAGGAAAGAAACATGAAAGACTGGATGTATTCTAGTTGATTGTGGAAGTTCTAATTCGTATGCTATAATACCAATCTTTTGCAATACTTGATAAGGGCCATAATACTTTGGTGAAATTTTTTTATCCTTTTATTGTTGTTTCAAAGACATTTGCTTATATGGTTGTAACCACACAAAAACCCAATCATTGACTTCAAAATGCCTTTCTGTGTGATGTTGATCAGCCTGTTGCTTCATGAGGCTTTGTGCCATGACCAAGTTCTCCTTAAGACTAGAGAGGACCTCTTGTTGATACTGAATGTGTTCTTCTACTACTCTAACCCACGGTTGTCCTCTCAATGATGATGTGATGGATGGTGGATGGTACCCATAGAGTGCCAAAAAAGGAGACATTTTAGATGAAGTATGGAAGGAAGTTTTATACCACCATTCTGAAAGTGGCAACAATTAGACCCATCTTATTTGTTTATCTAACGTAAAGCAATAGAGATATCCTTCCAAACACTTATTTACGACTTTTGTTTGCCCATCGGACTGGGGATGATAAGAAGAGCTACAAGCTAATTGAGTACCCAAACATGAGAATAAATCAATCCAAAAATAACTAGTAAATATAGGGTCTCGATAACTTACTATAATCTTTGGTGTCCCATGAAGCTTCTGAAGTATGTCTGTGAAGGTTGTTGCTACCGTGCTTATAAAAAATGGGTGTGTCAAGGCACAAAAATTAGCATATTTGGTGAGTCTATCCACCACAACCATGATGACAATTTCACCCCTTTCCCATATAGATTTAGGCAATCCTGTGATAAATTCCATGGAAACCTCTTTCCACTACTAGCTAGGAATAGATAGAGGTTGTAAAAGACCTGGGGATCGAACTATTTCACCCCTATTTTGCTGAAAAACCATGCATTCTGCCACAAATTTTTGGACATCCCCTTTTATCCCTTTCCAAAATAAATATTGTTTGACTCGATGATAAGTCTTCAAGAATCTAGAGTACCCCCCTACTGGAGAAGAGTGAAGCTCAGATAGAATCCTATTTTTAAGATTGGAGTTCTTACATAGGTATAGTCTATCTTTATACCATAAAGAATCCCCTTTCAGTATCAATTTTTTAGACATGCTTGGATAATTCTGGAGATGATGAATGAGGTTTTGTGTGGTTGGGTTATTTCTCCATTTGGACCTTGCCTCATCTATCCAATCTTCCTGTAATATGGATATGGCACATAACAAGGCTACAGTTGATTCATCTTTCCACGATAAAGCATATATAACTACATTCTCCTTCCCTTTCTTATAGATAATCTCAAAATCATATTCCAACATCTTGGAGACCCATTTTTGTTGTTCTTCAGATGATAAATTCTTCTCCAAGAAGTATTTCAAACTATCATGATCTTTCTTCACTTTAAAGTGTCTTCCTATGAGATATGGTCTCCATTGTTTTACTGCATGAAGTAAGGCTAGCATTTCCTTCTCATAATTTAGATTGGAAAGATTCTTACCTTTGAATTGATGGCTTAAAATGTAATAGGATAGCCTTCTTATATGAGAACTACCCTCATACCCACCCCTGATGCATCACATTCAATAATGAATGTTTTGGAAAAATATGGAGTAGCCAAGACTGGAGTGGTGCACATGGCCTCCTTTAGTTTCTCAAATGCTTTGGTTGCATCCTCACTCCAATGGAAGGAGTCCTTCTTTAATAAATATGTGAGAGGTGCAGTTATTCTTCCATAATGCCTTACGAATCTTCAGTAATAACCTGTAAACCCCAAAAATCCTCATAGATTCTTTAGGGTTTTTGGAACCTTCCACTCCATCATGGCTTTGATCTTATTAGGATCCACTTTAACCCCTTCATGAGAGACAATGTGACCCAAATATTCAACCTCCTTAAGTCCAAAAGAACACTTAGAGGGCTTTGCATAAAGTTGATGTTGCTCAAAGGTTTCCAAGACCTTATTTACATGATGCATATGTTCCTCCCATGTTTTGCTATAAATTAATATATCATCAAAAAACAAACGAAATTCCACAGGAATGACTTAAAAATAGAATTCATCAAACTGGACGCACATCAGGCTTCTAGGTTTGAAATGTAGAAGGTGCATTTGTGAGTCCAAAAGGCATTACCAGGAATTCATAATGGCCTTCATGTGTCTAAAAGCTAGTTTTATGAACATCCTCATCCTTGATTCTGATTTGGTGGTATCCCGTTTTGTTGCTCCAGAAGTTTGCACAGAACATCAATGAAGATCAAGCTTTGTAAAATAAACAACACCATGCAGCTCATCAAGCAAATCATCAATTACAGGAATAGGAAACTTATCTTTGATTGTGTACTTATTAAGTTCCCTATAATCAAGACACATGCACCACATGTCATCATGCACCACATGTCATCTTTCTTCCGTACCATCACTACTAGAGAAGAATAAGCACTCTGAATATGACGGATGATTCCTGCTTCCAACATATCTTGTACAATCTTCTCGATTTCACTCTTTAGCACATATGGGTACCTATATTTCGGCCAGGTCTGATGTTCGGTGGTTGACTTCCTGGTAATAATTGACTAGCATGATCATGATATCTCTTTGGAGGTAAGCCTTTTGGTATATTTTCAAATACAGTTGGTTTTATGAACATCCTCATCCTTGATTCTGATTTGGTGGTATCCCGAATGAAGATCAAGCTTTGTAAAATAAACAACACCATGCAACTCATCAAGCAAATCATCAATTACAGGAATAGGAAACTTATCTTTGATTGTGTACTTATTAAGTTCCCTATAATCAGGACACATGCACCACATGTCATCTTTCTTCCGTACCATCACTACTAGAGAAGAATAAGCACTCTGACTATGACGGATGATTCCTGCTTCCAACATCTCTTGTACAATCTTCTCGATTTCACTCTTTAGCACATATGGGTACCTATAAGGTCTGATGTTAGGTGGTTGACTTCCTGGTAATAATTGAATAGCATGATCATGATATCTATTTGGAGGTAATCCTTTTGGTATATTTTCAAATACAACAGAGGGTGCATCCAACACTGCTTGTATATCTGATGGTATAATGTCCTTAGAAGGATGAGCCTCCAATGAAAAAAGTTGTGCACAAATCCCTCCGCACCTTTTTTTAGCATTTTTTGCATCTGATGAGAACTTACTATTTGTGGAGACTTTTTTCTTAAGCCTCTTAGCTCAAAAGTCCTTCCTTCAGAGTGAAATTGCATGAACAAGTCTTGGAAGTTCATCTCAATGGTTCCCAAAGTGGTAAGCCATTGAACCCCTAACACAATGTCTACTCCTCCCATAGAAATGACATACATGGGACTATTTAGTATGTAATCTCCCATAGCAAGCTTAATGCTATGGCATTTTCTAGAACCAGTAATAGTACCTCCATCAGTAATCATTACTTGACATTCAAAAGCGGGATAAATGAAACAGTTTAGGCACACTGCCAACTTATGATTGATAAAGTTGTGAGTACTTCCTAAATCAATCAACATTATGACCCTCTATTTTTTAGGAATCCAATCACCTTTAGGGTTTGGGGGTGCTAATACCTGAAATTGCATGGCATGATATAGTTGGCTAAGGATCTCTTGACTCCTCCTCTGGCTCAACCAAGACCTCTGACTCTGAATTTTCATCCTTCTCTTCATCTTCACTAGGCCCATCAATGTAGAAAAACTTCTTATCAGCACATTTTTTGTCCGGGTCCAAATTTACTATTATAGTTAAAACATAACCCTTTTTCTCTTTTTTCTTCAATTTGTTGAGGTGTTAATCTAACTAGTCGAGGGAGTGTTGGGGCCAAGGTGTTGTGATCTCTGGTATAAGTGAAATGTTGTCTCCTACTTGAAACAAATTTCTCCTCTACCCTTCTTGCCATAATCATTGAATCAGAAACCTTATGAAGATTAAACATATGCACCTCATGCTCAATGTGATCCTTACAACCCCCAAGAAATAGGTCATTCAGATTCTCTTCAATAATATTTTCCACCCGCAGAGAAAGGTTTGGAAGTGATGAATGTAATCCTTAACAGATCCTATCTATCTCAACTTTGCTGATTGGCTGAAGTAATTATCTAACACACTAGAACTGTAGTGTAATTGCAACTCTTCATTGAATATTTTCCATGTAACATTGAAACCACTCTTTTGCCTTTCAGCACATAACTATCGATACCAGATAAATTGGTCAGGTTCAAGATACAAAGCTGCCATGGTCACCTTTTTTCCTGATGGAATCTGATGTAGTTCAAAGAAATTCTCTATTTGTTTGATCCAATTGAGTGGATCATTTCCATCAAACTTGCACATCTCCATTTTTGGAAACATATTACGGGCCTGTAGAGTGCTCATATTTGGATTGTGCACACTTGAAGATCCACTCTGGCTCATGTGTCTATTATGTTGACCTGAGGATCCACCTTGATTGACATAAGTATGATTACCCATCATATGCGTACTACAATTTTTGCATTAAATCCTCCAATCCTATCCACATCTTCTTTTTTGGCCACCCGAGATTCAAGGTCTCTCAGGTTAAACTCAAGTTGGCTTACTTTATGGTCTGTCGAAGTAAACCCTAACCCTGAGGAATATATAGCTATATCTTTTGTCTCCAAATCCTCAACTAATATCTCATCCTTTTCTAGTGTTTTACCTGGAGTTATGGGATTCTTTTTTCCTCTTGTGGAAGGCCTCGCCATAATGCCCCAAATAGTAGGATGTAGGGATCACAATCAAATTTTAGGGTTTCAGATTTTGATACAAATTTGGCTAAATATAAACAAACTTAAAGAACAAACCCCAAATAAATTTTTTTTTTTATTTCTGAAAATGTAACGAATTTGAAAACATTCCACAATTTTCACCCTAGGGAGCGATTTTATGAAAAAACATAAATTTGTAATAACTTTTGCAAAATAAATCAAAAAAGTCTGACATTTTCAGGGAACCTTACTTGAAATATTTCTCGACTTTAGTAAAAATATCTCCCACCAATTCGCTATGATTCGCAATATATAGCAGAAACAAAAATTAGGGTTTTTTGCCCTAATTTTGGCCCAGATCGCAACTCTGATACCACTTGTAATGAAATTACTTGTATAATTCAGATCATGAGTAGAAATATAACAAAAAATAACACAATATTCTAGAATAATGATCTCAATATGTAATTATAATAGCTTTGCCACTTCGAGGGGGCAGCCTCCAAACCATACAATAATACTCAAATGATGATGAACTACTACCTACAATCCCCTATATATACTATTCATATGTTATGGCCATCACCAAGGCCAACCTACTAAGCATGAGAAAGTATAAATGATATAATAAAATGATATGGTAAGCCACAAGTCGGCTAATCATATCCTAATATAAGCAATAGGTTAAGGGCATAGCACTTAAACAATGATTTGGGTGACTAACATGGGTGATGCAGCAAGCTACATGGTGTGGGCGTGGTGGTGAGATACACAATGATTTAAGTGATTTGGAAGTGACCTTAACGATCTAGAGGTGAATTGAGTTGAGTTCGACGAGTTGAAAGGGATCTAGGTCTAGCCATACGAGTTAGTTGGAGAGCTAGCCGAGCTCTCCAACTTGAAAAATGTTAGTTTTTTTTATTAGGGGACCTACCTCATTCAGATCCCTAACCCTTTTAAGGAGATAAAATACATTTTATTGATGTAAAATGAAAAAATAGTAAATTAAAATGAGAAGTATACCTCATTCAGGTCATAGGACAATCATAGTTACGTTTTGTCAAGAATTGCACAAAGATCGCAAACTAATCACAATTGTGATTCTCTCTTGTGTTAAAAAAAATTTAGAACAGTGTTGTAACAAGCAAGATCTACCCTTTTTGATTCACCTTTCCTTCTTCAAGACTTGCAAATACAATATATGTGAGCAAGAGAGAAAGAAAACTCTAGGATGTCAATAGTTGCTAAGAGGATATGAAATTATGTGTGAGAGGGTGATTTTATAGATTTGGAGTGTATATGGGAGTGGGACACACATGGGTGAAATAATATGGTCCATAGCACATTGGGCATGCAAATAGGTAGGCGTGATGGGATATAAATAAATTTGAGTGGAAGAGGGTTAGTAAATGAGTGGTGAGGTGTCTTTTAGCTTGATTTTATGGGGTTTTATGATTTTTTTGGTATTTTATTTTTTATTATGTTTTTTAAGTTTTTGAGTAAACAACCTTATGCACAAGGCTATTGTCTACAAATTCCTCCAATGACACTAGCCCTTTTAGAATTGTGTCACCTTTCAATTGAATTACTTTGTCTTTATCTATTTGATCAGCTGAGTTATTGTCACTATTATTTTAGGTAAAATCTCATGGTAGTGAGTCACTTCATTTGAAGTACATATACCTAAAATATCTAGTAAATTGCAAGAAGTAAAAAATCTAATTATCATCGTTAAAGATTTTCCAATTTTCTTGATTGTCTAGCACACTTGGGTGGAAGATAATTTCCACTAATAACTTCTCTCCTTTGAAATCCAAATGTGGGATCATCAAATATTTTGATACTACCAAAGCATCATCACTGGCATTCTAATCTCGAAGAACTATTCTAATGTCAAATGCATCAAAATCTTCAAGGAAATCCCAAACTTTGTTTCTATAGTGGCAAAGATAAGAATTATTCACTTGAAATATATCTCTTACATATTTCATAATTAATTCATCATCTCCTTGCACAATTGACTTCTTGATCCCAATTTCTTTGGAAATTTGCAGTTTGATTAACAAGGCTTCACATTTAGTATTGTTGTTGTTGTTAGAGAACTGTAACTTGTATGCTAAGAGTAAAAATCTCCTTGTGGGGATGACAAAATGATACCTGCACCTAATCTAATTGATGAACAACTTCCATAAAATTTCATACTCTAAATTTCATTGGCAATATTTTTTATCCTTTCCTCGGTAGCTCTTCACATCCTTTAAAACTCATGAAGTAGTTCCCATCACATCTTTCCTCGAATGGAACTCTCCCTAATTATTCGAATGAATCTCTCCCTAATTCTCTACTTGGGAAGATGATATTTTCTCTAGGATAATCTGACATTTGAACCATGTATTTCATCTTGAGCTCAAAAAGGATCTTCTTCATTTCATTCTCTACTAGTATTAAAATAGAAGACCAGTCTATTTGAATCTCACCTCCCATTTCCTGGTAAAATATTCTACTGAGGAGCATCCCATAGGAAGCTAGCATATCTGCCACTAGAATTGTTGTTTTTCCATATATACCACAAAATCTAACATTTCATCTTTGATTCTTCTAATAAGTCGAACCTCTTTAATCTCCATTGAGTAATAATGACTTAATTCTAAAGAGAGACTCAAACTAAGAGCTTGAGAAACATTAACAGGTATGACATTATCTGAGACACTAGAGTCAATAATATAATTGTTCAATTAATACCCATTGATCAATAGGAAAACATAGAAAGGTTCAATTTTTTCAGTGGATGAAGGGGCTGAAGCTACGATATTTTTCCTTTGACTTAGCTCAGGTGTGGGAAGTAATCTTTTAGAAGTGGATGGTACCTTATATTTAGAGCTTTCACCTTTGATAAACTTGACTAGCTTATCACAAGTAGTTTTAAGTAGAATTCAAATATATGAAATATGTTCTTTTTCACATGATCAATAATTTCAAAGTTTGAGGAAGGGTTTTCCATGGCATTGGAAACATTAGTTTGATTTGATCTAGGAATATTTGCATATTTATCATCACTCTTTTAACATGCATAAGTAGAAGTATCATTCTTGGAAGGAGTACAAGTACTTGACTTACCTTTCTTAGAAGATGTTTCGTGATGAGTCATGGATTTAGACTTCTTATTGGTTGATTCCAAAGATGGAGGGAGTGGGGATCCTCTCTTAATTATTATCTTTACTGGTAGTAGAGTCATCGATTGAGGATATTCTCTCTCCATTTCTTTATACTTGGATGATTTCTCCTTCTCAAAGGTTTTTGATCGAGTGAAAATAACATAAGAATGAATGTTCATATCAGCTACAAAATATTCATACCCATATTTGGAGGAGGATGCATACTCATAGAAACCAACTCTCTGGATCCAATTTCTTTGATCAACAACTCACCTTCTTCTTCATCACTTTCCAAAGCTACTTTTTATTCACCTTCATCATCTGATCAGGTTCCACAAGCTACATTTAAGGATGGAGCTTCAAGAGCTATCCTATAGGTTCCACAAGAATTCTTTTTTTTTTTAAGTTCTTCCTTAGAATGTCTTTGTATAAGGTATTTTGAGAAAGTAACTTTTTGAGATGAAGGACATTGTTAGTGAGTTTTTAAACCAAAGAGTTTGTAGCTCCAGAACTTGAGCTTTGGGCTTTGTCTTTGTTTGGTCCTCTCTTAGTTTTCCAAACATCAACAAATCATCTTCCACATCTACCACAAGCACTTATGTTTCATCTGAAGTAGCAAGTTGACTCCTCAACATGAAATTGACCTATGGTAGTTGAGCATTGGTGAAGAATATTAACTTGTTATCCTTCATATAGGCCCAACAACTTCTAGGATTTTATGAAGTATCTTATTGAACTTAGCTACAAAATCCTTCAAATATTCATGGGGATATTTTTTTAGTTGAGACCATTATGTAAGGAGGGCATGAGAATCTTCAACAGGACTTGAACCTGTCTTCAAACTTGGATTTCATGTCAACCCAGTTTGTGTTTGATCTTCATGGAAAGTGAGAATCAATTATCAATGGCTTCTTGTAGTTATTCTACAAATAGATGAACTGAAACATCTTCATACTCGACTCCCAACACCCTGCAAGATGTGATGAATGTGACAATATGATCATCTGAATGTTTTTTCCCATATCCTTTGAACATGGGAAATTTCTTCCTAGATCATTTTTTAAATTCATGTAGTGGAGGAGCCAAGGCTAATGAGCCTATATTATGTCCCCATGGCATGGGAACAACTATTTTTCTTTTCTTCCTCTAGTTCTTCTTCTTCTTCTTCCATAGGAATGAGGTTCGATGGTTCAACAATTAGTTCTCCAATGGTACCTTCAAGATGGAAGTTAGGATCGAATTAAGGAAAGTACTCTTGACTAGTTTGCCTTACTATCTGAATAATGGGAAGCCTAAATTAGTTTGTTTTTGTTCTTTAAATGTCGGTTAAATTATGCCACTAGCTCAATTATCCCTTGTATATCTTTATTCCACCAATTTTTAGGATTTGTGTGTAGCTCAAAACATATTTCTTTATGCTCTCCCTTACTAATTTGAAACTTTTCTAATACATTACAAAGCTGGGGCACATTCCTCTTCTAAATCCAAAACTCTTGAAGTAATGTGATAGTGATTGAAATTTAATATGTTGTTCCATATACAATTCCTGAAATTTTTTGTAATATATTCTTGAGTGTCTTGGAAGAAAATAAGATAGGCTGCAAAACTGGAGAACTTCCAGGGATATTCATTAGGTGAAAAATGCAAGGTAAACATTAAGGCTCTCAATATTTTCAATTTCTGATTTTTTTTTGGGTTTTTTCAAATATATAATTTTTAGGATTTTTTTGGTTTTAGAATTGGTAAAAAAATAGCAAAATTTTCCCCATGTTGGGCACCACAAAATGTTGATGAAATAATTTTTTGCAAGGAAAAATTAGTAAATTTTCACCAAAACTTCGGGACTAAGTCCCTCCTCTTAGTAATGGGGAGGTTCCCATTCATTGAATGTAGAAAAACAAATAAACATGTGGTTTTGAAGTCAGGGATCACATAGGAATACTCCACTAGACCTATGGAAAATTGCTTGCATTTAGTGCAAGGGAGGAACTTGCTTAGTGAAAGGAGGTAGAGTGGAGTAAGAATATTGTGGAGGGTTAACTTTGTGAGAAACCACTTAGAGATTTTCACAATATTAAATCTACACCCAATTAGAGGAATTCAACCTTGTGAACAATAATAATACTAACAAACCTTAGACACACAGTTCTATTGATTTAATTATCAAAGACATTAAGTCATTTCTTGGTATTACAAGATCATCATGCTTACAAAGTTGAGTATGCAAAGAATAGAGGAAACATAGACAAAGAGGAAAATGGAAGAATGTAATATCTTTCTTGTATTTAGTAGTGCAGAAATGTCTACTAGAAACTCACAATTGATAACCCATTGGAATGGAGAAGCCATTCAATTTATAGCCTTATAAAAAATCTTTTCATCTACCCCCCACATGAATTTTCACTTCCCTCATCACTTGTGACCTTTCATATTCCTAAGAAACAAAAGTGAGCCTTTTCTTATTAATTGAAAAGAGCTCATTATAATGTTAGACTATAGGTCACTTAAGTGAATATGACAAAATAGTGAAAAGTGCCTCCTTAATGAAGAATTAGAACATAGAGAGAGAGAGAAGAAGGAGGAAGGAAGAAGAGGAGAGATGATCAATCTAATGAAGATGAAGCCTCTGTTGATGAAGAACTGACTATGGTGGAACCTTGTGGGGGTAATCTCCTAGAAAGATTTCTTCACCCTTGAATTCCTTACTGAAGTGGGCTACCACAGGTGCCACTTTTTTGGCCTATGTGGAATATGAACAAAACTCAAAGCATTGATCCTAGTTTATGAAGGACTACTTATGGTCTTACATTGGTTGAACCAAACCTGATGATCCTTCATAGTATTATAAAATTGAACATCTAATCTTTGTGAGGGACTATAAATTATATTCATTGAATGAGAAGGGATATCCCTCCTCTCTTTTGACCAATAACTTGAATGATTTCATAAGTTCGTCCAATGATGAATTTTCATTGATTGGAGGTAACCCAAGATTATGCACACTACTACTAATATTTTCCAAAATTATGTGATATGATCTCTTCACAAGAATCAATCTCAGAGATAACATCATTCAACATGTCATACCGAGCACTCATCGTGTGAGACCAAATAGGAGACAAGTTATCAGTCATGGAAGTGAACACATTTTTACTCACCAATGAATGAGAATCCACATTTCTCATTTCTAACACCAATGGAAGCACATTGTCCCAATGGGATTCCTCCTTCTCAATCTCATCCTTATTAATGTTTACTTTATAAGCGGTGGCAAGGGAAAACTTGAACAATGAGAATATTTAGGAACAATGCCTTTCCTTTCTCAAGAATATTTTCAACCCATTTATCATTAGCCCTTCACTGAATTGTGTAACCTTGAGATTTCTTGATTGTTTCAGGGTCAAAGCTATTGATAGGAGTGATGGATTCTATAGGAGGAGGTGGTACTACACTAGGATCCAAGAATTATTACACATAAGTAGTGAGATTTATCACATGCTCTTCCAACTATTCCATTGTTTGCTTGTATTCCTCATTTCGAGAAAGAAGGTGATTAGCAGATTCCTTGAACATGTGTGCATCACCCTTGTTTGAAGCTTGACCTAATGAAATCCTTGTCATCTTATAATCACCTTGAGTCATTTATTCCATAGGTTTTACAACCATTGGTCAGGAAACCTCTACATTTTGGGCACTAGAAGTGCCACTAAAGAAACCAGAGGTTATATGTTCCTTCTTTCCTCACTTTGTTTTCATGAATTTTGAGATAGCTCCAAAATCAGTTGTCAATGTTTTTTGCTATCATTGACTCACTCTTGATCAACTCTTAAATCCAAGAGAAAGTCTCTGTTGGCATGGGCACAATATTAGGGATGGGAACACTTTTAAGTTCATGGTGGGGAATCACATCTTGCACATGGTGGGATGACTCGGCTATTGAAAGAAGACAACACTTGGGAACTGATGCAAAATTGGGGACTATGAAGGATCAATCTCACCTTATTCAAGATGTTCAATGGGGTTTTCAGTGACTTTGGCTTTCTTGTGAAGCCTCCTAGGGTGAGAATATTCAATGTGCTCTTCCTCCACAATATTTATCTTTAAGGGACCTTTTGAGTGAGTAGAACTCATGGTCTTCTCAGATGTCTTCAGAGAGGAAGTGTGAGATACTTGTTTGGATAGAGTCAAGAGACCACCAAAATTAATGAAAGAAGTTATTTTTCTCTTGAACCATTCCATTGACCTCCGAATTACCATTGTATTCATTTCCTTGATATCATCTGATTCTCTCATGTTCCATGGGATTGAAGAAAGGGGTGAGGATTTCACTACTTGATATTTTGGGTCAAACAAGTTTGCTCCATCATCTTATTCCTTCAATGAACCAATCAAAATTTTATTTCCCTCATCTATCAATTGTCATCCACATACAGTCCCTTTTCCTCACTTCAAAATCATCAATGTAATTATCCTAATAGTCCTCAATTTGAGGTGTATGATGCAATCCATGAAGGGTGAAAGTTTCAGGATTTCTCTTGATATCAAAATCGGACATAGATGCATAGGAACAGAGACTGAGGGAAGCAAAGGAGGCTTCAATGTTTGATGCATTTGCAATACTCTTACATGAATAGATCCCCAAAGATATGGGAAATGACACACCCTTTTTTTTTTTGTTCCTACACCTAGCATGAACATGAGCTAGTTGCCTACATAATTCAAACATTATGATTTTATCACTAGGGTACAAGGGAAGCCTACGAGGAGCAAGATCATAGCCTGAGATCCTGATGTAGGTGAAGGTAGAGAACTAAATGAAATGACTCATGTACTTTTCGATCAATGCAATAGCTTAAGAATATGTCCTTACCTCTGGATTTCCCTTGAGGAGTTTGATGATGAACATAGTGAATGCATCATTCACCCTAGAAAAATGATAGTTTCTTTCTCTGTACATGAGATGTGGATACTTCTCATAGCTAGGTGATTTTTGAGATACATTGAGAGCAGTAGTCAGGCCCCTGAAGGGTCTTGTGAAGGCAAGAGCATATACCAGGTACGATGTCATAGTGAAATTATTAGTGGAAGGCAACTGAAGCAACTATTAATGAATGTTATCACTGATAATCTACCCCTAATATATTACTTGGTTCACTTCTCTAGCAACAAGGGTGAACTAACCCATCCAATCCTATAATTATTATGTTTTTTCCTTTCCCATCACCCTGCTTAGTAGGATAATAGCATCTGAATATCCTTCATGGAATTCACTTTTAGACAAGTTCTTGGGAACATGAGAAGGTTTTATTCCTTTCCCAAGCCACAAATCAAGTACAAGAACTTGCAAATATGAGTAGTATTTTCACCCACTCCTGTGATAAAAAATCCTTGGTGATGATGACCATGTTGCTGCTAGTGGGAATCTGTAGACACCTGAGATATGCACTTGGGAGTGAGGACTGCAAGGATTGAATTGTCATATTCTTACACTATCCTAGGAATCATCATCATAATTCCATGCACAGGCCGGGACTAGATTAGTGCTCTGGATGGATAGAGGATAACCTCCTATTGAGAATAGCATGCTCAATAAGATCTTCTCTTCCACTGGTTCATGAGGTCCACCAAGCATCCTATTTTTCAAGTCTTCAAGATCCATGTGAGTGACATCATTGTCTTCCACACCATAATACTCAGTAATTAGGGTTGAAATCAGTTCCAAACCTGATTATTTGAACTTTATAGTGCAAAAAATCATTGAGATAGTGAGAATATGAGTCACCACAAACTTTCTAAACTCAAATCCAAAATGTTCTATTTTGAGCAGGTCCTATCCAAGACTTATATTTTTAGTAAGTTTCCACTATTTTTTTTTTCTAGTGTTTCTTGCTCATTCAGAGTACTACAAATGTTGAGGATTTACTATTTTTAAAAACTTACTATTTTGAGACACCCACTACTATGAATACTTTTTATTTTTATAAAGTGCACTAACATGTGTCGGGTTGTAACGAAAACACTATCAATTTTTTTTTTTGTTTCAGGACCTTCTACTCCAAATTTCATGGTTTTTCATTTGTTGGATTTCCATAAAAATGAAAAAGCAATTTTTATGGTTTGATATTTTCATATTTATATAGTTAAAAAATATAGAGCATTAGTGGATTTAATTTTACAGTCTTCCCAAAGGAATTTTTGAGAGGAGATCACATGTAAAATTTTGAGGTAAACGGGTGCCCATATGAGGAGATATGATCAAATATTTGTTTTGTTGGTAATGGATGTCTAGAAAAAAAATTACAGCATGTATGGATGGAAATGGAGTTAGGGAGGATGTTTTATCAGCATCTTGACATAAAAATTTGACTAAGTGTTTGGAGAGTGACGGTAATTTCAATTTGAATGGGTTTTTTAACTTGCTTGAGACCCCAGTTAGTTAACCAGAGTTAGAAAATTTTGCACATGAGGAGTGAGTTCGCACTTTTGTGTCCCATTTATACCCTCTCTCCATTTAGGGGACAATTAGGACAGAGGAGGTGAAAGAGTGCGACTTGGGAAAATGAGGGGGCTGAAAATGAGATCTGGGGGCCAAAATAGAGTCATATGGAGCTAAAAATGAGCTATTCAAGTGACCAGAGGCTGACTGGGACAAGACGGGTTGCATACTTTTTTGTCCCCTCTTTCCCCTTAGGGGACTAGGGGGAACAGATAGGACACTTAGGATGAAAAAGTGTACAACGTGAGGGGTGAGGAGACATGAGAGGGGGCAAGTGATGAAGTGGAATAGTGCATCCTAGAAGCAGTAGTTGTGAGTTGTTAAGTGACAAAGAAAATTCTTGACAAGGGTGTCATGGTTTTTTATCCCATATTTTCCTTAGGGTATATTTTGGAGAATGGAGGTGAAAAATTGTAACTTGTCACTTTAGGAAAGTTGTTAACTCACCGTGTCTAAATCGGGACACCAAGAGTGAGATTTTTGCCTCGGGATCCTGGGAAAGTGATTTGGGAGTCAAACATTTATATGAGTTTCACTCCAAAACACTTGATGATATCAATGGAACCATTATTGAGCACCCAATTCTTCCTAGCAGTTCCAAATTTAGGGCTTATTTCATCTTGAACTCAAGAGAGGCAGTTGTAAAGTTCTAAACTATCTCAAGAAATTCTTTGAGCCTTGGAGCAAAGTTGATGTTTCCACCTTGTAGAGGATTCCAAGAAGTTTATAATGCCTATTTGTTTGCTTCTTAACTCCTTGTAAAACTCCCAGAATCATCCAGAGAAGTCAGCCTTCACCATTGGATCATTCAATTCCTACACCTAGAATTACTTGATGTTGAACAAATTGTCCCTAAATCAAATTTTCTTTCCTTAACTTTCCTATAATACTTTAGAAACCTTCAATATCCTCCAACATCACCCTCAAATCCTTTATATTTTCCTTGTATGCTTATAGAGGATGTTTACCAGCTGCAAAATTTCCATAAATGACCTTTTTAGGCCTCTAGAGGAAGCTATCTTTCATTGAATCTCAATGAGATCAATAATCATATTGGGAACCCTTCCTTTCACAATGAAACACACTAAATAATGTATTTATCACTTACCTCTAATCTCAAGTGGGGGTAGGATTGAGGGCAAGATGGCCATAAGAAGAATGTGCAGTGATCGAGAAACATAATTTTTAATTTTGAGCTTGGTTGTCATGTTGAAAAGTTCAATTTTTCATGCTACACATTTTTCATGAAAAAAAGGGTATTTGAAAAGGTTATCAAATTTTATAGAAACATTATGATTCTCTTTTAATAATAAGCTTTGGTATTAAGTAGGGTTAATATAAGGAAGCTTAAGTAAGAAGGAGAGATAAGGAGATTAACTAAATAGCTGAGAATTCTACCAAATTAAGATCATGAATGCATGGGAATATACCATTTAAAGGACATCGTGATGCTTAACCCCTATTGATAATATTTTTCATGCCTAATAACTAATTGGAGAAACCAATCTTGAGTTACGAAACCTATTAGTATTGAGAAGGTTGAGTTGTATAAAATATTGTGGCTAACCAAATTCAACATTTTCTTGTGTGACTACCCTACACTCTACATTAAGTGGTATCAGATCAGGGTTTATTCTCTTCAAAGAGAAATAAAATATTGTTAAAAAGTTAAGAAATATAGGTTGAGTGAAGAAGCAACATGTGAAACAAAAGTTTGCAAGAAGAAGGAAAACACGATGGATCTAAAAGAAAGGATGAGAAGAGAAGGTTAGAGAGGACAACCTATAGATAATGATTGTGTTGTGACATTGAGAAACATACAATATAGATCAAGATCCTTAGATGTTTCTCATAGAAGAGGAAAGTTATAAAGAAGAAAAAGTAGAAGAAGTGGTAGAAGAAATAATTATAGAAGAAGAAGGTCCATATGTGAGACTCTTAAAAGTAGTTATGGGAGTAGGTTCTAATAAAAAAATGAAGGTGTTAGAGTATGGAGGAATTCTACATCCATGATACTTAATTGACCAGATCACCAAGATGGACGAATACTTTGATTTTGAGGGAATAACTGAAGACAAAAAAGTAAAATTTTCTTGTACTAAATTAATAAGGCATGTAGCTATTTGGTGGGACTTTGTGCAAGAATAAATGAGTGGAGGTAAGGATAAAATCAGATCTTGGGATAGGATGGTTGCTAAGTTAAGAGGAAATTTTATTTTAGCTAATTATCAAAAAAAATTGTTTGAGAAATTGTAAAATTTAAGGCAAAGAGAGATGAGTGTGGCTGATTATACTGAAGAGTTATACAAGTTAGCTATGATATCAGGTCATATAGAGTGAGATGTTAAAGAAGTCGCAAGATATTTGAATGGACTAAGGATTAACATTTAAGATGAAATTATCTTGTTCACTTTGAGAATAGTGGAAGAATCTTACCAAAAAAACATGAAAGAAGAGGAAAATTTGTCTAGAAAGTAAGTGCAATATTCTCTAGGTGGAGCTAGAGGTATCAGAAATAGAGGAAAACAACAACAAAATCATGAAGAAGAAGAAGAAGAAGCAAATAGCTCACAACTACAAAGTACTTCAAGAGGTAGCTACTAAAGAGGAAGTTATTCTTATAGATGAAGAGGTGGCTTTGGAAGAGGAAGAGAAGAGTTTCAAAGTAAGCATTTCAAATGCAATAAGTTTGTTGGTCATAAATCATATGAGTTTCTAGAGAACCCTCGAGTAAGTGGAAATAGGGTAATTGAAGCAAGAAATCAGATTATGCATGTTGATGAAGAAGAGTGGCACATCCCTCTTTGGAGTATAAAACTTATGATGTAATAATTGGCATATGTGATTGAATGTGTGGAACTTTATATTATTATTATGTTGGAGAGTTTGATTCTACTTTTATAAGTGTTTTTGAAAAAAACATTGTCAAGCTGGCATCAACATGTTTAGTATTATTTATATTATACCATGTGGATTTTATATCATGATTTGGTTAACTACTTACGTGTTTTTGGTATGATTTAGTTGTAGGATAAAATTTCCTCACGCTGCAGGGAGAGCATAATCAAATTTTTGGTACCAAAAGAAAGAGAAAAATCTGCACCCTTAAACCTTATCACTGGCATAGTTATACCACCTAGGGAAGGGGTAAGTTATTCTATGTCATTTTGTGAATTCTCTTATTTTGTTAGGAAACTTTGGTCTTTCTTAACCTGCGATAATACCAAAGAATTTTTAGATGACCTGATTATATTTTGAGTCTCCATCTTGACTTGGGTCTACTATATATCTACCCCAAATACAACTTAAAATCTTGTGTATGTTTTATATTTTTAACCATAACATACTTACAAATTTTTGAACTAACCATCTCCTCTAAATTGTACATTAAAAATATGACTTTGATTTATAATATAAAGCTATATTTATATTATTAAATATACATAAATATAAATCAAAACATTTATATAGTTATAATAAAATGAATTAGTCTTTTTAATGGTGTTTTCCTTATTTTTGAGAACATTATAGAAAAATTAATGTCACTCGTAATAAAAAAAAAGGATATAAATTGTTTAACAAAGATAGATGGTTGTCATTTAAAACTTTCTTAACTGTTGAGAAGATAAACCAAAGAAAATAAAGGCGTAAACTTTTATTGTTGCTCGTCTCACGAGGATGTTGGAAGGTGTCCTCTTTTAATAAATAGGCATGAACATTGTTAAATGGTCTCTCTAAAGCACATTAAGAAAGATGGACTCCCATAATGTAATAAAGAAGGATGCCTTTAAATTAGATACTAGTAAAAAACCCCTCAATCTATAAATAATGAAGCAAATAAAGGAAGAGGCAACATTTTCTTTTTGGAAAACCAGGGAGCAGAAAATATGGGAGCAAAGAGTTTTGAGCAACATATTATTTTGGAGGAAATTTATCGAAAGAGTAGGCAAAAAGCTAAAAGAGAATTTTGGAAGTGCAAAGCATCTAAAATGAGAATTGAAGGAGAGGAAACAAGTTAGGAGGGAGAAAACTAAGTTAGACAAGCAGACATAGCGGTTGGAGTGACAATATGATATCCTATGAGAGCTCTTTATGCATACAAATAAATAAATAAGTGTAATCTAAATAGGTAGGCATTTTTGTCTGACTTTACTTTGTGAACACATTTTTTTACCCAATTTTATTTCACACTTGGCTGATTAGTATTAGTTTAGAATTATCTAATTCAATAAGAATATATGTTTGTTATTGGAAAGAAGGGAATAATAGTTATTGATTGATGTTTAAATATAAGAGTTCTCCTGTTACTTTACCTCTATGCTCCAAATTATTAAACCAAACTACTTGTATACTTTCTGGGTTTACAAATATGGCTATGCAATTTTTGTTCCAAATAAAACCTTCTACCTTTTTACTCTATCAAATGTATGTACTTGTTCTAATGTTCTTAATCTTGGTATACATGAGAGTATGTTGATAAGTGAATGCGAAAGAATGTGTAACTATATATTTAGGGAAGTAGTTACAATCCCAGGGAGATTTTTATTAAATGAAAATACCTATATTTCATCTTCTATATCGTGCATTAGTTTAAAATACTTATATTTCATTTTTCGTTATTTCTATTTAATATGACCCTTATTAATGTAAAGAATGATATTATTTTATGGCATCTTACGATGCAACCATGTTATTGTTAAATTATTCTGGCCTCCAAGTTAATAACATAACCGTGTAGATGGAGAATTTCATAAAAAATTTGTAAGAATCTCATAAACCTTGAATTAGTTATTGTGCATATAAAGGTGGAATAAAATTTAAAAAGAAGAAGAAAAATTCAATATAAGTCAAAGTTCAAGTAAGGGCTAAGTAATAAAATAATAATAATTACTAATTGTGGAAATTTAGAAAGTTTAAATAATTTCATTAAGAAGACAATGGAAATATAAGTATAATAATCATTTCAGGTATATAGACATAAAATTATTATAAATGATTATAAAATAGAGAACAATGGATTATATTGTATTTAAAATTAACATGCTACTTGAGATAAATAAATATAATTATGAGTATATTGGTATATGGGATAAGCGAAGGAAATGTAGATGATTATTGGTAGTTTTTTAATAATCTAGAGGGGTGAGATATGATTAGAAATATTGGTGTTTTGGTGGACACCAAAATTTGGTATCACCACCCTCCACCCCACGTTCACTCTCTTTTCCTCATGATCACCCATTCAAATTTTATCTTCCCTCCTAAATTCAATTTATCTCATTCATCAACATTTTCCTACCTTTTATCTTATATTATCCACCGTAGTATTTCATCCCATTTATGCCAATTATTATTAATTAGCTCCAATCCTCATCTCAATATTTTATTCCCCCTAAACCATTCCTAATCACCCTTAATCATCTCCAATCCTAATTTAATCTATTTATCCTCCCTAAATCATTAATTTTACTCTTTTTAGGCCATCATTTAATGTTTTTACCTATTTATGGCCTTTATTTACTCATTTCAACCATCCACCTACCCATTTATCTTTCGTATGCAACCCTAGCTCGTCGATATCCATCTAAACCCTAATAACGCTTCATATAGGCTCCTTGTATTGAGCTCATCATCTTCCCATCATCCAAATGGAAGGGTCCTCGTACTCAGTAGCAACCCACTCAGGTCTCCGTCAACCCTATAAAGCTACCCTTGCCCCTACTTGTTCAAGGATACAATTTTGGAGACTTCCTCTTTCATATGATCTTTTCTTTATTCTTGAGTTCCTTTGCAACTGCCACAGCCATATTGAAGTCCTCTTAGAGATCGTGTGCTTCCATTTTGGAGTTTTATGGAGATATACTTCATTTTTTGCATACATCGCTTTAAAATTATTATTTTATCATTCATATCAGTCTTTGATGCATTCTAAAATTCACTGTAAATAACCCATGCGCATTGACACATCACTCAACCTAAGTTGAGCGCTCACTCGAAGCTCACAAAGGCACCAGGTCCCTCTTTAGAGTTGTTTTTACATAATGTTAGCATGATGGTTTATAAACATTTCAGAATTATGATCAGTAATAAGCATCCCATGTTGCATAAACCAGATCTATATCTTAGATTATATGGAAGATGAACTAGCAATGACTATAATAAGATTTACCATGCAAGAACCAAATTCAGTCATGTTCAATACCATTATCCAGCCAATATGAACCACTGTATTAAATACTTTAAAACACAAAATCTTCTTACATTACATAAGAATCTCCATGAGTCATGCACCCAACAAAACCAGAAGCATAACTCTACCATAGTTTCACACACTAAAATCATGCAAATCAATACATATATGTGGGGGTGAGGACTTTCCCTTCACCGCCAATGCACTTCTTAAAATAGGTCACATGTTAATAGCAGTCATGTACCTTTATAATAGGATGCACAACATGTAAGTTCTCTAAAAATAGACTTCTTATAGTTAACTCTAAGTAGAAATCCTATTATTGGCCTAAACTGTGCATGGCGATCAGTTGTCACTTGTTCCCAAAACACCATTGTGTGAAGTGCAATTCTTCATCTCTTTGTGTACTCAGCACACTATCTCCAAAAATAGCCCTTATCCACAAAATGGCTAAGTCCTGATCCTAGGCACTTCAACCTTATCATAGTGTCGCGCACTTTTCTAATGCCCTACATTCACACACCCAATACTTAGGCCATTTTTGTCCATTCAACATTACCCCACACTATAGTACATTGCCACCCCAGAAATGGGTAATCACCTTGTCACTCCAAAGAATATAGGATAAATGAATGAAAGAAAAAGGAATAAATAATATGGTAAGCCATTTTATTGTGTACCCTTTTCATCTTCTAGAAGAAGGAATTTTGGATATTCACTTTGTATTCTCCCTCAAACTCATACCAGTCCTTAAGCGTTGCATTGGTCTTGTTAGGGATGTCCACAAGGATGCCATATAACTCATCCCTAATAATGTTTCCATCTTCACTTTTCAAAATTCTAAGGATGTTGGCCATACCTGAGACCATCCCTTCCTTGACATCCACCTTCATGTAAATGAGCTTCTTGATGCCCTTGATCCAATCCATATGTTGTTTCTTCGCAACATCTAGTGCATTGCACTTTGTTTCTACCAAGGTAACTCGTTTTATGCACCCGAGTTTTTCATCCTTTGCTTCCTGTTGGTCCGAAAATTTGTCGCGTGGACAGATCTATGGATAGAAGGTTTTTGGCGACTCCGCTGGGGAACGGATAGATCTGTCAGATCTATGGTGGTGGTATAATATAAAATCAGAAAAATAATAAAATCGCTGCCAGTTTGCAAATCTGAACTTTTTCATAAAAATCCAAAAAAATTGCAAAAGTGCTCTGAAATGAAAATTTTCTTCTGAGATCCATAGATCGGGCCTAGTTACAGAACTTTAGTTCACTGAGTTTTTATAAAAATCCATATTTTGCCGTAGATCTGAATTTTTGACTGTTTTCCAAAAAGTTTGAAACCCTCTGAAAAAGTCAAAACCAGATCTGAAAATCAGCTTGCTAATCTTCCCTGCCATCTTATCCTCGTTACTATTTGTCATTAACCGCAATCAGTTTTTCGAAGAGGATAGTTTTTAAATATCTAGAAAAGTGCATGTTGCTGGTTTTTGACAGAAAAACCAGAAAATCAGCAAGTACAACCAAAAAGAAAGTCTGAATCTACGCCATAACATTCCAGATCTAGAAGGTACGCTGGCAGGTGAGCCATTTACGCATGGCAGGTGAGCTCGTGGAGAAGTCGATCCTACTTTCGATCGGCTTCAAAGGCACAATTTTAGTGTAGCACCGACGCGCTTTTTATCACTAAGTTCAGCTGATCGGTCATCCAGAAGCGCCTCACCCCCACGGAAGAGCTGGTTTTCACAAGGAACCTCCGCGTCCCTTTGTAGCGCTTTGCTGCTCAGTGGAACCACCCTTCCAGCCCATGTTCTCTTTCCGGCTTTTCAGATGGCGGTACCATGGGGAAACGCAATGGGTCCTTTGGCTTTACCACATCCAGTTCACATGCTCCCTCACGGAAATCGAAAGAATTTTCCCAAATTCGACGGGAGCAGAAATCAAAGCACGGATTCCCACATATCTGCATTCATCATGTCGTGCAGTATTTTGGATGTGACCCACGAAGATGTGTCGGTTCGCCTTTTTCTGGAAACCCTACAAGGGCCCAAAGCTGAATGGTTTCAGCATTTGCCGGCCGCATCTATCACCAGTTGGGCAACCTTGCGGGAAGCTTTTGAAGACAGATACAAGCCTTCAGAAGATGCATTTGCGTTGTTATCACAAATCACTCACCTGAAGAAAGAGACCAATGAGACTATGCGCGATTTCGTCGCCCGATTCAATGCATTAATCAACTGTGTCCCTACTGCCATGCTTCCAACACCGGAGAATCAGAAGTGTTTCTTCGTGAACGCCATGAGCTCAAAATTTATCTTCTTGCTCCTTCAAGAGCGAGTAGCTACCCTGACACTTGCTCAAGCTGCTGCCATTCGGATAAAAGATAATTTGATAATATCTGGCGAGTTGAGAAAGGAATCATCAAAGTCCAAATCTTCAGATCCCTTGCCTGCTACTTCGTCTGATCCGGCATTCCAAAAGATGGCGAATGATCTGCTCGCATTGAAAAAGTAGTTGGCCCAGGCTCCTAGTTCTTCATACCGAGACGTTCCACGAAGGAGTTTCGTTCCCAACAATGTTTCACAAAGACCGCGTCTACCTACAACTGCTCCACGGTTGGCGCTTGAAGCTCCTCCGGTATATGCTTTGGTCGAAATTGAAGAGGAAGAGCAGTACTATGAAGAACCTTCACCTCAAGGCGAAGATGATCAAGATGTCGGTGAGCCGACTTGCGACTCTACTATTGGATACATGGAATTCAATGAGGATGAATCTGATGAAGAAGAGAGTACTCAGGGCTATGCAAGCGGACAATCCTACGCTATTTTTACCCGCTCGCAAGGAAAGGAAGTGGAAGTTGCTGCCCATGTGCAGAAGGAGAAGGTCGTGTCAAACGTGCCTCCAACCATTGCTAGAAGAGGTAATCCTCTTCCTACTCAATTCCCTGTTAAGTCTTTTACAAAGAAGTCTTTTCCGCCCATCTCTCCTCTGAATCAGCCCCCTCATATTCCTATCAAGATCAGTAAACCTATTCCACCATCACGAAATGAAGGACTCATTCCCTCACCAACGCAACCCTTGGCCGCATTTGATATAATAGATCCATGCAAAAAAGACCAAGATCCAAATGTCTGAAGCTGAGTACCTTCAGTCAAATCCCAAACAGCTTGTAAGATTAACTAAATATATTCAGAGTCAAGCTGTTACGTCTAAACAGGTTTCCCCCGAAAGGAATCCTTTCCACTCCTCCTGAATCCCACATAAATGTTGCTTCAACATCTGCATCAGGCAAGATAGAGCCTTTCTATCTCTCTCTCCTAATCAATGGGCACAAGTTGAGTAACTGTATAATTGATTCCGGAGCTTCTGATAACGTCTTGCCGGCGAAATTTGCCCATGCTTTAGGCCTCACTCTTACCAAACCGTTCGGCAGATGTTACTCCTTGGAGACCAAGCAAGTGCCATTGATTGGCCAAATCAAAGACGCGTAATTTGCGTTCGCAGCATTCCCTGATAAAGAGGGTAAAGATGATTGTTCTCGTTGCTGACATTCCAGCAGCCTATGGAATTCTGCTAGGAAGGAGCTTTCTGCAGCGAAGTTGGTGGAGAAATTCACATGGACTGGTCTAAAGCTAGAATACCCGTCAAAGGTGTGATGCAGACTTTAGAACCAGAATCGAAAAAGAAGTACTTGGTTACTAGCTCTGAGGACCCCAAAGCCCAAATCCTTTTTGAATCATTAGGGATGGGGAACTACTTCTTATCTACTGAGATGGGTACAAAGGGCATTTTTTTTCAAGAAAAGGATCTTAATGAGATCTGGACGTTGAAGTTTGATGGCAGTTGCACGACTAGTGGATGTGGCGTCGGAATCGTGCTAATATCTCCCGAAGAGGAGGTAATTCCTCTTTCTTTCAAGTTGCAGTTTTTCAATACTAACAATACTGCTGAGTATGAATCTCTGTTACTCGGTATGTAAGCCGCAAAGGAAAGGGGAATTAAAAATTTAAAGGTACAAGGTGATGCTGAGCTAGTTGTAAATCAGGTCAAAAGGATTTACCAAGTGAAAAATGAAAGGCTCAGGCACTACCGCAACGCAGTATGGGACAACATTGAGGAATTTGATGCCTTTTCGATAGGGGCAATTCCAAGAGCTCAAATGACATGGCCGATTCATTGGCCGTTTTAGCATCTCTCATGCTCCCACACCCGGGTTTGAAAATGAACAAATACACCATTGAAGTGGTTTTCCGCCCGAGCGTGCCAGACAACTCTCAGCATTGGCAGGTATTCAACGATGATAATCACCTCATTGCCTTTCTAGAAAAATCAGAAAATTTTGATGAGTTGTATTTTGAAGGATCCACCTCTACATGCCATGAATCAATCAACAGTCAAAACCACGAATCAAAGGAGAAGGACGGCATATGTCAGCTCAAAGGAAATAAAATTCCGAAGGGCCTGGTTTCTCTGGAGCGCCTGTTTGACAGGCACGACCATTTTATGAAAAAGAAGAAGCAAGATGTTCCTGACTCATCCCCAGAAACAGAACCAGTCAATATAGGTTCTGAGGCACACCCGCAATTTGTAAACATTGGCAAATGTTGCACGCCTGAAGAGAAGCGGAAATTTGTCAAGTTGCTGAAGAAATATATAGATGTGTTGGCATGGTCCTATGCCGATCTAAAGTCCTTCAAGCCAAAGGACGTTCAGCATGACATACCGCTGAAAGAAGATGTCAAAGCCTTTCGCCAGAAGCAAAGGCATTATAATCCTAAGATTTCGGGCACCATCCAGGCCGAAATTCAGAAGATGCTGGATGCGAGAATCATCTTCCCTATCCATCACAGTACTTGGGTGGTGAATATTGTGCCAGTACGCAAGAAAAACGGTGAGATACGCATATGCGTAGACTTTCGAAATTTGAATCAAGCTTCACTGAAAGACAACTACCCTCTTCCGATAATGGATCAAGTTCTGTAAGCAGTAACTGGATCAGAGATGCTGTCCATGCTTGACGGTTTTTCAGGCTACAATCAGATTGAAGTCTCGCCTGAAGATCAATTCAAAACAACATTCACTACTCCCTGGGGTACATTTGCCTACAGCAGAATGCCTTTTGCCCTAACTAATGCAGGTGCTACTTTTCAACGGGCCATGGACTTCGCATTTAAAGGTATGATGGGAAAAGTCATTGTAGTTTATCTAGATGACTTAACCGTGTTCTCTAAACAATGAAGTGATCATTGTGATCACTTGGAGCAAGTATTGGCCAGGTGCCGAGAACATGGAATTTCCCTAAATCCCAAAAAGTCTGTTTTTGGGAGTCACGGAAGGGAAGTTGCTAGGGCATGTGGTTAGCAAAGAAGGAACGAAGATAGATATTGAAAGGGTTAAGGATATTCAGAGCCTTACTCTGCCTACAAGCAAGACTGGTGTTCATTCTTTCTTTGGAAAGGTGAACTTTCTTAGGCGTTTTGTTCCTGACTTTGCCGAAAAGACTCGCCACATATCAAACATGATGAAGGGATCACCCACTTTCAGATGGAGTGAAGAAGGGAAAAGGTCATTTGAAGAAATAAAAGCTTCTGTTGCTCGTGCACCAGTCCTGGTATGTCCCGATTTCTCCAAGGACTTCATCATGTATAGCTACGCATCTGAACATACTGTGTCTGCAATCTTAATGCAAAAGAATTCCGAAGACATTGAATCCCCGATTGCATTCATGAGTTCTCCCCTCAAGCCTCACGAGTTGAAGATGACTCAATTGGAAAAGCATGCCTTTTCCATTGTCAAAGCAGTGAAGAATTTCAGGTATTACATTCTAAACTCGCATACGGTGGTGCTGGTCCCTGACACGGCGGTGAAATCAATTCTAACTCAGCAGGAGTTAGGAAGTTTGAGAGGGAATTGGATCGCAAAGGTCCAGGAATATGACCTGGATATTAAACCAACCAAGCTGGTAAGGGGCAAGGGCCTGTGTCAGCTAATGGCTGAAAACAAAGATTCAGAAAATCCTAAAGGAAAAGAGGACTGTACCAACAAAGAGCAAAGCCCTCTAGAGGAACCTGATTCTCTGCCTCTAGTTTTATTTGTTGCAACTAGTGATGAGTGGTACTCCGACATCGCTTTCTTCCTTACCTACGGCGAATGCCCAATGCACCTAACCGCAAAGGAGAAGCGCACTATAAAGCTCAGGGAAGCTAAATATGTCATCTGGGATGACGGTTTATATAAGCGTGGGATAGACGGTGTCTTCCTGCGATGTGTTGACAAGCCCCAACAAGTAAAACTGCTGGAAAGTTTTCACAATTCAGCCTGTGGAGGCCATTTTTCTTCTTCTGTGACAGCACATAAGATCATTCGAGCCAGGTACTATTGGCCAATGCTCTTTCAAGATGCGGCTACCTGGGTGGCAAAGTGTGAACCCTGTCAACAATTCGTCGGCAAGCCCAAGTTGGCTGCCCTTCCCCTAAGGCCGGTCATCATCAATGAACCATTCAGGCAATGGGGAATTGATTTTATTGGCGCACTCAATCCTCAATCGAGTGCTGGACATAGCTATGTCCTTACAGCAACGGATTACTTCACCAAGTGGGTGGAAGCCATACCCGTCAAGCATGCCACTTCTGAGGTGGTTTGCAGTTTTATCAAAGAAAATATCATTGTCAGGTTCGGCGTTCCAAACAAAATCGTTGCTGATAATGCTTCTAACTTCTCCTCGCGGGAAGTTATTAGTTTTTGCTATGAATATGGGATAACTTTAGCACATGCCTCGGATTATTACCCTCAGGGAAATGGTCAGGCGGAATCCAGTAATAAGAACTTGGTGACCATCATACGGAAATTAGTAGATGAGAACCAGCGGATGTGGCACAAGTCTTTGTACGACGCTTTGTGGGCGGACCGCATTACTCCCAAGAGATCTCTCGGCATGTCACCTTTTCAAGTGTTATATGGCACTGATGCCGAACTTCCCATTTCTGCCGAACTTCCTGCTCTACGCTTGGCACGAGTAATCGAAGATGAAACTTTCCAGAATTCTCTAGAAAAGAGAATCATGTATCTTGCGGAACTTGAAGAAAAGAGAGTAAGAGTGGTCGATAGGATCACTGAACATCAGAATCAAGTAAAGAGGCTTTTTGATAAGAAAGCCAAGCAGAGAAATTTTCAAGTGGGAGACCTTGTCCTCTTATGGGACAAGCGAAGAGAGCCAAAGGGCATGCACGGAAAATTTGATTCCCTATGGAGAGGGCCCTTTAAAATCAAGCAACTCAATGGAGAGAATAGTTTCTATCTCTCATATCTGGATGGAGCTGAACTCCCGCTTCCCTATAGCGGGCAACATCTCAAGATCTTCAGGAAGTAGAGCTTGCTCTCTTCTTTGTACAGTTTATAGTTGTGTGTTTGCTTTGTTGTGTGTTTGCTTTCGGTTAGTTGTGTGTTTCCTTTGTTCTCCCTCCGGTCCCCCTTGTTTTTGACTCCGTACCCAATGGATAGGCACAAGTGATCTGGGATTCTCTACCCCCGAGTTCGCTCAGGGATAGTCCCCAGAAAGAGCCAGCTGTTATCCCGTAAAATTGACAAGGGCAATTTTACCGATAACCATACCGAAAATTTTGTTTCGATCCCTCGTTAGGGATCCTTCGTGTTCGAAACGTTGTAAAATCCCTTCCCGGGAAATCTAGTTTTCGAACTTAGTCTTTTGAGCCTTTTTTGGCTGGGCGCATGGATTTGCCTTGTAACACAAAGTTTTGGTGCACCCCCTTAAAAGCCTTTGGCGCATGATTTTCCATGTTAGCACGTCTTTCGGTGAGCCAAAGGATGTTGAGTCTCTTTTGCGTGCGCCAAGGCGCATGCGCCTTATTATTGACATTGCTTTTGTTGCGCCACTTTCGGTGCGCCAAAGGGCGCACATAATCTCGCTGCAACACAAAGTTTTCGGTGCGCCAAAGGGCGCACATAACTTCATGTCGACAATGCATATGGTGCGCCAAAGGTGCGCTCAATCTTCTGCTGTCAAATACTTTGGTGCGCCAAAGGGCGCACGCTTTCCCCTGTCGACAGCAACTTTCATGCGCCATTTCAAAAGTGGTTGGCGCATTGATGACCAGTTTTTCTATAAATATACGTGCGCGCCCAATGTCATTTTCATTCTTTTGCAAAGCACGTGATCACTCTGGACTTGTCAGCCTCTGCTCCGTCGTTTTCATCGCCCTGTGGACCCGCTCTCCAAACTTTTGCTATATATCTAAGGTGAGAGGTTCTCCCTCTTCTCCATTTTTGTGCTTTCGGTTCTTTGAGTGTTCTTGGTCTATGTTTTGGTTTGTTAGCCGGTGTTTAAATAAGAATTGGATTGAACTAGCTTCCCCCCCTGTGCTGTCCCGTCTCATTTTCTTCTTTTCCTCCTCCCTTCCCTCCCTCTTTCCAGATCTGCTGGTAAAGGGGTGTTGTTTTGAAAATGGCTTGGTCTGATAAACTTTTCTCTGAAACCTTATATGTCCAAGCAACCTTTGAAATGGAGGAAAGAATGAAAAGGTTTGAGCAAAGAGTTTAGTTCTATGGCGCACTGGCGCGTCTTGTTGCACTTA
The DNA here is from genome assembly GCA_019776745.2 of Taxus chinensis. NCBI lineage: Eukaryota > Viridiplantae > Streptophyta > Pinopsida > Cupressales > Taxaceae > Taxus > Taxus chinensis. Next base: position 18,179,342 of record CM034149.1, read on the forward strand.
AGACAGTTGCGCCCCTCGGCGCATCTATCCACCTTGTTGCATAATTGAAATCCGCGCCAATGGCGCAGCCTTTTGTCCTGCTACATCTAGAATTCATGCGCCCTCAAAGCGCGCCTTTTTCGCATGCTACAAGTATAAATCCCGCGCCTCCTTAAAAGCCTTTGGCGCACCATTTATCCATGTTACATCCCGTTTCCATGCGCCAAAGGGCGCACCCAGTTTTGATGCAACACAAGCCTTCTGCGCGCAAGTATAAAGCTATAAAGGCGCGGGCGCACCCCCGATCGCCAGTAACATGATGTTGTGTAAACCCTTCATGCGCCGCGCCATATCCCTTTTGGCGCACGAAAAATCCATGTTACACGGTCCATCAATGCGCCAAAGGGCGCACCGAATACCAATGTAACATACAATTCCCATGCGCCCTGCCATAAAATGCAATCTGCTACATCCATGCGCCATGCGCCTTTGGCGCCAGTTTAACCTCTGCAACATTCCTTTTCTGTGCGCCTTATCTATTTGGCCTGCCAGTTGCATTTTTCATGCGCCCTGCGCCCTGAGCCTTAAAATCTCTAACTCTTTCTTCTGCTAGCATTCCAATGGAAGATCAAATGACTAATTCAACCTTTTTGGATTGGGTCTCACTTCTTCTTCATGCAGATCAGCAACTGAGTTTGAAAGAACACATGTCTACGTCAAGCAAGAAACCCACCAAACCAAGAGGAAAGGCTAAGCTGACAGAAGAAGAGATGAAATACAAATATCAGAGGGTCAGGATGCCCGAATCACAGGCTGAGTGCAGTATGGATGTCAGAGACTCAGAATTGGGTCACATTGACATGGAGGAATTCTGGGTTAGGACTCAGAAAGTTACAAGAAGTCCATGGATGGACAAGTTAATAGGCAGTGCCCTGCACTTCGCCGGAGGAATCCCCGTCAGCGCTGTCAACAACGAATTCATGATGGTGATTGCCCAATGTTACAACAAAGACACAAGATGTGTCGAAAATAGCAAGGGCGAGGTAGTCATAAACCTCACTGCCCGTCATTTTGAAATAATGCTTGGCATCCCTCATCACCGGAACTTCGTGGCTGTTAGCCAACGAGAATGCATCAAGGCCTGGGAAGACAACGAAGACCAGTGCATGCAGTTGATGAATGAGGTCTACCTAAAGAACAAGAAGGTGGTGACCCGGTGGCCCCAGACTATCCACCGAAGTGATTTCTCAGAGGAGCTCAGCGATACTATCACCTTCCTGAGCAGAGTCTTCGGGCTTTCAGATGCCCACTATTTCCATAAGTGGATGCTGCGGTACTTGGAGACAATGAATAAAAATTTACCCGATCAGCGCTTTTGCTGGGGTGAAATAATAAGCAGCACCATCTCTGAGCAGCTACAACAGTTCACCACAACAGGAGTGTTCCATATGAACTCCTATGTAGTCTACGCTGCAGCGTCGGCAAGGGATTATCCGGGGCTGAACCGAAGTGGAGTATGGCCTCAGGCCAAGATATTTGATTACTACCCAGAGCTGAGGCTGGAGAATAGCATCCAACATTTCACAAAAGTTAACGATGCATTCTTCTATCATGTCATCTGCCTACTGAGGCCAAACATGACTCATAGCCGGACGACCAAAAACATAGTGGCAGTCACAGAGAAATGGGGGGCCCTGTTCACCCCAATTTCCCACGTTCACCTATCTGAGGGCTGCCAACTTTTTGGGAGAGCCAACCAGGCTACCAAGGTATGCTGGGCCTAAGCTGATTCTACTAGAACTGTCAAGGCAGCTGGTCACATACCATGAGAAGTGCCTCAAAAGAAAGAAGGGTGGAACTCCTTTCCCCCTCAAAGTGGGCCGATACACATGCTCCACCCACCATAAGGCGAAGGAAATGTTCACAGAGCTGGAGCTACTCAACTTGAAGCATGACTTCCCAGCCAGGCCTACCTTCGACCCAAGAAGCTGCCTGCCAAAAGCGAAGCTCGATCCGATCCATGTCCCTCAAATTGAGGATATTTACATTGACGTTCTCCATGAGGCGGAACTCAGAAGAAAGGATCACTCTCGCTTAGCATTGGCGGAAATCATCCAATACGGAGTGGCCATTGTCCCCGAAGGCTTCCAGACTACGGAAGATGAAGTAGATAAGGTGTATAATGACACAGATGGGGACAATTGGCCCTTCCCGGCCATTGACAGGAACAAGGCTCCTCAAACAATTGAGGAGAGGGTCAAGGAGACTATGCGGAGAACAGAGCATTGGTGCCGCATGAATGGACTAATCTACCTCGGGGTAGATTTCACAACTTCCCCTTTGGGCAACGCACCTCCAAGGTCCAAAAAGCAGCTGAAAGGCAAAGGTGCAGAAGGTGAACCTAGCATCATTCAGGAAGAAGCCCCTGAAAGTCCTCTTCCCTCAGAGCCAGAACAGGTTATAACTCTTGATGAAGAATTGACAGAGGATAGTCCTATACGCCCATCCACCCAGGATGTCGGCGTCGCTACAACTTCAGAGGTCCCTTCTATCCCTTCTTCTTCTCTTCCTTCCCCTCCTCGAGTGACTCAAACGACCACCCCTTTGGTCGTGTCCTCTGCCCCTTCTTCTACCCTTTCCCCTGCTTCTTCATCTATCTTCTCCTCCCTCGCTGATTTATCTTCTTCCATTTCTTCCCTCATCTCCGAGCTCCCTTCCCTTCCTATGTCTTCTGCAGTTGCGGTTTCCCTTCCTCCCGTGGACACTTCTTCGGCTATTCTTTCAATGCCGCCGCCGCGTGTCTCCACGTTTTTCCCCTCTTCTACCGTTGCTGCCTCCCCCTCTGTCTCTGGTCCTTCTTCTATAGGACCAGCTTGGATCTCTCAGCAGCTGAGCCAACAAAAGAGGAAAGTCCCCATCGCTCCGATGGACTTTTCGGTCATTCCAGCTAAAGGAGCAAAGAAACAGAAGCCGGTTACACGCTTCTCGAAGAGCGCTGCAGGTGAGAGAGTCATGGAAATAGCGTACCCCAACCCCCTCAAAGAGAAAGAAGATCTGTCTCCGACAGATTTCACCGTGACCCAAGTCACAATGGGGACATCCTCTGAAAGTCTCCAGGGGGAAGCTCTTTCCGCAGTTGATGCACTCTGCAAAAAGCTTCAGGAAACGAAAGAGGAGAAAAGGCTACTGAAGGAGCAGAACAAATACCTGCTTCAAGCCTTACAGAAGATGGGAAGTGCACCTCCCACAACTGCCACCGAGACTCCTGAGCTGCTCAGTCAGGAGAAGATCAATGAGTATTCAAAGATCGGCGAGCAAGGTATGGCCGTTTCTGCTTGGAGGAGCCAAATCCTCAAGGATAGTGAAAGAGTAATCGCCGAGTATACCAGTTTATACCTAAACATCGGAAAGGCGAATAAGGAACTCCAAGCATTAGCGAGTCTGATATCAGAAGAGTTAGAGCATGCTAGACTCCAGCACGAGACCTTCCAGCAAATGTTCGACTGTTCAGTCGAAGATCTGGTCAAGTTCGGAGTATTCGGCCATCCAAGGGCCCTCAACAAAACTATGTCCACTCTGGACTATCGGATAGATCAGCTAGAATTCGTTCTGGAAAAGATAGACAAGGTAAAGGAAGAGGCCCTGGATGCAATGCATCAAATGGAGAAAGTTGTTCTCGCCATGACTCCAGGGTTGCTCACTCCTTCCCTTACCTTGAGATCAGCTGATGACACTATCCGGATTTTCAAGGAGATAGCTTCTCAAGGGACAGGGCCAGAGGTTACATTCGACACTGAATCTATCAACAACCTACTGGCCTATAGGGACTTCATCGGGTTCCTTATCGAGCGGGGAAAGATTATTCCAAAATCCCAGAAAAGCTCATAGACGAGCGGGAGACTTGCGAAGCAATCAGTGAACGGCACAAGGATCCATCACAGGATCAATTTGGGCCGATGATTAGCAAGTTTTTGGAATACCGCGCTCAGTTCCACATATCATCTCCTGAGCAGCATCAGAAACAGGCAACCCCTTTTCGGCCGCAGGATGATGATGATGAGTAGCTTCTTCTTCTGCTTCTTCTTCTTCTTCTTCTTCTCTCTATTCTCCGACTTTCTTTTTGAAATGTCTAAAATGTGTTGGCACAAATGATGACATCATCCATGTTGCATCATGTGATGATGTCATCCATCAAAGTTGTCAAAGTCAACATGACTTTTAGATATTTTGTAAATATCTTTGTAAATAAGTGGTTGGCTCCATTTTGCCTTCTCTCTCCCTCATCTTCTATAAATATGGGAATACTTGTTGTATTCAGGAGTGAACATTTTTTAGATAGAAATAGAAGTGAGGAGAGAAAGACTTTGAGCTTTCTTGTAACAGAAGAGAACAGTAATACAATTATTCAGACTTTGTGCTCAATAGCTGTGTTATACATTAGATCTTTCTTACGTTAGATCTGTATGTGTTTAATCTGTTGGATTCATATCTACTTTTCCGTCATTTGTTTATCAGTATTGCTTTGTTTATTTATGCAAGTAGGTTTGGCTCTGTTTACTACCAAACTAAAAACATAAATCTTCTGACCTTTCTGCTTTGGAATTCATTTCTTTTCTCCCTTCGGATCTGTTCTTTCTCTTCTCCCTCTTTCATTCCTTTCTTTTCGCAGCCTGGAACACTCTACTGGGATGAGATCCCAACCCCCGAAGGCAGAATCTGTGAGACTTGCATAGGTTCCTGCTAGTAGAAATAGCAATAAACCAGTTTCGCTTTGCTGTCTCAAAGAGGGGCTAAGCCCTGCACACTGTTGGCTCGTCTATCCATAGATCTGTCCACGCGACAGATTTTCGAAATCTCATCTGTGATCTACTCTGCCATATTTTTAACATTCTGGGCCTCAGCTACTATATTATCTTTCTCCTGAGTGAGGTGTTTGATCTCTATGTATTTTTACTTATTATCATCTAATAGGGCCCGTATTTTTGCCGCCTTAACAATATTTCAACGCTTTACTTCTATTAATACTTTGACCAATGAGTTACCCACCTGGTCATCTAAAAACTGTGTTGACTTAATAGTCACATGGTGTGTGTAAGGCACCTTCCTCATCTTCTTTGAACTACACGCCTCCTCACAGACATAAAACCCAGGCTCATCCATGTGAGTCTACATACTTCAGGATATCTAGTTGTGAGTGTGTGTGTTGGCCATTTTCAGTTCCATCCAATCCCATCCATATAATTACTTATTGGACAAAGTACTCTAGAAGTGGGCGCGAATAATTTTTTAAGGGTCATCCATATAACCCAAGTTATGAGTACATATTTCCTCTTCCTCATCATGCCCACCTATATGCTTGCCAACATCCTCATGAGAAAACAGGTCATCTTCTTGTTGTATTGCCATGCCTACATCCTGTTGTACATTGCCTATGATATCCTGATTCACTTCTCCTTCATCCTCTCCTTCCTTCTACACAAGGCATACTATGACTTTTGTGTCTTCACCAGTGCTTCTCTCTCCTTCACTAGAGAATTGTTCATGAATACTTATGGTTGGGTCTATAGTCTCATAGACTACGCACTCACCAATATCTTCATCTTCCTACATTTCCACATTGAGGGTGTCCTCTGCTCTATGACCACCCATACTTGGATTTTCCTTCTCTTTCTGCATGTTTGGCTGAGGGGAATCCTCCTCGCTATCTTTAACAGGAACATATTTCATGCACCTTGTCATTTCTTCCTCCTCATCCTTCACAGGAGGCACACATGGTGATCTTCTTACTGGATTCAAAGTACATGTACCAGTGTCTCTTGATCTGTGCCTTCTCCACAAAACTCTCTTGATATTCACTAGTCTAGCGTTGTCTTCTATTTCTTCCTGCCCTATGAAATTTTTAATTCATGTAGGCACTGGGTCCTCTTGAACAGGGGGCATAGATGCAACATGCCTTAAAGTCCCGATTGTCTGCCCCTTCTTCAGAGGTCCTGGAAGTGCATATATGTTCCCTTCACCATGTTTGCATCCTTGAAACTTGGCCTCATGTGTGTGTGTGTGTGTGTGTGTATTTTTGTGTGTGTGTGTGTATGCGATGGCTCAATATGCCCTACGTCCAAACTCTTCAGTGTGATGTCCAAATTTTCCGATTCCATGGTTTATACATAGGCCTCTTTACCTGGCCATACATATGTTTTGTGCATGATGTGAATATCTATGTCCACCTTGTCTGCTTCAAACTGGAGTTGGCACCCATCATGGAATATGTTTACAGAGTCTTTAAAGTATCTTACAGTAAACGCAAAGGGAAACTTACACCATGTGGATCTTCTCTCCAAACTTCATATGGAAGCACCCCGAATTGAAATGTTGGTAAACTAAAAATTCATCCTCTCCATCCAACACCTTTAGTAATTCATGCAGAATTTTCCACTCTCCCTCCAATGCCCTATGTAGTCTCCTAAACCACTTGTGTAGGCACTCCTTGTATGTATTGGAAGTAGTCCCACGTAAAGTGTACTTTACATATTTCTTTTCTGGGGACTTATTCTCCCTAGGTTCATCGAGCACTCCAATTTCATTAAATACAATCAATAATAGAATTGTGCCCCAGGTAATTTTCTCACCTTTATCTTTTTGTATGCGCACCTCATTTACCAAGCTTTCTGTGATGTACCTGGTGATGTTGTAGTATGTCATATTGACCATTTTGTGCACTATATGCAACTAGTGCATATTCACCTCATTCCATCGCTCAATGACACCTAACTTTCTCCCCGCTAATCCTACTACAACTTTGGTGACCATGTCTGTAATATTGGTGACTTTGAAGGCTCATCCCCCCTTCTTATATTGATGTAGGGCTGTTGTGGAATCAATTCCCTCATCATCTAATAAGTCTCTAGTGATCTCTGAGCTTGATTCACACAACCCTATCACCTTCCCAATCAACTTGATGGTGATCCTCATTCTCCTTCCCATGAATTAGAAAAAGTCTTCATGGACACGTGACATAAGCCACAGATACAAATGCTCGGGCTTCCCAGAATAGGGCAACTCCATAATTTGCATGACACTCATACTTTCAAGTAATTTCTCCATAGAGTCATCCAAGACCCTATTTTCATCCACCAATCTCTGATTTTTCCTCCTGTAAACTTCTGTTGCGACATCCTTCGGGCATTTCTCGGTGTGGTGGTCGATCTCTGAAACCCTACATTGTGTAAAAAAATTTGTCCAAGGTCACCCCTTAATAACTTCTTCTGGATATAACATCTCGACTAACCACTCCTTTGTTGGGTCATCAACCTCCTTCTCTACTGCAGGAGCCCTCCATGGTGTCATTTCTCCTGTTGATTCTATGAGTTCAAAATGAAAACCCTAGCTATCATGCAAACAAAATCTAAGTCACCCTTCCATTACACACATGCACCACTACTTCAATCCCGCTTATGTGCCTGGATGCTCAACATCATGCTTCAAAATGCGATAGGTTTACTTGCTCTACAGAGTGCTTATCATCTCCAACTCTTCTTTGCACTTCTCAATTTTTCTTCGAATTCACAAGGTAACAAATGACGTTGAAAATTCTGACTTTAAAACAAGTTTCAAAAATCCCCTCAATTAATTTCCCCACCTACCACCTTACATGACATTAACTCCTATTGAGCACGTATCACACCTCCTTATCTTGTGCCTCAAACTTTTGCACCTCAGTCATAATTTTTAGGTGCACCACTACTTATCCATCACATATATCATCTACCCATGCTTCCTTATGCTGAAGTATTTTATCCAATGTGACTAAATCATACGTAGTCTCCAATATTGCATCCTATTTGATTAATACTGAGTGCTCAATACCTTACACATGGTCATAAATTTTCAGCAATTCTCCTAAAGTTCTCATCAATTTTGAAATCATGTTCCTTTTATGGTCACCCGTGACTTTATTTATTTTCCGTACCTTATATATCCACCCCACACTAAGGGGATGTGTAGTCCTCTACACATAAAAACACTTGAGATTGTAATTAGATTCTAGTGTGCAAATGCACTTCTTACACATAACACTGAACTAAATTGACAAAGCATTACGACGAGGAAGGAAACACATAAAAGGAAATACAGTAAGGGAAATCTAATGTAAATGGAAATATTTCCTTATTAAAAGAAGTATTATTTATATTAGGGCTTCAACCTACTCCTATTGAAGTAACTGGGAAACCGTTTTCCATCAAGCGCCTCTAGCTGGTAAGTGCCTAATTCAAATAGATGAGTGATAACATACGTCCCAACCAATGTATCTTAAGCTTTCCTGGGTGTTGTAGAAACTTTGTATCATAAAGAAGTACCATCTTCCCAACCTCAAGTTGATTGTCCTTGATGTTTCTATCATGTCATTCCTTCTTCCTAAATTTTTCTTGCTTCTAACTCCAACGTACTATGGCACACCTCTCATCCAGTTATATCAACTTGTCAATTATTTTTTCCAATGCTTTCTCATCAGCTAGACCTCCCACACACGTAATACGCAAAGAAGGTAACATGAATTCCATGGGAAGAATTACTTCTGCGCCAAACACCAACTTAAAGGGTGTGGCCTTATTCAACCTTTTGTAGGTTGTTCTATATTATCATCCCAATCTTTCCTTCCAACATCAAAAATGTTTTTCAATGTTTTTCTCAATATCTTGTTGAAGGCTTCAGTAGTCCCATTTTATTGAGGGTGATAGGGTGTTTTCTTGTGGTGCACGACCATAAATTCATCTAATAATATCTTGATTGTCTCATTCAGGAAATGAGTGCCCCTATCACTTGTAAAACTCAAAGGACATCCATACCTGGTAAGAATATTTTCCCACAAGAACCTTACCATTGTAGCCATTGTAGAATCCTTCATAGGTGTCACTTCTTCCCACCTTGTAATATAATTTGTACAAGTGATGATAAAGCGTGATCTAGTTCTGCGTGCGGCTAGGGAGATAGGACTCACAAAGTCAATTGCCCATTTCTAAAAAGGCTCTGCACTAGTTATAGGGCTCAAAGGTATTTCATCTCTCTACCCAAGTTTTCCAAGGCACTGACAGTGATCAAACACATTACAATACTCTTTGCAATCTTTGTACAGGGTATCCCACCATAAACCAACTAGAAGAATCTTGCGCACGGTGGTGTCCCCTGTATAGTATCCACCTTAAATACTACCATGATCTTCCTCTGTTATTGTTACACGCTCATGCTCCTGTACACACTGGCACAGAACTTCATCTTGGCCTAGTTTATATAATTTTCCACTAATCAACATGAAAGGTGCGGCGCAAATTGTGAGTTATTTCTTTTCCAAGGATTTCATTCCTTCTGGCACCATACTTATATGTAAAAAGACATCAATGTCCTCTAATTCTGAGGGCGTGTGGTTTAACCCATATAACATTGCATCTGGCATGGTATATTTAATAATCTACACATCCTCTCCTAATTAAATCCTTGATAAGTGGTCTGGGCCAGAATTTTTTTGACCTAGATTTACTACAACTGTGAAGTCAAACTCCTAGAATAATAGAGCCCAACGTTATATGTGTCCCTGTAAAATGGGTTTGTTCACCAAGTATTTTAATTCCATGTGATCTATATAGAACAAAAAAGGTGTTGTTAGCAAGTATTATCTGAACTTATGCAGTGTGTAAATCATTGACAAAGCCTCGAACTCTATAGTTGTATATTTTTGTTCTACAGGAGTCAATTTTCTGCTAGCAAAGCAAATAGGATGATCTACAATACCTTCTCCAAGATGAGCTAGAACTACACCAATGGCCATGCTAAAGGCATCCCCATGTACGTGAAAGGGTAGATTCCATGAGGGAAAATGTAAAATAGGTGTCGTAGTAAGCCTTTCCTTCAGCACTTTGAATGCACGATGTTGTAGTTCTCCCTAATAGAACTTCCCTTTACCTTTTAATAGCTCCTCAAAGGGCATGAAAATATTAACATATCCTTTGATAAATTTTCTATGATATCTTATGTGGCCCAAGAATCCGCGTACCTCACTATGAAAAATAGGCTCCTCTAATCCTAAGATGACTGCAACCTTAGCTGGATCTACTAAGAAACCCTCCTTACAGATGATATGCCCTAGCAGATTTCCAAAAGGTGTAGAAAAAATACACTTCTTGATATTTAAATAGATGTTTAACTATTTGCACCTCTCAAACATTAACCACAAATTGTCACAATGATCCTTGATAAGCCCATACACAGTCCAATCATCCAAGTAAACCTATAAGAATTTGTGAATAAAATCCTTGAATGCTTGAACCACAATGCAAAAAAATATTGTAGGTGCATTATTCAATCCAAAGGGCATCACTATGTGTGTAAACATTCCCCATTTAGTGGTGAAAGTTATCTTCTCTTGATCCTCCTTAGAAATTCTTACTTGATGATACCCAGAGAATCCATCTGTAAAAGATTAAATTTCACTCCCCGCAATGCCTTCCAATATTTCCTCAGTTAATGGTGTAGGGAAAGGATCAATCATACATGCAGAATTCAACTCCTTATAGTCCAAAAAAATATTGATTCTTCCATCTTTATTTATACCAATTACCATAGGGCTAACCCACTCTGATTCCTCTATGGGCTTAAAAATGTCATATTCTAACATCTTGTCAATTTCTTCTTTAACTTTTACGTGCAAGTTACGATTCATCATGTAAGGTCTCTTCCTAATTGGGTGCACACCTTCCTTTAACTTAATTTTCATCTCACCCGAAGATTTGTGCACCCCTTTCTACTAATGGTAGCCCCTAGGAAATAAGTCTTAGAAATCACGTAGCAACTCAATTATCTTAGCCACTTCAGACTCAGACCAGTAATCTCTAATGATGGCCTCCTTAGGTTCAGCATTTGTTCCAATGTTCACCTTCTTCATCTTCATAGGTTTATGGTAGGCATGTGCCTTCTCATACGCACTATCTAAGACCTCGTGTGTACCCTATAAATAATCTATTACCAACTTTTCCACTTCTTCATCATCCACCATATAGACCATCTTTCCTTTCTCCTACTCTAGGCAAGTGCGCTCAAGAATTTATGCATCAATCTCATCTACTTTGTCAAAACACGCTTCTAGGTTTGACTCGCCAAATAATTCCTGAATGAGTTCTTCATCCTTTGCACTATCTCCCATAGTCAATTGCTTCATAACCTATAATGCCCCTTTCACCGAAGGTTTAGTGGAGAAGTAGTCAAAAGTCTGGATCATTCTTACAATCAAGTCTTCCCAATTTCTAGTCTCTCTATGCAGCTTCGCATAAACATACCAAACGCGCACGTAGCCTCGCAAGGTGAAATAAATTTTGTGCACCCACAACAAAGGTGGTAAATCCTCCATCCCATCTGTCCCTAGTATCTCACATTGCTAAATGTGGTGCTGAACAAGATTATTACCATGATATTCACATATTTGAGAAGGTGCATTACTCCTGAGAAACCAAACTAATAGAGCAGTTCTCACTTCTCTCCATTCTATGAGATTATCCTTATGATCCATCCACCAACACGTTGCTATCCCATGCAAGATATAAACCAACATATTCCTTCTGTCCACTTGATCCTTCCACTATACTTCCATGGCTCGTAGGAATACCTTAGGGTTTCCTTCACCAGTGTACCTAGGGACCGTGTTGTTTCCTAACCTGCTAACACAGTGTGGCATGCTTATGCGTGCATTTGTGCTTCTTACCTCACACCCAACCATCTCATAGGTGGAATGCACCTAATTGTCACAGTAAATACTTGTAGTATCATTGATGCACTATGCATCATCCCACTGGAAAATTCCTTCCTTAGATGGCTCAAGCACTTCTAGATCTTGAATGGTGTGTACATAAATTATGTTCATGTCTTCTTCACTTAAGGGCTCACCATAAGGTGCAAATTTCCCATCTTTCAAAGGGATAATAATCCACTCCTCCTTGTTCTCAAAATTGGTATATCCCTTTTTGAACCATAGATCGACATTATTTTCATAGCACCAAGAGTGCCCAAGTAGATCTGGGAAGCTATCTGCTTATGCAAGCACTAAGACCTCAAAGTCCTTAGTGACCTTTTCCCCTGTATAGTAATGGATGCATCCTTCAAGACTCCTATTGGTGTGGCTTTAGTCTAATTTACCATAAACAATACATTAGAAGATGGTTGTAATGGAGGTCTACCCATGTGCACCCATGCATGTAAAGTAAGCACATTCACTTCCGCGCCTGTGTCAATCAAGATGTGTCTCAAAAGCCACCCATCCACAACATCATTCAGAGTGATCTCTTTTTCATTATCTAAGCTATGAGGAGGGAGATTAGCATGTAAGATCTGTCATTCATTCTCAATACCAGTGGGTGGAGTGTTTCCCTTCAACCAACTCCCTAGTAATGGAATAATATTCTCCTGGAGCAACATCTTACATACCTCTTTCATATCATCAGCATCTGGCTGGGAAGTCTCAGGTGCCTTCTTCTATTCTAACTTCCACGACTACTCCTTTAAACATTGTATTTCACCCTACAGATTTTTGAGCACCTCCATGGTTTTCTGATAAACCTCCTTCTGATGTGTAGGTTCTAGATATATTACTTGTAAAACATCCTCCTTAGTAATGGTAGGCTTCTGTTGCAACATTTCTCTAGCACGCGCAGCCTCAGCGCGTGTAGTATACCAATATCAATGGTATCATAGATATAATCAATGAGTAACACCTCTAGCATGACCGGTACCTATGATGACTTCGATTATAGAAGGTACAAATGTTGACAAGTGATTTTGTCTTAATATGGTGTACTCTTATAACTTAGGAAATCATGTTTACAAAAGATATGAAGTTATCTGTTGGGAATAGGTACATTCTATTGTGTTTTGTTTAATTGAAAATGAAGTAATCCATCTCTTTTGTGCAAAATGAATTCACTGCTCAAGATTATAAATTTGAGTTTCAGTTTTCATAATTTAAGAGGAATCAAATAGCATTATCTTGGATCAATTCCATTGATCCAAGGTATGCTTCTAATTTTCATGTCTTGTTATCATGATGTCCAATTAGGATAAATGGAAGAGTTTTGGATCTAAAGTGTTTAAAGGTTATGAACAACCCTCTTCATGGATCTTTGCTTCATATTTAATCCAATAACAATCTGGGTCTTCTTTTCTATTATTGTATGATGAGTTTTCATTGGGGACTTTTGACCTAATATAACTATGTTTTAAAACTAGTGACTTTATCCTAAGGGTTAAACCTAACCTAAGTTAATATGTTCTTATGTTAATTGGGATGAAAAAGAATTAAGAGGGACCTAAACTAAAACTATGGACCTATCTTGATTTCCTAAATTAGTGTCTATCCTAAATAAGGGAATGGCTAACCTAAGGGGGGGCCAATGAAATAACATGGGGAAAGAGGCAAGTGGGAGGTAGAACATTTAAGGAAATTAAGGCAATTTATTATGCCTTATCTCTTCCTGTAACCAAATTTGACAAAGGAAATTAAAAATTTACGATGATGAGTTGGCATTTCTCGCCAAAGTTTTAGGATGCATGTTTTGTTTGAATTAAGTCCACTCCAAATTTAGAGACAGTTGTACTTTGCATTTAATTTTTGGAACTTGACAAAACTACCTAGGAAAAAGGTAGAGGGTTGGTTTTGTCAATTCATTTGGTTTTGGAGCTCTGCATGAGGTTGTTTTTATTTTCGAACCTCCAGTTTGATTTTTTCATGAAATGTGTCAATGCATGATTTTTTCTCCATTGTATGGTGTGGAAGAATGGGTTGGCATTGTGAGACTATAAGGAGGAGATTGTGGATTTTTTTGTGGGGTTTTTGCATTTCAAAAATAGGATTGAGGATCTTCTTGGATACTTCTATGAATCGGTGAAGGCGAAGCGCTATCAAGCATGATAGGCTCTATCCATTAAGATTCTTGATTTTTTTAAAGTGTTTCATGAGAACAATTCTGCTCTTTGGAATATACTGGTTTTTGTTCTTAGATTTCTCTATTTGAGGTTTTGTGTTTATTATTGGGAAATGGTAAAGATTCTATTTGAATGAGGAAAAGTGTGATTTGGGTTTTCGATTTTCTTGGTTTGGTAGCTGGGTTATGTTGTAATCCTTTGAATGGGCTTGAAACCAAGTCGAAAAATGTGTGAGATCTTGTTTGAACTATTTAAATCTATAAGTAGCTTAGTTTTCTTTAATCTTCGGATCTTGTTTTTGAATGATCTTATTTCCTCTCAGTTGGGGAGTTACAGTTTTAAACTATTTTGAATACTTGATTGTTGATTGAATCTTCATGATTCTTCAAGGAAGATAAAATTTATGTGACTCCTACTTAAACGTATTCCTTTGAGTGCTGAAGGAATGTTAAAAATAGGCGAGCGTGACTATTTTTCTATCACTGTCTATAATTGTGAATCTGGGTTTTGTTGTATTATTTTTGGTTGCAGACCTTTGACACTGGGGATATTTAGGAAAGATAATTGTTGGGTATTTTTCTTGGAAAATGTATAACATTTCATGGACTTGTTTAAGTCATTCAGTTATTTTATTTACAACCTGCTAATGTATATGCCTGCTTTTCTTTGGAATTGTTCTGTTGTTTTCTCGAAGCCTGATTTAGGAATCCCGTAAAGAAAATATTATTCATTTTTCTACTTTATTGGGTCTTTAAGTAACCTTTGAAGGTATGGCATCTGGTGCTATGAGGGGAAAACTCCTTCGGGTATGGTTTATTGTATTTTGGTTATGGTTGTCAATTTGAACTTCTTGATAGTACTATTGACATTGTTTTGATATATTATGTTAGCCTATTTCTTCGATCTTGAGCCATTAGACCCGGTTTCGATTCTTCATATCTTAGGCAATGTTTTTTGTGAAAATGTAATCAATTACTCTTGTTTTGGTTTAATCATATAGTTCACTTCTTTTCCTGAATGAGTCTGAGTTGGGAAGATGGTTCAAACTTACCCTTTTGTTAATTTATTCTTTACATCTTTGTATCTTTTGGGAGATGGTTTAATTGTTATCTTTCCGTAATATAGGTGATTTTTACCGTCTCCTTGGATGATGGAAGTAATGGAATGTGTTTCTCTTCATTCTTTTTTCCATTCTCCTGGTTTTTTGTTCATTCAACTCGAACCCATATTAGATCTTTGTTTGGAATTTTGGTTTGATACATTAGATAAAAGGACCATGTCAATATAGGTCATTAGTTTCCTATGGTTCTATTTTGATCATACAATAGTTGTGGGGTAGTGATCTCTCTCTTCCCCTCCTTCATTTAATTTTCTTTCAGCTTCAACTTGGTGAAGATGTTGTCTTCCTCTGGTTTGTTTTGTTATGTAACTTCTTGACTGTCTGGTAAGAATGATTGTAGAATGTTGTTAGGGTAGTATAACTGAAGTTGAAATTAATTAGATGATCTGTTATGTTTGGCTGGAAGTATTTGGATGGTTAATGTGTTTGTCTAGAGTTTAAACTTAACCATTCTAACCACTTAAGGTATTGATAGAAATGGTGTATCTTTTGAGATTAGAATGTAACTATTTTTATTGTTGAGAGTAACCTTACCTCTTTAGGAGGTATGATTTAGTTATTTGGTTTTTTAACTTGAATTGTTTCCTAGTTTTGAGTTTGAGCATTAAGGACAATTTAATCCAAGACACTTAAATGTTACGATGATTTGGGTTATCCTAACTTATTTCTTATGATATTTAAGTTCATTTGTTGGCAGCTCATATTTTAGAATGAATTTAGGTTAAGGAAATATTGAGATGGAAGTAATGTTGTAATTAATCTCCTGTTGAATTATGCCTAAAAGATAGTTAGGATAGTTACTTTTTATGTTAAACATTTTTAACTGAATGAGTAATCATGAAAATAAATGTAAGAAAGTAGTAGTGAAATTCTAATGAAATGTTTCTTATCTGAAATTTTTTTTTAATTCTTTTGATATAAAGTCAATGGCATAAAAGGTTGAAGTTGTTATATCTTATGGGCTAACTTTACTTTTGATTTTTTGTAAATCTCTCTTTCTCTCTCTTTTATTTATTATTGTAACTCCTTTTGGTTATGTCTTTCTGAATTGCTTCAGGACTATTTCATAATGGCAAAGTTCTTTTTATGAAACAGTTAGTTAAAACAACATCGTTCTAATGTTTAGTGCTTATCATGCTCATTTCAATGAACTGGCCCGTGCTAGAAATTTTATAGATGGACTTTGTCAGTGATGAAAAGAGAAATATTTTAGGAAGTTACATTTGTTTATCAAGAGATTGGATATTTTTATGATGAAAAACGGTTCATTACTGAAATGTACTTGGTGGAAAAGAAGTTGTATTTGAAATTGATTTAATGTTTTTGTTTGATATTAGCAATGTCTGAAGTGTTTGGAATTGTAAATGTATGAATCCTCCTTGCTGAATAGAATATGTGTGTTATTTTTTTGCACTTGATATAATTCTTTTTGGTATGAATTGAATGGAAATGTTAAGTAATACTTTATTTTGCATACTGTAACTTACCTTATGGTTTGGAATAGAACAAACATAGATCTGGAATAATGTTGTACTATCTTCTCTAAGTGAAGAGGCAACTTGTAAAGTTGACATTCATGCACTAATTTTCAACCAGTTCATTAGGCTATAAATTAAACAAATGATTGTTGAGAATTAGACTTTGGATATAAGTTAAAAAGTGCAAGGGATTATAAATGAACTTTAATCCTCAATAAGGGGAAGGAAAGACAAATCCCATGAAATGAATCATAGTCTTAATTTAAGACCTTATTTATATGAATCCTGATTGTTATTGGTAGTTAGTGAAGGTATGGCTTCTCATGTAGACTTCCTTACTAAATTGGAATGTAGGAAAAGATAGTTAAAAAGGGAATTAGACTTCATTTCAATGAATTCTACTTTGGAAAAGAACCTACTCAAATCATATATAAGGTAGGGCTGAATTAAGTGATTAATTAAATGACACCTCTATGTGTGTTGGGCCTTTTATGTAAAACATGAATCGGGATATTAATAGTTTAAATCATGGCATAAGAATTAGATAGAAAGCAGATTTATCTACATAACTTCATTTATTGCAATCTTAATGATTAAGAAACCTACTTGTTTAGTAGGGTTGTTGTAATTAATCTATAATGAGGAGACTAATAAGATATAACTTTCTATCTAAGGTATGTTCTTCCAGATGAGGAAAACTCAAGTGGATGTTGACACACGCCAACTATAGTAAAGTAATTTCATGATGACTAGGGTATTCACGAGGATATTATGTTGTAGTTGACATGTTTCCACACCCTTTCGAGTTTATTTAACTGGACTAACATAAATTCTGACTTGACCTAATGTCGGGGTCAACTCACGTTGACTTAGGATAAATAGACACACCCAATCAACATAATTTAATTGAGTATGTCTAAGTACCCTTAGTCACTGTAATCAGTCCTCCACACTAGGCCATGTTACTAACCTTGGCTAGGGATAAACCTTGAACAAATGGACTGACAGAAGTCAGTGAAGACCATTCTAGATAACATATCAAGTAGGGTGAAGGACGTATTCTGTTTGATGAGTATGTTGTCTGGGAATATAAACATGAATGGTATGTTTAAAATCTTTGGTCAAAGTATCGCAAGCTACTGGTTGCATTGTCCTATGTCACTCATTTAAGAAGTAAAATTTCATATGAATATCGGTAACAAATATTTAGATATGCCTCTTAAATGTAACACTTGATACCTTTAAAGGGGTAATAGAACCAAGTATATGTAGCTACACATTTTAAAGTTAAAATGAGAGATTGGTATGATACCAAGTCACGAAATGAGAGATCGGTGTTTCACTGAGTATTTTACAGTTGCATATGGTATTTTGTTATGAGATTGATTGGATTTGGAATGTGTGTTCTAGATTATGTTAATTTAGAACAAAGAACATTATGTAAAAAAAATCCCTTGTTTCTAAATTCTTAAAATGGGAATATTACACAATCAACCTGCAATCTTCAGTATTGTGAGTTGTGGACCAGAAAATCTTACAGTAGCAAGACATGTTCTTCCTTATCGCATGTTGCAACAATGAACAGTAGCTTACATCATGGTCCAAATGACATATCTCACATTCCAGTAATAAGAAGCGCACCGATATGTGAGGAAAACTATCCTTAGTATGCCCCTTTACTTCACAATCTGTGTACCAAATTCCATTGTGGGTCTCATGCATTGAAATGGCTGATAGTTTCTCCAACTGCTTTGCCATATATGCAATATGAGCTTCCAGGAATGGGCTCACTCCAGTGTTTATACTCCTAACTACCTCAATACATGAGCTACTTCAAGTGACTCACGTGAGTCTGTATAAGTCTTATGTGAGAGCACCCTCCTAAAAGGTGTGATCAGACCTTTGAAGAACCATTGTGCATGTTGTCTTAAATGGATATCATAAGAAAGTTTAGACAAAATTGTTTTGAAACAAGCATCATATTCCCGAACACTCTTGGTAGTGCCATGCTTGATATCCTCGAGCCCGTGTATACTTTTCTGCTCAAATGCAAGGATATTAAATTCCTTAATGAAAGCATCCCATAACGTTGTATAATCCACACAATTCTGATCAAGGTCAAACTTTTTGTACCAACTGTGTGTGTGTCCCTGGAATGTAGTTGCAAACTGACTTGCCTTGCGCTCAAAATCCATAAGTCCTTTCACGTGCCACATAATCTCACACATATGCACATGCTCATCAGCATATTCTATTCCCCTATACTCTGGAATACAAGGCGACATCTCCATGTAAATATTCTAGGGTTGGTGAGAACCATGCCCACCAGATCGAGAACCTCATATGTTACCCCCACCTCCATATCCACCAGATCCACCAAATCTCGAGCCACTTGTTCCTCCTGACCCTCCACCTATAGGAGGAATTGAACCAGAGGAGGTACTACCCTATGTCCCAACAGTGGTGTTAAATTGAACTCCTATAATCTGTGAAGTTATGTTGCTCCCATTTATGAGTACAAAGTTTGACGCGCCTATGTTATGCACCAATGACGCACCTGAAAAGGTTCCTCCAAATGGTCCTCTAAATAACAAGGAATATGTCTACCTAGCCATTAATGTACTTTCTATTTGATTCACTCATAAACTTGTTGATAAGTCAACCCTACCTCTTACTACTCTATTTCCTAAACTAACTTGCTAACTACTGGTTGTACTAGAGACTAGAAAACCAAGCGCAAGGGCTAGGTTACCAGGTAGATTTAGATGCACATCTACGGCCCATGTTTTCTCTTCTAGCATGCTCTCATAAGAGGACGATGAGGGTTCCTTGTCATGCTTTCACAAATGGGGGAGTTTTGGATTCTATGGCTCTATGTCCTCTACGTGAGCTCCAAATCCTTCACAAGCCATCTCTCTCCTCAACGCCATTTGTTTTGTAATCTCACATTGCTTCTATAAATCCCTCTTGTGTACCTCATTGAACTTAAGTCACCTCTCCTCTCTTTTCCTTTCTTCCACTAGATCCTCGATCCTTCTCCACACCTGCCCCTACCCCCACACATGGTGGTGTTTAGCTAGCCATTGGCTTCTCTTCCAAATTCAAGGTTACCATCAAGATCTTGATCTCCAGTGGAATTCCTTACATATATGTTCCTATGGGATAACATAAAAACTGAAACTCAGCTACCTCTGGGAAAGAATAGGTGGAGATTGAGTACTCCAAAATATAGCTATTCAGAACACCATAGAACTAGGTATCCAAAGTTCACGTCCAAATCAAAATAGCATCATAAAGGGCCTGAATATCTTCTTGCATCTAGATAAGTGTGCAAAACCTCTAATTCCTTTTACATGTGTAAGCAATCAGCCACTCGTATAGCTCTATTGGGAAGATAGCAAAGAAGATCTCATATAAGCAGTCATACAGATTCTATACACCCATGCGTGCATGTCAAACTCAAATCCACTACTGAATCTCTGAGTGTATTCTTCTTCCAGATCCACTATCCACTCCTCAACACTTGCTAAGATCAACCAGTACGTCTTCATCACACAGCATCTTGAAAACAGCTAAAAAAAGGTCACGGCAACGGAACCAATGATGTAGTCTATAATTCACTTTAAATAATCTAGGCACGCTAGCACATCACTCATCCTGAGGAGAGTGCTCACCCAAAGTGCACAAAGGCACTAGATCCCTCTTTAGATTTACTTACACAGAATGTTAGCATGATGGTGTATAAAAATATTTAGACTTATGATTAGTAATAAACAGCCCACGGTACATAAACTAGATCTAGATCTTATATTATATGGAAGATGAACTACCAATGACTATAACAAGATTTACCATGTAGGAACCAGATTTAGTCATGCCCAATACCCTTATCTAGCCAATATGAACCATTGTATTAAATATTGTAAAACATAAAAGCTTATTACATTACATAAGTATCTCCATGAGTCATGCGCCCAACAAAACTAGTAGCATAACTCTACCATATTTTCACATACACACACACACCAAAACCATGCAAATGAATACATATATGTGGGGGTGGGGAATTTCCCTTCACCACCCATGCACTTCTCAAAATAGGTCACATATTAATAGTATTCATGCACCTTTACAATAGGATGCACAACGTGTAAGTGCTCTAACAATAGACTTCCTATAGCTAACTCTGAGTAGAAATCCTGTTATTAGCCTAAACTATGCATGGCGCTCAGTTTTCACTTGTTCCCAAAATACCATTGCATGGAGTGAAAGTCAAGAGAAGAAAGAGAGAGATAAGTAGGAAAGTGGGTCAAAACTCAACCACTACCAATAATGCCTCATGGAGTGAAAGTATTCATCTCTTTGTGTGCTCAGCACACTATTTCCAAAAATAGTCATTATCCAGAAAATGGCTAAGTCTTGATCCTAGGCACTTCAACCCTATCATAGTGTTGTGCACTCTTTCAGTGCCCTACATTCGTGCACCCAATATGTAGGCCATTTTTTTCCATTCAACAGTCTCTAACATCTTGTGTAGGTTCAACTATCATCAAGGACTAATTTTTGGCCTTCTAAGCTCTTTATCTTTGTCTGTAGGCCTTTATTTCAGCCCATCTCTTTTTGTCCAAGTATAACTCAGTCCCAGTCACCGTTGACCCTATATAGTCATTATCGACCTTGTCTGGGTTTTGTTAACCCAACCTCCATTACATCAATTTCTCTATAATCCATATCCCCATCCATCTATTTTTTGTCTCTACATCCACCTAATCATATATCTAGCCATTCTGCCTCTCTGTCACCCCAGATTCATTCTGCCAACCCCCAATCATTGTCAACCCAGTCCATATTTTTAGTATCTACCCTTAGATATCTAATTTTCTTACATCCTTTTTATTTCTCCTTGTATCAGATCTTCTGCAAGTTTTTGTTCATCATTCTAGTGCATCTCTAACTCCAGATCTGCATTTTTCGTCATTGTTTCAGTCCACTATCCTCAGTCATCATCGACTAGCCCTCTGCAGTCTCATATCATCGTCGACCCCTACCAAGTTTGATTTTTTTTTTGTATTTACATCAAATATAGTTTTATCTTCTTAGATCCAACTTTTAGTTTTTGTTTTATATTAGATTATGTATAGACGCTACAATTTGCCACGTGCGTAGAACTGTCAGAGTGAAGAAGGGGAACACCTATAGAAAGGATGTCCAACTGATGTGAAGGAAAAAAAACATCCCCCACAACAGAAAATGTATCCACAAGAAAGGTGGATCAATGAAGGTCTCCGGAAAAACGGAAGTGGTAAGAGTCCCAGAAGGGGTACCCCCAACAACAGAGATGATGAACTCCTCTGAAATACCTGTAGATGGATGAGGAACATGTAATATATCACAAGTGTACCTACAAAAAGATGAATAAGATTAGGCAGATACTTGTCCCAGTGAGTGGGCTCAACAAACAGAAGAGTGATGTCAGATAGGTATGAGTCATCCAATGAAGGTGGAGGAGTGAAAGGGGCCTCAAACACTAAAGGTGGAAAAGAGGTGGGTGTGATGACTATAAGAGACTATATAGGAGACTGTTCAATATCTGATGAGATATGGGATGTGTCAACACTCTCTGGAATAGTGAGAGAAGGACAAGAAAAGTTCTCTGTAGTACTCTCGACATCAGAGCTGGGTACACAATCCTCATCATCAGAAGTAGAACCAAGTGAGTTTGTGTCAATGGAACTATCATCACATAAAGAAATATGTGTGGGTGGCCCTTCGTAAGAAAAATTATCGATGAACTCACTTTCCTCCATGGATGCAAGATCATCATAAGATCCATAACAAGATGAAGGAGGATTAAAGTCTCCATGAAAATTTCGAATGAAATTCCAAGCTTGGTGCGCAAACTCTGTGAACTCTATTCAACGTTGAAGGTCCTCCAGTATAGTAAGACAAAGAAGCTCGTATGCCATGTCATTCTCGTTCAACCAATTTTGTGATGAATGTGGTCAATAGGTTCAGGTGCCATTATAAGAATATGTGGTAACAAGTTGTACATAATGCAATGATCGAGTATTGCATTCTTCCATTATAGGTAGTTTCGTGGTCCTAGTTCAACAATAGAGTGATCAAATTCAATGTCTATGATGAGAGGAGCCTCCAAAGAATACTAGTTTAACCCCCCCTTTTTGTGGCACTTTATAGTTTAGTGCGTTGATTACAATCAGATGTGACTGTACGTTAAGAACCAGTATGTCACTCACCTTACAATCAGCGTAATAACGCGTAAGAGTGGAGACCACAATCAAGGTTCGTTGGGCACAACAGTTCGACACCGTAAGCAAGCACAAGAATGAGGGAAAACAAGAAGGAGAAGAGAAGGCCTTTTGAGAAATGATGTTTCATGTCACACGAAAGAATCCCTTTTCTGTAAGACTATGGCGGACGCGCTCACAAGTCCACAAGCAATAAAAGGGATAGAACAATGCTCAAGATGATTTGAAATGAGCCGATATAAGCAATACAATGACACCCCCCTAGAATGTGGCACTTTATAAAATAGTGTGTTTATAAAACTGATAATCCCATCATCTAGAGTGTGAAAAAACATGCAACTTTAACTAAAGAAGTGCTCAAAACCGAGCAACGAGTCAAATGTTATAGCAAAAAAAAAATCCCGTAACTAATGGGAAAATGCTAATAAGCCTGCAAATGGATTGAAAAAGTACCCTAAACGCATGTAAAGGGTGTTGTATGTATGCTCGTTGGAAATGGCACCAAATTTTAGATAGGGTATGTTTCAATTGCGAGGGGGGATTAGCCTCCTGCTAACCCCGGACCTCACCCTCCGTCTTCGACACTCATAGGAAGGATAATAATACAACCAAAATATACCCAAATAAGGTTTACAATGCCAATAAAATAAATGTTTTTAACCTGAAAACTTTAAGGGACATTAATTTACACCTTAAACATTTTTAAAAAGTGATTTGATTTACCAATAATCAATCCTTAAAAAAGTAAAGATAGAGGCCCACATTAACCGAGCTGTTGGAGAGAATGCAACACCAAGGAAGCCACTGAGTGGGAGTGGGAGATCCCAATGAGTTAGCTGGCATGGTCAAAAGTCATTGAAACAGTCACCGAGGTGCCAGAGTGGTGTAGGCATCGAACCCGAGCCACTGAGTGAATCCCACGTGGCAATGAGAGCTTGAAATGCCTTTGGCAAAATGAGTTGTGCATGTAAAAACCTGAAACGAGGCCAAGTGAGTTGATCGTGACAGTGAATAGCCTGGAGAAATGGCAGACAAGGCACGGGGTAGCCAAGAAGGCAAGGGCACTACTGAAGAAACAAATGAAGCACCAACCAAATGCAGGGAGCACGAGCCAGGTCGTAGCAATAGATCCACCATGGGAATGACTAGCCAGGAGAGTTGGGGAAGCGAAACATGCAGCCAAAGGGAGAAATGACACAAACCACATAGAGCGGGACACCAAATCAAAAGGCTGAGCCAAATGGTGGATCCTAGGAGGTTTGAGATGTACAAAATAACACAGGTTGAACCCGCAGTTCAAGGATCCACAAAGAACCCTCATGAGTCAAAGACCAAGAATAAGCTCAGCCGAGAAAAAATAAGTAACCACAGCAATGAGCAAAAAGCTTGGATTAGTCTAAGTATACACCAGTGAAAACACGATCCAACACGAGTCTGAGCATACAACAACCAAACCAATGTAGAGAGGACCAATACACGAGCATGATGCAAGCTCAGAGCATGTACTTCCATGCAGAGAGAAACCTGAGAAGGAGTCAAGGCTGATACAGTTCCTTAAGCAGGTTACAAGGAAAGATGTTCCCAAACAATACAAGCCAAAAAAGGTGCAGAGATTGACGAGCTTAAAAAAATGCAAATGTTTGAACAACAATCAATGCATGAGTACACTGATACATGAGCAGGTAATGTTGAATCACAATAATGAACCACAGGTCCATGCCAAGGGAAAACCAAGCTCATGAGTAGAGAAGTAATCACGAACTCAGCAACATGATAAAGCAAACCAACAAAATACTTTCAAACTTGCAACTATTGAAACACCTTAACGTGAGGTGAGCAATACAATTCCAAAGTAATAATCAAAAAAATTACACAAGGAAATAAGAAGAACCCAAAAGTAATAAGTAACTGATAAACGAAGAGTGCACGTTTTACCAAAACTAGATTTGATACCATGAAAGAGGGATTCACGAGAACTGATGTCGAAAAAAATGCACCACAACAAAGTTACACTTCGATGGTAATGTCAAGCTCCAACGCAATAAGCAAGATTCGAACAATGGAAGGAATATGCAAATAAAGAAACAAGTCTTCTCATACTCATAGATCAAACAAGGAAGTACAAATAGGGGTGTTGTGTAACCCCCATGCCTAAATAAGGAAAAAACCTCAATGATGCCACTGACACATATGACGTGACTGACACATATGATGCCACTAAAGAAGGAGTTATAATTCCAAATAAGGAATGTAACTCCTATGACACACTGATGCAAATGACAATGACAGATTATATGATAGAATCTAACACTTGTCATTTGACTCCCTAATACCTATGACTCTTGCAAGGTGAGATGACTCACCATGTGATGTGGACGATGACTAGGTAGGTCACACACACCAACAACCCCCCTTTATCGAAGCCGAGGTAGAGGTCATGGTAAGACATAACAGAAAAGAAGACTCCCTTACACAACTAAGAAAGATGTGTCAAATGGGGCTCAGCAACTAAAGGCCTGATAAGGTTCCCATATACAAACAACATATTTCTAGAAGGGAAAAGAGGAGGAGAAGAGGGAGATGAGAGGGATGGAAAAGATACCATGGATGGATCTGAACTCTACAACTCTAAGAAGTCTCCCAGAAGAATGTCGATCATGAGATCCTCTGCCTCTGGACTGAAGAAGAGCCATTCACACTAAACTATGTGCCTACCCTTAGGAAGGATAGAAATGATGTGTTGGAAGTCTACCCACTCCATGAAGGAAACTAAAGGTAGCAACACAAAGAACTCTGAGTCTGGTCCACGAAAGTGTGACATAGGTCTAGCAAGTGAGCGTCAAGGAACCGAGGGTAATGCCACATGCGTAGAACTATCAGAGTGAAGAAGGGGAACACCTATAGAAAGGATGTCCAACTGATGTGAAGGCAAAAAAACATCCCCCACAACATAAAATGGACCCACAAGAAAGGGTGGATCAATAAAGGTCTTCGGAAAAGTGGAAGTGGTAAGAGTCCCAGAAGGGTCACTCCCAACAACAAAGATGATGAACTCCTCTGAAATACATGTAGATGGATGAGGAACCTATAGTACATCACAAGTGTACTCTAAGAAAATACGACTAAGGTCATTAAAATACTCGTCCCAATGAGGGGGCTAAACAAACAGAAGAGTGATGTCAAATAGGTATGAGTCATCCAATGAAGGTGGAGGAGTGAAAGGGACCTCAAACACTAAAGTGGAAAAGAGGTGGGTGTGATGACTGTAAGAGACTATATAGGAGACTGCTCAATATCTAATGAGATGTGCAATGTGTCAACACTCTTTGGAATAGTGAGAGAAGGAAGAGAAAAAACCTCTGTAGTACTCTTGACATCAGAACTAGGTGCACAATCCTCATCATCAGAAGTAGAACCAAGTGAGTTTATGTCAGTGGAACTGTCATCACACGAAGAAATAAGTGTTGGTGTCCCTTCATAAGAAAAAGTATTGGTGAACTCACTTTCCTCCATGGATGCAAGATCATCATAAGATCCATAACATGATGAAGGAGGATCAAAGTCTACATGAAAATTTTGAATGAAATTCCAAGCTTGGTGCGTAGACTCTGTGAACTCTATTCGACGTTGAAGGTCCTCTAGTATAATAATACAACATCATTTACACCAACATCATCTATGGGTATTGTTAAACCCCATGTCTTCCAAGGTCAGTCTTGTTTTTATTATTTCACTTTGTTAATTCAAGTAGAAAGGTAAAAAATATCTCTAAACATTATGGCACACCCAATGGGACTGTATGCACCCAAAATTGTATGTGCTACACTGTTGGAAAAAGGTTACGAAAAACCCCCAATGATGATTAACATCTCTTCGCAAGGTGTTCAAAATCCAAAAAGCGTGCTAAGTGTATATATTTGCATCCTAAAATGCCTTACTTGGCCTCTTCATACTTTGTTTTAACCTTCCCCCTTTTCCTATTTTTTGGTCATTAGTGTCAAGACCATAGCCCTGACTGGGTGGCGGTCCACAAACCACTTCCCAACATAGGGCGATAGTCCTAAAACCATCATCCTACGTTGGGTGGTGTTCCTGCCTGCATTTTCTAGAACCTTCCAACGCACTCATTGACGTGAAAAATCAAGTTATACTTGTATCTCTCAACCACTCTTTCCTTTTTTAAGGTTTTTAGCCATCTTGTAATAGTAATTTCACATTTTTAATAGGTAGTAGAGTTAAATTTTAACTTGCCTTCTGGTGAATAAAAAGCTTATAAATACCAAGCTTGTTTACAAAAAAAGTCTAGATTTTGTGTGAGGAATTAGTCCAAGGCCCTCTCTAAGGTCTCTCTCTCTCTCTATTACATGTGTGTAGAATCCTCTTAGTTCTCCCAGTTAGCTCTTTCAGGCCCCCTTCTTAGAGCTCTTTCAGTCAAGATTCTTTAAAGTTCTCTCTTGATTTTGTCTTCTATCTCTCTCTAAATTTTCAAAGCTATGAACCTCTGGCACATTTTATTTTTATCCCTACAACAATCCTACTAGGAATTGCATAACCAAGCTATGATATATTTCGATATCCCTCTCCTACTTTCATTCAATTCGGTTTACCTCCAAGTTGCAACTCTTCGAACACCTTCTCCCACTACCACAGCTGCATTCCCACTTCTTTTGGATTCATGTGAACATGCAAGAATGAAGAGATCACACCGAGGGGACAAACTACAATATCACTGAATTTACCACTACTCTGAAAATTCTAGGTTTGAATTGTCAAAGTTATAATTGCATCATATCAAATAGAGTAGAAATGGATTTCATTTCGTATTGAAAATATCTAGTTAGTTTCCTAAAGAATTTAGATAAAAAACAACAGCTCACAGTGACGGATCTTCTTCTTCCCATCCCTGTGGATTCAAAGGAGAGAATATCCATAGGAACCTGACTACATATAGTAGATTAAATTGCAAAGTTGTTATTTCTTATTAGTTTAAAATCAATTCACAAATGCAAATGCAAATAACTACATCTGCCTATCTTGTTTATTTTTAGTTCTATTTCGTTATATTAATTGACTTATTGTCTAAAACTCAAAAAGAACAAAAAGACTTACTTTCACTAAACTACCTCATGTTGTAACTGCTTTGATACAATGTATTCCATGAAAACAGACCAAAAACATAGATTAGATTTCCTTGCATCAGCTAATTTGCATTGCAAATAAATCAAATCAAGTTACACATGACCATTCAAGGTCTGCAACAAGAAAATACATATGGTTTTGATCCCCTGGTCCCACAACCCAACTGGCCAGAGTTGATAATTGACATTGATATGAGTTTGTGCTTGAAAGCTCTACACATGCCTACAAGTCCCACTGAAAAGCTAGAATAATTGCTCACATTAAATGTTGAATCTGAAAAATCTTATGAGTATTGGATAGTTGGAAACAGATATTGATTCTTCACATGACCATACAAATTCCACAACCATCATAAACTCATGGTTGTGATCCTTAGGTCCCACAACCCAACAAGCCTGCTAATCAATTAGACATTGACATTGGTTTACATACACTGGTATTTAGATCCTCACCACTTCCGCCAAACATTATCACATAGTTTTCCATTTTGAACATAGCAGCCAATCAGGCTAAGATTTTCTAGACTAGACCAGAAAATCACCCATAGTTCCTACAACTCCATTACGCCTCTCACTACCACTTCTATGACCTTGTCTGGAAATCTACACGAGGTGCCTGCAGGTCACTTTCCGTGTGTCCAATAGCCAATAAACAGGATCTTGGTAGAGCTTAACATTAATTGGAGCCTCTGAGAAGCTATCATATCTGATCGATCCATTGCACCAATTTAGGTTAGGAGAGCATTCTTTGCCTTATACTCACAAATCCTGGTATTGCATGTTGAAGATATAAGATTGCCTAATTAGCTTGTCCACATTCGCATCCATTTCTATTCTACACCGGTTGTCTTGACATGACCTTGAGAGGTCGGGTGTGAAGAAGGTTACGTGTTGACTTTCTGTTGTACAAAATTGGTCTACATCGGCTATCATGTTGGCTATCTCACGCATGACCTCAAGAGGTTGGGTGCAAAGAAGGTCACGTGTTCACTTTCTATCATACAAAATTGGTGAACCTAACATGAAGGGAACAACTGCTCTCCCTTTTTCATTTCCATTTCTTTCATCCATCTTCGCTCCTTCCCATTATTCTGACAGGTATTTATATACCCCCTAAATATGTCAGGATATGATGCTTATAGCATACCTCTCTCAGGTCTCAAAGCATATTACGGCCAATCGAGTAGACAAAAGTCACCCTCACTTTCTGCATGGGCTGAAAACTACTCAAGCAACTACCTTTCATCACAAACTCCTCCTCAAAGGACTAACACTAGTTTTTCATTTTGAATTGAGGAGCTAGACCAACTCACACAAACACAACAACCTGAGCTCTCAAGCTCTAATAACATGACATTTATTGGAGAATCTAACTCATCTCCTTGGGTTTTGTTTAGACCACAAATCAGTAGGCAGTCAGATCCACTCCCATTCTTGGATGAGGAGTACTTAGCACGCTATGCCAGAAGTGAGAAATGCTTCCAAAACATGTATCCACCTCTAGGAAGTTTGCAAAGACAACCTGACACCCTGCTTCAAGAAAATACCCTCATTCCTCCACCAATGGAAAATACTCTTGGTGAGGGTTGGCAAAGTAATGAGAAATTTATAGTAGGATACCATACCCCTCTGCAACCTCAAAGGGTACAACAACAGCCATCAAGGCAGAAAACTGTGTCATCACCAATCGATGTCATCTCAGCTTTGGTTGAGAGGGTTAGAGGGTTAGCAATTTCTCAAGCAAATCAAGCTTCACATTCGGGGCAAGTAGGAACTCCAACAACCCAACCCTTACATCATCCTAGTCAGGTTGACCTCCTCATGGGAACAAGCATGTTAGGAATGCCTCCCCAACATTTATATGGGTATCCACAGCAAACACCATGAATAGAACTAGAATTTTCAAACGCTATTTCAGTTGAAAACATGATACCCCCAGTTTAGTACCAAACAACCCATATCAGAGCAATGTTCCTCCCTATCTAAACATGTATTCAAAATCACCACACGGAGACATGTTCTCTTTTCTTGGGGCGTTTACTCAACTGCAGGGGTTTCCTTACACCCCTACAAATGCATATGTTATGCCATATCAACAACACGTTCCACCTCTGCCTCCTCAATAAGCACCATCGATGGTTGAAACCTTTGTGGTAGGCACTTACTCATAATATCTAAAAGAGCCTCTTGATTTCACCATATGGAGCATCATGCTTCCAAGACCTATACCTGATTTGCCTAAATTCAAGGGGGAGGGAGATTTGAACGCACTTATCAAATCCTATGCCACAGCCATTCAAGAATTACTCCTCTGGGATGCGGTTGTCATCAAAATCTTCCCTAAAACCCTAGAAGGTATTGCCCTTGACTAGTATTATAGAATACCTGAAGGTTTGATACAGTCATTCAAACAACTTGTGTCAGAATTTATCAAAGCTTTTGACATGAACAAATTATTAAGAATAGGGATCAAGGAATTCTTACACATCAAATAAGAGAACAACGAATCCTCTATTCATTTCATTCAGAGATGGCACATAGTCCTCTACTCTTCCACAAGTGCTTCAAACATGGATTAGATGAAACTATGTGATTTATTCCTTCATTATCTCAACAGGGAGATAAAGGAAGAAGTCCAAAAGTTCCCACTAAGGACCTATGATGAAGTACTCAAGAGTGCCCTTTGCATTGATCATGCAGCTACAGATAGTGGTCGTAAGACCTATGGAATGAACAGAAGATTAATCACTCCCAATCAAAACACTACAACTTATCCTAATGTTGGGAATACCAATCAAGGACCCAAGATCCTTAACAAAAACTGCGGGGTTACAACAGATGGAGTTACAGATCAAGTCAAAAGGGTAAATGTCGTAAACACTCCAACACCCACTAACAATCAAAGGAATAATAGCTTTACTCCAACAATCAATGTAGCGGATTTTAATCGTCCTCCATAACAAAAACAACAACAACAACAATAGAAAATCCGTACACAAGGTCCTATCTGAGGCCCAACTAGATATCAGAACCAAAGCCAAAGGAAACAACCTTCAAATTTCAACTATAACAACCAGCAGCCTAATCAGAATTTTGGGCCACAAGAGGGTCCAAACCAATGACCACGGGACTATAATCCCAACTTATACTATGGTTTCCACAAAATCCAAGGCCATGATACTAGGACTTTCTATGACTACAACAAATTCTTGCAACGTTTACCAGAAGATCAAATACAACTCTTTGTAGATATGTTTTTGGAAAATTCTACATTACCCACTCCAAACACCTATATGGGATCAGTTTCCCCTCAAAATACACCCCTCAAGATTTTTCATGATCCTCTCCCAAATCATTCTAACAATAACAGGTTAGATCTAAACAAGACAAACAAAGGTGTCATAACAGGGAATCATGATCATGAAGCCTCAACTTCATCAAATCCACTGGTTGCACCCCAATTAGGAACTCGGCCATGCAAACCAAGATAGTTGGTCTGGTTAGGGGTTAGACACTCAAGATATAGGCAGAAACCATAACAATAATGTGAGATTATTCTTCTCAACCAGTTCCAACCTATCCATTAGTACCAAACAACGTTAAAAAAACATTGGCAAAACCAGTAGGCGCTTACAACCTAATTAATGACTTAACAAAGACGTTCTCTCACATTT
The DNA here is from genome assembly GCA_019776745.2 of Taxus chinensis. Taxonomy (NCBI): domain Eukaryota; kingdom Viridiplantae; phylum Streptophyta; class Pinopsida; order Cupressales; family Taxaceae; genus Taxus; species Taxus chinensis. Next base: position 18,210,959 of record CM034149.1, read on the forward strand.
CCTTCTTGGATTTGTTAAAAAATTCTGCTGCCCATAAGGCTGCCCTCTTAGAAGTGTTATGCCTTCGCCATTTAATCAACATCACTCCTCCTCTTGAAACACAAGTAAACCATGTGGATTTTGACGTTTATCCTCCGAGGCAGCCAGATAGGGATACTATAGTTTATATTTACGATATAAGAGAAATGCCAATAGAGGCTGAAATTACACGTAGAGGTGAGCCAACCTTTCATTTACAAGTGTGGATTTATAATAATTATGTTAAGCGCGTGCAATGGTTGACAATGGGGCAACAATTAACATAGTCCCCTTCACTTTTCTTCAAAAGCTAGGATATGGAGAAACAAATTGTTCCTCAACACAAAATACGCTAACGGGTTACGATATCCTCAAGGAAACTTTAGTCAGGACTATAATAGTACCGGTCACCTTAGGACCCAAGACATTCCTCACCAAATTTTATATTATAGATTGGGAAACCAACTATAATATGATTCTCGGTCGACCATGGATACATCACATGAAGGCAATCCCTTCCACGTTATTCCAGGAAATAAGATTTTTACACCTAGGAAAAGTCTTTGTGGCGCAAGGTGACCCAAAACCTTTTGACAAACACTTAGCAAATTTTAAAAAGAGACAAGGTGTCCACTCTGAGTTTAAGCTCCCAATGAATCTACTTAACAAACCATTCAATTCAAAGCCAAAAGTAAAGCTGGTGCCTACAACAGAATTAGAAGTCACGAACTTGATCGAAGGCATTCAGGTAGTCAAAGATGAGACCGTCATCATAGAGACAGTATCGTTAGGAACTACCACAAAGATTTTTGACTTACTAGAGAAAATATATACCTATTCTCCTACCGTTTGATTCCATGGGTATAGGATGTACCCTAGGATTTGGTTCCCTTCCAGCAGATGAATTTTGTATGGTGGAGGTAATCGAGGCAAAGGAAGAAGATACGAAGAATGTTCCAACATCCATTTTTCCAAGTTATTGTTGGACTCTCCATTTTAATGGAGCTAGATGTCATTTTTTCGTTAGAGCAAGTGTGATCCTTACTTCTTCCGAGGGAAAGATTCTACCTTTTGCCTTCAATTTAAACTTTAAATGTACAAACAACGGGGCTTAATACGAAGCCCTCCTTCTTGGCCTCATCATAGCCAAAAGAATGGGTGTTGGTAATATTAGAGTGTTAAGAGGCTCACAATTAGTTGCAAATCAAGTATCTAAGGTATATGAGCCTAGAGTTGAGCATTTGCAACTCTATAAAATAGCAGTGCTAAATCTAACAAAGGGATTTGACTTCATATCAATCAAAGCAATTCCATGGGAACAAAACCTTCTCACAGATTTAATAGCAACCTTAGCTTCCCGCTTCAGTACAAGTAATGAGTTGGAAGATACAAATTTCATGGTATCACTTCGTGTTGAACCTTTGGTTTGTAAAATACCAATAACCCCAATCTTGACACATATAGAAGCTGAGAATGAGTTTATCATCCTAGATCACTTTGACAGTGATAATTTGACTCGTGGATACCTAAATTTCTATGCATAATTGCATCTTGCTCATCACATGGTTGATTTCACCCTAATCCCATATTCCTCTTCCTATTTTGGGAATCCCATGATAGAATCTCCCTCGTAGAATAATATCGAAATCTATGAGGTAAAAAATGAAGGGGTTTGGAACTACCTCCGACGCCACCTGAGTTTGAGGATGGCAATGCCTCCTTGATCGAGGGAACAATCGATATAAACATTAGGACAGAGAAAGAACAAGGAATCCTTAAACTGGGATTCTCTCTAACCCCATTGGAAATATAAATACATACGCAGATCCTTAAAGAACATTCGAAGGCTTTGGCATTTAGCTACATAGAGATGACAGGGATTGCTCCCGATATTACAGTCCATAATCTTGTCACAAAACCTGATGCTAAGCCAATTAAACAGAATTCAAGGCCCATGAAACCAAAGGTAGCTCTCATGGTAAAAGAAGAAGTGATGAAAATCTTACAAGTAGGGTCCATCAAGCTAGTTGAATATTCCTAGTGGGTGTCTAATATTGTCCCTATGCTAAAAAAGAAAGGGAAAATCCATATTTACATTGACTTCCACGATATTAATAAAGCATGTCCCAAGGATGATTTCCCATTACTCTCCATCGATTTTATTGTTGATGTGACAACCAGTTTTGAACTATTGTCCCTCAAGGATGGTTTTTCAAGATACAACCAAATTAGGATTTCTGAAGTGGACCAGAACAAGACAACCTTCATTACTCCTTGGGAAACCTATTGTTATGCAGTCATGCCATTCAGACTCAAGAATGTTGGAGCAACCTACCAACGTTCTATGATGTATATCTTCCATGATCTTATACACAAGATTGTGGAATCTTATGTTGATGATCTTCTGGCCAAAGCTAGAGAGCGAGATCATCCCGACGTACTCTGCATCATCCTTTCTCGATTAATTGAATACGGTGTTACACTTAATCTGTAAAATGTGTGTTCGGTGTAACTGGAGGTATAGGATACATCATATCTTCATGGGGGATAGACGTAGATCCAGCTAAAATCCAGGTAGTATTGGAGATGGTTCCACCCTCAACCGAATCAGGTGTAAGGTCCTTTCTAGGAAATCTTAGTGCAATCTGAAGGTTTATCCCTGATTTAACCTTCACCATTCATCCAATCAATGATCTATTCAAGAAATATTGTTGCGTCACATGGACAAAAGAGAGCAATGAAGCATTTGAATCAGTGAAACGATTCTTACTCTTGCCACCTACCCTCATGCCTCCTAACTTAGACCGACCCCTCATTGTATATTCAAGGGCAAAAAATGTCTCTTTAGCATGCACGTTAAGCTCAGGAAGATGATGATAAGTGTGAACATGCAGTTTATTTCATCAGTTAAACACTTCTTGATTATGTTGGTCCGAAAATCTGTCACTTGGGCAGATCTATGGATAAACGAGCCAACAGTGTGCAGGGCATAGCCCCTCTTTGAGTCAGCAAAGCGAAACTGGTTTATTGCTATTCTACCAGCAGGAATCTATGCAAGTCTCACAGATTCTGCCTTTGGGGGTTTGGGATCTCATCCCAGTGGGGTGTTTTCGACTGTGAAAATAAAGGAAAGGAAGAGGGGATGAGGAAAGAGCAGGTCCGAAGGAAGAAAAGAAATGAATTCCAAAGCAGAAAGGTCACAAGATTTATGTTTTGGGATTGGTAGTAAACAGAGCCAAACCTACTTGCATAAACAAACAAAGCAATACTGATGATGAATAAATGACAAAAAAGTAGATATGAATCTAACAGAATAAACACATACAGATCTAACATAAGAAAGGTCTTATGCATAACACAGCTATTCAGCACAAAGTCTCAATATTTGTATTACTGTTTTCTTCTGTTACAAGAAAGCTCAAAGTCTTCTTTTTTCACTTCTATTTTTCATCTGAAAGATATTCATCCCTCTCACAATACTACAAGTATTGGAGTATTTATAGAAGAAGAAGGGAAAAGAAGGCAAAAAGGAGCCAACAACTATTTACCAAGATATTTACAAAATATCTAAAAGTCATGTTGACTTTTTACAACTTAATGGATGACATCATCCCATGATGTAACATGGATGATGTCATCATTTGTATCAACACACTCCAGATATTTCCAGAAAGACGAAGAAGAGAAAGGGAAGAAGAAGAAGAAGCAGTAGCTATTCGTCATCATCATCTTGCGGCCGGAAGGGGGTGGATTGCTTTTGTTGCTCTTCAGGTGATGAGATATGGAACTGAGAGCGGTATTCCATGAACTTGTTGATTATTGGCCCTAGTTGATCCTGAGAAGGATCCTTGTGCCTATCGCTTATCGCCTCACAAGTCTCCCGCTCATCTATGAGCTTCTCTGGGAGTTTGGAAAAGTCCTTTTCCACCTCAATGAGGAACCCGATGAAGTCCCTACAGGCCAGCAGGTTGTTGATGGATTCTGTGTTGAATGTGAGTTCTGGCCCCGTTCCTTGAGAAGCAATCTCCTTGAAGATCCGGGTGGTTTCATCAGCTTTCCTTAAAGTGAAGGAAGGAGTAAGCAACCCTGGCGACATATTAAGAACAATTCGTTCCATTTGGTGCATCGCATCCAGGGCTTCTTCCTTGACTTTGTCAATCTTTTCTAGAATAAATTCTAGCTGATCCACCCGATAGTCCAGAGTGGACATGATTTTGTTGAGAGCCCTTGGGTGGCCGAAGACGCCAAACTTGACCAGATCTTTGACCGAACAGTCAAACATTTGTTGGAAGGCCTCGTGCTGCAGTCTAGCATGTTCCAGCTCTTCTGATATGGGCCTTGCTAGTGCTTGGAGCTCCTTATTCGCCTTACTGATATTCAGGTACAAGTCAGAGAACTCGGCGATCACTTTTTCTTTGTCTTTGAGGATTTTGCTCCTCCAAGCGGAAACGGCCATACCCTGCTCGCCAATCTTAGCATACTCATTAATTTTCTCCTGGCTGAGAAGCTCAGAAGTCTCGGTGGCAGTTGTGGGAGGCGCACTACCCAGCTTTTGTAAGGCCTGGAGCAGATATTTGTTTTGCTCCTTCAGTTGCCTTTTCTCTTCCTTGGTTTCCTGAAGCTTTTTACAGAGGGCGTCAACCACGGAAAGAGCCTCCCCCTGAAGACTTTCGGAGGATGTCCCCATTGTGACTTGGGTCACAGTAAAATCTGTCGGAGACAGATCCTTTTTCTCTTTGAGAGGATTGGGGTATGCGATTTCCATAACTCTTTCCCCTACAACACTTTGAGAGAAGCGCGTGATAGGCTTCTGCTTTTTGGCCCCCTTAGATGGGATTACGGAAAAGTCCATCGGAGTGATGGGAACTTTCCTCTTTTGCTGACTTAGCTACTGAGAGATCTAGGCTGGACCTATGGTAGAAGGACCGGAAACAGAGGAGGGGGCAGCTGCAGTAGTAGAGGGGAAAAACGTGGAGACACGTGGCGGCAGCATTGAGAGAATAGCCGAAGAAGTGCCCACGAGAGGAAGGGAAACTGCAGCAGCGGAAGACATAAGAGGGGAAGGGAGCTCGGAGATGAGGGAAGAAATGGAGGAGGAAAGATCAGCGAGGGAAGAGAAGATAGATGAAGAGGTGAGGGGAACAGTAGAAGAAGGGGAAGAGGACACGACCAAAGGGATGGTCACTTGAGTCACTCGAGGAGGGGAAGGAAGAGAAGAAGAAGGGATGGAAGGAACTTCGGTTGTTGTAACAATGCCGACATCCTGAGTGGATGGGCCAATTGGAACTTCCTCTTCTGCTTCTTTCTCTGGGGTGACCAGAGATATTACCTGCTCGGGTGCCGCGGAAGGAGGACTCTCAGGGGCTTCTTCTTGGGTGGTGCTGGACTCACCCTCTACTCCTTTGCCTTTACCTTTAGGCTGCTTTTTGGATCGTGGAGGTCCATTACCCAGTGGGGAGGTAGTGAAATCAACCCCAAGGTAGATTAGGCCGTTCATCCGGCACCAATGTTCTGTCCTCCGCAAAGTCTCCTTGACCCTCTCCTCAATTGTCTAAGGAGCCTTAGTTCTATCAATGGCTGGAAAGGGCCAATCGTCCCCATCTGTATCAGTATATACCTTGTCTACTTCATCTTCTGTAGTCTGGTAGCCTTTGGGGATAATGGCTACCCCATATTGGACGATTTCTGCCAAGGCTAGGCGAGAATGATCCTTTCTTCTGAGCTCCACCTCATGGATGATGTCAATGTAAATGTCCTCGATCTGAGGGATGTGGATTGGATCAAATTTCACCCTCGGCAGACAGCTCCTTGGGTCGAAGGTAGGCCTGGCTGGGAAGTCATGTTTCAAATTGAGTAACTCCAGCTCTGTGAACATTTCCTTCGCCTTGTGGTGGGTAGAGCATGTATATCGGCCCACTGTGAGGGGGAAAGGAGTTCCACCCTTCTTCCTTTTCAGGCACTTTTCGTGATATGTGATTAGCTGCCTTGACAGTTCCAGCAGAATCAGCTTAGGCCCAGCATACCTTGGTAGCCTGGTTGGCTCTCCTAACAAGTTGGCAGCCCTTAGATAGGTGAATGTAGGAAACTGGGTGAACAGGGCTCCCCATTTCTCCGTGGCTGCTACTATGCTTTTGGTCGTGTGACCATAAGTCATGTTCAGCCTCAGTAGGCAGATGATGTGATAGAAAAACACATCGTTAACTTTTGTGAACTGGGAGATGCTATTCTCCAGCCTCAACTCTGGGTAGTACTCGTATATCTTGACCTGAGGCCAAACTCCACTCCGCGTCAGGCCTGGATAGTCCCTCACTGATGCTGCAGCGCAGACTACGTAGGAGTTCATATGGAATGCCCCTGTTGTGTTGAATTCTTGTAGCTGCTCAGAGATTGTACTGCTTATAATCTCTCCCTAGCAAAAGCGCTGATCAGGCATATTCTTGTTCATGGTCTCTAAGTACCGCAGCATCCACGTATGGAAATAATGGGCATCAGAAAGCCCGAAGACCCTGCTCAAGAATGTAATGGTATCACTGAGCTCTTCTGAGAAGTCATTTCGGTGGATGATTTGGGGCCACCGGGTTATTACCTTTTTGTTCTTCAGATAGACTTCGTTCATTAGTTGCATGCATTGATCCTCATTGTCATCCCAGGCCTTAATGCACTCTGCTTGGCTGACGGCCACAAAGTGCCAGTGGTGAGGGATGCCGAGTATTATCTCAAAATGACGGGTAGTGAGGTTAATGACTACCTCGCCCTTGCTTTTTTCGACACACCTTGTGTCCTTGTTGTAACATTGGGCAACCACCATCATAAATTCATTGTTGACGGTGCTGACGGGGATTCCTCCGACGAAGTGTAGGGCACTGTCGATCAATTTGTCCATCCATGGACTCCTTATAACTTTCTGAGTTCTAGCCCAGAATTCCTCCATATCAATATGTCCTAATTTTGAAGCTCTGACGTCCATGTTGCACTCGGCCTGAGACTTGGGCATTCTGACCCTCTGATATTTATATTTCATTTCTTCCTCCGTAAGCTTAGCCTTTCCTTTGGATTTGATGGGTCTCTTGCTGGATGTAGACATAAGTTCTTTCGAACTCAATTGTTGCTCTGCATGAAGAAGAAGTGAAACCCAACGTAGAAAGGTTGTATCAGTCATTTGATTTCCCATTGAAGTGCCAACAGAAGAAAGAGTTAGTTATTATTAGGCTCAGGGCGCAGGGCGCATGAAAATTGCGCACAGGAAAGGCGTGTTGCAAAGGTTAAACTAGCGCCAAAGGCGCATGGCGCATAGATACTACAGAGTGCATTTTATAAAAGGCGCATGAAAACATTGGGTTACATAGAGACAGGATGCGCCCAAGGCGCATGGACTTTTCATGTTGCACTGGCATTTGGTGCGCCCTTTGGCACATGGAAGGTTTGTGTAACAGGAACATTTCATGCGCCAAAGGGAATATGGCGCAGTGCACGAAGGGTTTACACAACATGATGTTGCTGTGATGAGGAAAGCGCCTGCGCCTTTATAACTTCACACTTGGCGCAGATAAAGCCGATGCTGCATAGATGTTGGGTGTGCCATTGGCGCATGGAAATGTGATGCAGCAAGGAAGGTTGGCGCGCCATTGGGGCTCAAGTTTAGTGCTTGCAGCATGTGAAGGAGACGCGCCCTAAGGGCGCAGAAGTTAATGATGCAGCAGTCAAAATGGGTGCGCCATTGGCGCGGGTTTCGTTCATGTTGCAAGGTGGTCAGATGCGCCATGGGGGCGCAACTATTCATAGTGTAACAAGACGCACTGGTGCGCCCAAGGGAAAAACAGAGTTTTCACATGGTTCAACCCTTCTTTCTTCCTTTCATTTCCAAGATTGTTTTGGGAGATATAATGGTTCAATCCAAAGGGTTTCAGACCATTCTTTTAGACAACTCCCTCTAACAGCAGTTCTGGAAAGAGGAGGAGAATGGAAAGATAGACAGCAAAAAGGAAGGAGAGGGGGAAAGGGAACCAAATCAATATTTCAATATCTCAAACCAAAACCAGGCCACCAAGCACAACAAGAACCAAAAACGCAAAATGCACAAGAGGGAGAAGAACCTCTTACTTGGATAAATAGCAAGAGACGTGTAACGGGTCCACAAAGCGTTGAAAACGACGAGGCAGGGGCTGACAGGCTCTGAGAAAAGAAATCACGTGCTTTGTGTCTGATGATAATGACGTTTTGGGTGCGCAAAAACATATATATAGGTGAGCAGGTCATAAATGCGCCACCCACTTCGTAAAGGGCGCATGAAAGTAGCTGTCGACATGGAAAAGCATGCGCCCTTTGGCACACGAAAGCATTTTCCAGTAAGAAAATAAGCGCGCCTTTGGCGCACCAAAAGCTATGTCGACATGGGATTATGTGTGCCCTTTGGCGCACCAAAAAGGGGCGCAACAAACGTTGTGTTAGCACGAAGGCGCGTGTGCCTTGGCACACGCAGGGAAGACTCAACATACTTTGGCACACGAAAAGGCGTGTTGACATTGAAAAGTATGCGCCAAAGGGTATAAAGGGGGCGCACCAAAAGTTGATGTTACATAGTAATTCCATGCGCCCAGCCAAAAAAGACTAAGTTCGGAAACCAGATTTTCCCGGAAAGGGATTTTGCAACGTTCTGAACACACGAGATCCCTAGCGAGGGATCAAAACAAAATTTTTGGTATGGTTATCGGTAAAATTGCCCTTGTCAATTTTATGGGATAACAGATTACAAGACATGTGACACACAAGTAGAAAAGGAGTGCCTAGCTATAGTCTTTACAACAAAATGGTTGAGACATTATATGTTGAACCAGGAAACAAGGGTGATCATCAAAACTGATCATTTAGGAATCTATCTAAATCAAGGTTCACTATTAAAAAGGGTTGGACACTTCATAACACTAATAGGTGACTTTGAGTTGAATTTTGTTAACCAAAAGTTTGTGAAAAGACAAATTATTTCGGATTGGTTAGTCAATAACCCAATAGACGGTGGTGATCTAGTTGATTTAGATTTTCCAGATGAGTGTGTATACTTCGTCAAAACTAGGACCCCATTTCCACTTGTCCATAGTACACTGACATCATCAATTTCATAATAGACCATACTGACCCAGAAGAGGCAACATCGCAACAAAGAAGGTGGTTACGCATTATTGTTGCTAAGGACATTATTTTAGAACAGGTGCTCTATCGCAGAGCCTTTGATGGGATGTTGTTAAGATGTGTTGACACAGAAAAATCCAAAAAGATTCTTTACGAATCCCATAATGGGATATGTGGAGGCCACTTCAGTGGCCACGCTACTACTCGCAAGATACATCGGATGGGCTATTTCTAGCCCATTCTAGAGCACGACACAGTAGAGTTTGTGTGCAAGTGCCATAAATGCCAAAAATTCTCCCATGAGATTCACATGTTAGCATAGGCTTTGCAACCAATCGCAACCCCATGGCCCTTTTCCATGTGGGGCCTAGACGTGATAGGGAAATTCTCTCCCTCATCAATAGATGGCCATAACTTTATAATCACAGCGACAGAATACTTTACTAAATGGGTAGAGGTCATGCCTCTCACCACTGTACTAGGTTCCATAATCACTAAGTTCATTCTAAATCAAATCATTTGTAGATACGGTGTCCCGCAAGTCATTATCTCAGACAATGGCACATCCTTCAAGAATGATGATGTCGATGAGTTATGTAGTAAATTCAAGATAAATCATCACCCGACCTCTCTTTATTACCCCCAAGCTAATGGACAGGCAAAGGCAACAAACAAAACATTAAAATCCATTCTCCTCAAAATGGTTAAGGAGAACAAATGGGATTGGAATTTAAAATTATACCCAGCCTTGTGGGCCTATCAAATTTCAATAAGAACACCAACAGGGGCAACCCCTTTCTCATTGGTATTCGGAGTAGAAGCAATTCTACCACTTGAGGTCAAAATACCTAGTCTCCACATCTCGTTACAGGGGATTTTGGGAGAAGAATCCTACAGAGAGGCATGAATCTCTCAATTAAAAACCTTGATGAGGCCAGGTTAAACGCCAAACAATGGCACAAAGCCTATGCTACCCAGATGTGTCGGAAGTATAACAAAAAGGTTTATGAATGAGAAATATATGAGGGAGATCTAGTTCTGAGACTAGATAGCTAGATTGACAAGGAAGGAAATTCCGGCCCAAGTGGTTGGGCCCATACCGAGTCATGAAGGACTACAAAAATGGTGTGTATCTCTTATGTACACTAGAAGGTGAGGAATTTAGTGAAACTGTCAATTCCTTACATCTCAAACAGTTTCATGCATAAGTCATCAGCATCACCATTTGTATACTATGTTCATCTGTATTGCATTAACCATTCAGTCAATTCATTATGTCAACTCATTTCGTAAAGTTTGTGGTCAAGGAACTTATTCTTTAGCAATTATTACAAACTTTTGAAAATATTGGTAAAACATTAAAATCATATCTATTAAAAATTTCATAATATCATCAAATGGTTTCAAAATCATCTCATCAATTCAACAAAAAAAATTTTGACAAAGACCATACCAAGGCCTACATACTTGGTTATACTCATTTTCTTCTACTAGGTTAAGTTGTTCTTACCTATGGTCTGTTCTAGAAGCTTCTTGGTGTCACATCTATCCCATACATACCTCTTTGGAAATAAGAATTATCTAAACATTTTTTTACCTAGATATGTATGTCAAAAGAAAATCAACAAAAAAAATTATTTTACACAATTATTTTCCCCACCAACCTTCGGTGTTGAGCCCTCATCTCTTACTAGTGGTGTGAGGTTGGGAAAGGAAAGAAGTGCCCTTACTCACCTATGCCTTTTCCTTGATGATACGCCCATGCTTCCTACTAGTAGCATGGGGCAAGGTCTAGGGGGTCATTTCAAACAAATTAGAAAATCAAAAACAAATCAACAAAATGAGTTAGAAGTTTAAAATCCAAGAGATGTTCAAAACCTAAAACCAGATTTTGTCAACCAAGTTGCCATCTATAGGTCTAAGTCTAGATAAAATGGAAAGTAAGTCAAACTCTCAACCATGCAGAAAATTTGAGTATAGTAGGTATGTAGGGTCTAAATTTGGTTTATGTCAATGCTTTGCCTTTTTCCTCATCACTTACCATTCAATAAATTCACATAATTTACGCCCTTACCAGCTCTCAGTGTTGAGCCCTTGCATCTTACTAGTTGCATGGAGTTAGGAATAGGGAAAATTCATTTCATTATCATTATATATTCATCACATTTTGCCAAAACAAGAAGAAGCAACAAACATTCCTAAAAGAAGCCAAAATTTAAGTACCACAGTATGTTTGCATTATCATATATCAGCATTACAAAAACAAACAAAAAGAAAAAAAAATCAGCATTTATCATCACTTGTCATCCATTGCATACATTATAAAAATCATATAAATTCAGAGATTCTAAAACATCTAGTGTACACATGAGATACAAACCACAAAAATCTGGATATAAAGAAGATCTGAATCTAAAAAAAGAGATATGTATATATGTATAGGAATCATATTTTATATACAATACCATCATGCACTAGGCATGATCACGATATCGCAACAGTTGATTCAACTGCACTCTCGTCAAAAACAGTCATCGTGGGTCCAGAACTCAAAAATTACCAAATCAATACACACAAATGAATAGGAAAATGAGCTCGTTTTATATATATTTCTAATATTGTTTTGAGTGTATTTTTTCACAGGGTTGGAGCACCAACGGAGGTAAGTTCTTATCCCCATGCAAATGGTGATTCCTCCTATCATCGTAATTTAGTATTTTTTATTTTTATTTTTTATATCTATCTGCACTTGAGTCCTCTTTTCGTTTTACAGGTAGTAGGAGTTTGAATGGTGACATTTCAACACACAAGTCTGTCAGGTATAACTTCTAACTCCCCATTTTGGGAATGGCATACTTGGACTCCACATTTTACGCCCCTTCATGGCTAAAACATTTCTCTGAGGGAGAAATATGTACGCACCCAAAATTTTATGTGCTACACTGTTGGAAAAAGGTTACAAAAAACCCCCAATGATGATTCAGATCTCTTCACAAGGTGTTCAGAATCCAGAAAGCATGATAAGTGTATATATTTACATCCTAAAATGCCTTACTTGACCTCTACATACTTTGTTTTAACCTTCCCATTTTTCCTTGCTTTTCGGTCATTAATGTCAGGACCACCACCCTGCCTGGGCAACAGTCCTGTGACCGCCACCCAAGTAAGGCAACGGTCCACAAACCACCGCCCAGGATAGGGCAGCGGTCCTGAAACCACCGCCCTACGCTAGGTGGCAATCCTGCCCATGTTTTCTAGAACCTTCCAAAGCACTTGTCAACATGAAAATCAACTTGCACTTGCAAATCTCAACCGCTCTTGCCTTTTTTAAGGTTTTTAGTCGTCTTGTAATAGTAATTTTCCATTTTTAATAGGTAGTAGAGATAAATTTGAACTTGCCTTCTGGTGAGTGAAAAGCTTATAAATATCAAGCTTGTTTACAAGCAAATAGTCTAGATTTTGTGTGAGAAATCAGTCCAAGCCCCTCTCGAAGGTCTCTCTCTAGTCTCTCTCTCGATTACATGTGTGTAGACTCTTCCTAGTTCTCTCAGTTAGCTCTTTCAGGTCCCCCTTCTTAGAGCTCTTTCATTCAGGCTTCTTTACAGTTCTCTCTTGATTTTGTCTTCTATCTCTTGCTAAATTGTCAAAGCTACGAACCATTGGCACGTTCTGTTTTGTATCCTTGCAACAATCCTACAAGGAATTGCATAGCCAAGCTCTGATCTCTTGCGTTATCCCTCTCCTACTTAGATTATGTTTGGTTTGCCTCCAAGTTGCCACTGATCGAACGCCTTCTCCTGCTACCACTGCTACAATCCCACTTCTTCTAGATTCACGTGAACATGCAAGAACAAAGAGATCACATTGAGGGGATGAACTACATCATGATTAGATTTACCTCTGCTCTATAAATTCCAAGTTTAAATTGTCAAAGTTATAATTGTATCATATCAAATAGAGTAGAAATTGATTTCATTTCGTATTGCAAGTATCTAGTTAATTTCCTAAAGAATTTAGATCAACAACAGCTCCCAGTGACGGATCTTCTTCTTCCCATCCATGTGGATTCGAAGGAGAGAATATTCATAGGAATCTGAATGCATATAGTATATTAAATTGCAAAGTTGTTATTTCTTATTAGTTTAAAATCAATTCACAAATGCACAGGCAAATAGCTACATATGGCTATCTTGTTTGTTTTAGTTCTATTTCATTAGATTAATTGCTTATTTTCTAAAATGCAAAAAGAACAAAAACATTTACTTTCATTAAACTAATCTACTTTAATTGTTTTGTCCATATATGCTGTGAAAACAATAAAAAACATAGTGTTACAATTTGCTTTACCACAAACAAATCAAATCAAGTTACACATGACCATTCAAGGTCTGCAACAAGAAAATACATATCGTTGCAATCCCCTGGTCCCATAACCCAACGAGCTAGAGTTGATAATTGACATTGATTCAAGTTTGCGCTTGACAGTTTTATGCATGCCTGCAAGTCATGTTGAAAAGCTAGAACAATTTCTCACGTTAAACGTCGAAGCTAAAAAATCTTATGAGTATTGGATAGTTGGAAATAGAGATTGATTCTTCACATGACCATACAAAGTCCATAACCATCACGAACTCTTGGTCATGATCCTCAGGTCCCACAACCCAATAGGCATGCTAATCATTTAGACATTGACACTGGTTTGCATACGCAGGTATTTAGATCCTCAGCACTTTCACCATACATTATCACATAGTTTTCCATGTTAAACATAGCAGCCGACTAGGCTAAGATTTTCTGGAATAGACTAGAAAATCACCCATAGTTCTTGCAGCTCCATTACACCTCTCACTACCACTTCTATAACCTTGTCTAGAAATCTACATGAGGTGCCTGTAGGTCACTTTCCGCGCATTCAACAGCCAATAAATAGTATCTCGGTAGAGCTCGACATTGATTGGAGCCTCTAAGCAGCTATCATATCTGATCAATCCATTGCACCAATTCAGGTTAGGAGAGCATTCTTTGCCTTAGACTTGCAAATCCCAGTATTATGTGTTGAAGATATAAGATTTCCTAATTAGCTTGTCCACATTCGTATCCATTTCCATTCTACACCGGTTATCTCGGCATGACCTTGAGAGGTCGTGTGTGAAGAAGGTTACATGTTGACTTTCTGTCATACAAAATTGGTGAACCCAACATGAAGGGAATCATCTTGGCTATGACTATCATTTAGCCACACACTTTCAAACAACGGAAGGTCTCGACACGACCTTGAGAGGTCAGGTGCAAAGAAGGTCACGTGTAAAATTTTTGTCGTACAAGGACCCTAATTCCCCTTATTTCATTCATTTAAATTTCATATCTTTCTTAACTGGTTTTCTTCTCTATAATCGCTAGCAATTTGGTCAATCGCCAACAATCGGTTGAATTATTAGTGATTCAGTCAATCACCGATGATTTTTCTGAATTCTTTTGATTACTCTGCAATTCACCTTCTAACCCATGTTTTCCTATTATTTTCTCTTTTCTACTAACTTGGTTTTGCAAGTTTCATGTTTCTGGAGGCCTTTTGCTTGTTGGGTTGCTATATTGTTAAAAAAAATTAAAAAAAATGCAAAAAATAAAAAAGGAAGCATTATCAAGGTGATTCGTTTCCCTTCTGTTTGTTTTTCGTACTACATATTTGTTATTTGTCCTCATCGAAGTCAATCGTTCTTTTAGGATTAAAACAAATATTACATATTGTTTGATCATTTAGTTTTAATTAGGAAGATTAATTGATTGCATTCACTTAATTCTTCCCCCACACACAACCATGTCACATCAAACATAATTTGCATCAAACACTCCTACCCAGGTGATAACTATTGGGATTTCATCACCCAATAGGGAAATTGACTCGGTGTTCTAGCGAGTATAAACATTTAATTGTTGGTATATTGGCTAAGCACCTAACTCCCTTATCATTCCAGGATCATGAAATGAGGGGGTGGCCCCAATACCAGGCCTCCTACCAACACCAGCACAGATTTAAGCCTCACATACCTTCGAGTATAGGGATGCCAACATTTAACAGTCCTAAAACTAGTCATAGGCAACCATTTCCTAGGACCCCATCAGCCATTTTGCACATTTCATCCTTTTTTAATTAATCAAGATAATCTAAAAATTCTTTCTGTTTACTTTGTTTTTTGTAAACAATCCATCTAGTTATTATTCATCTCTTAGGTGATTAAGTGTTTGTTAATTATGGTACCTACAAGACAAAAATTCTGTATACAAACATCTTAAAGCATGTCTAGTCTATTCCAACAATCTACTCCATTACATCATCAAACCCCACAATCTCAACCAATTATAAATCCAATATCCACACCTCAATATGAAAATCAACAAATTTGGGAGGAAGAAAATGAGTGTTATAATAAAAGTATTCGAAAACACCTTTTAGACTCCGCACGCTTACTCCATTGTCAAATTTCTCATCTATCTCAAAAAGAAAAGTTAGGATAACCACATTCTCCCATATCTCAATCTACATCATCTAAAATCCCTAATCATCCTAGTCCCCGCTTCTTTAATGGTGGGGATCCCATATTTTCAAAGATTTTAGATTCAAACCCCATGGCCCTTAATGTTTACCTCATAACTAGGGGTGTCCAACTTCAACCATCAGTACCTGAGCCACCTGCATATGTTCCTGATTGATCTGGAGGATTTTTCACTATTTAAGTATTCCCTAAACTTCCCTAAAACTAGACCATGTTGAAGGGCTTCTCAAGACCTTTCCGATGGTTTGTTGAATTTCATAAATGGATTCCGTATGCATATTCTATCACCAGTCAAAGTTAAGGTCTTAAATGGGTCAACCCTGGTCAACAGTCCAATCCAGACGTGACATGTGGCAAAAGTGGCAAATGACGAGAGGGAAAAAAGAAGGTTGTTCGAGTTGTCTGTAACCTCTGATATTTGATACATGTAAAGTGGGCCATAACAAGAAGCTCAACTTTTGTAATGAAAGGGAGCTTTGACGTCGTGAGAGTTATTTTACGTTTACCAATGTGGTGGGCCCTCAAGCCACCATGTGGCTTGCCACCACGGGATCAATTTTGCATTGCAGGTCATTGAGCTTGGCATTTCTATTGCAGATCGACGAGATATTATTTTTAGCTTGGTGTGGTAATCAACTCCCCACTGAGTTGATCACATTCTATCCACAATGTTCAGGGTCGAATTCCATATTACTTGGGCGGTTCGAATTATTGTTCACCGGATCTCATATTACCTCGGCGGACGTGGCAGGCCTCATACAATGCGTATGACTCAGTGGCTTCACATCATACTCATTCGTTTGAAAAACGGACAAGCTCACCCAATGGA
Source organism: Taxus chinensis (assembly GCA_019776745.2). Lineage (NCBI taxonomy): Eukaryota > Viridiplantae > Streptophyta > Pinopsida > Cupressales > Taxaceae > Taxus > Taxus chinensis. Next base: position 18,227,486 of record CM034149.1, read on the forward strand.
TGGGGCATATCACACATATAGCTTGGCGCATATCAACATAGCGCAACATTACACGGTGGCCCAATATAACCAAGGCACTTACCGTTCAAACATGCCAACCAACCCCTCCACACGGCTTGGTCACATTTACCAACAGCCCGCCCAAACATTGGGTAAATAAAATATTGTTTGGGCCAAAAAAAGGCCAATGTGTGGTCGAAGCCATGTCTAAAGTGGAGGGGCATTCTCAATATAAACCCCAATGTCGTAAATTGACCAGAGAATGTGGGATAAGGCCCACGGTTAGCCAAAACAGCCCACGACAAAAATGGATAGAGGGGCTCAAACCTGCGACCTCGTCACACTAAGCCTTATCGACTAGCCAACTCACCTGGGGTGCTCGTTGGGTATTAAAACCAACTCGGTGTTATTTAAATAGCTCGGGTCTGCAGACTGTGGGAGGACAGTGAACAAAGCAGCAGACATTCATCTTAGGTTTTGAGGCACTTAGAGGCATTTTCAAGACTTGGTGTAAAAAGTAAACTTGTTTAGAATTCTGAGAGCTTTCCATAAATTTAATTTTTTTTACATGAAGTGGAATATATTTTTTTGTTGTAGGTATTTAAAGGTCATATTTGCATGGGAAACACACTATGCAAGCATTATAAGAGCCACAGATCGATCTTGGAGCAGTTTCTAGTATTTTTCAAAGTTCCTTGGATCATAGATCATCCCATATGTAGGTATAAAGATATTTTTTTCATTATTTGAGGGTGATTCTACTTCATTGGATGTTAAATAGATCGATTCTCTTTCAAGAATCTGGAGATGTAGTCTTCAGGGAACTTCGTTATCAAATTTCTGAGTAGTGGTGTTTATTTGTTATTTTTTAGAAGTTTTTGATCAGATAAAAATCTTTAAATGGATTAACTAATTAATTGATAAATTAATCACATAAATGGATAAACTGGATTGAAGTCAAAATTTTAGTATCCATAACCCACAGTAAAGGAATGCACTATTCACATTTGTGAATTAAGAATTCAGTTTTAAGTGCAAAGTTTAAGTTCAGTTTGTGAATGATTTTATTAGATTTGTAATAGATTCAGTATATTCACTAAAGTTGGAAAATTTGAGATTAATTGGCTGTTTGAAAGAGTTTGAAATTTGGGCTTTCAAGACACCCAAAAATGGATTAAAAATACTCTTGATCAATTTTAAATCTTGAAATTTTAGTATTTGGAAATTTTTAAGTACTTGGAAGAAAAATGAAGTACCATTTTCGGATCACTTATCCTTCATGTGGGTTTTCTCATATTATTTATTTGAATCAGGAACCCGTCATTCAAAAATTATATCCATATCTATCTCATACCCAACCCGAAACATCTAATGTCGTATCTTTCATTCTCGTTTTCGATATCCGTATGATTTCCTCTCAAGACATGTCCACTCAACAACTAACATGTTCATCCGATCCTTCCACATGTTCCACACCCCTTCAAAACAATCCTAATGATTCTTTATCTACCCCTCTAGCATCTTCAGTCATTCAGACACTCCCAGTGAGTTTTTTTGTTGTATCCATTACTATATCTTAATCACCTCCTTCTCAACAAAACAATAATCCCATTCAAAACATTACTATGTCCATTCCTACATCCATCGCTCTACTCAACACTAATGTTATTGCTAACACCCACCCCATTTATTTATTGTATTCTACTCCCCTTATCTCACAACACATACCTCAACCATCACAACCACTCATTTTTATACCTCAATCTATTCCCATTCAGAATATCCCACAGCAGACACCATCCTCAGTTGCTTCTTCTATACACTTTCAAGAGTCACCTACTTTTTCACAACCCCTTACCTATAATTTTGTTCCTTTCCAACATATCCCCTAGCCATCACAACCTCTCATTAACACATCTATTCACATTCCCTATCAATATGTCCAACCATCACAACCCTTAGTGTCTTAACTCACTTACAATAGAATACGTCCAACCATCACAACCCTTATCAGCAGAATATCCCTTATTAGCAGAACATCCCTCAGCAGTATCAATCAGACCCATAGACTAGCTAGTTTTCATTTAATCAACCTAGCTCATCCTTACAACAACCGTCAGAACCCTTCCCTCTGTAGGCTCTCATGAATAGAATATCCAACCTCGAAGTTGCCTCCTTAGGTTTTAAGAATGTGCTCTCATATGAACAAATTTGTAATGATCTTATCCACCCTTTAGTACCTTACAAAGCATATTCACCTCATTGGGAACTTTCAAAGTTTATCAAATTCTATAGCAAAGAAGATCCTCAACAACACATTCGTGCTTTCTGCCACACTTGTTTTCTCATAGCCCACGACCAAGATCTAATGTTGAGGACTTTCCCTATGTCCCTTTTCGATTCTACCCTAGATTGGTACAATAGCATCCCTCAATACTCCATTTTCTCATTCACACAACTTACACAACTCTTCATAGAACATTTCTCTATAAACATTGCCCGTAAATCACCATCAATGATCTCTACACCATTAAAAAATTTGAAGATGAATTCATAGCCAACTTATTTGCTCGCTGTAAGCAAGGTCCATTCTCATTGTATTTCATTGAGTTCCATAATAATATATGATATTACTGCTCATTTGTTTGCAAAGGTTTATGTAAAGTTATTCTGGTGAATTGCTTTCATCTTATTGATCGTGATGTTTGATTAGCATCTGTGTTCTTGGCTTGGCACGATCTGGTTATCGTTCCTTTTATGGTATCAGAGCAGGAGATTGCTATTGACATCCGTCTGTAAGTTTTATTTTGCAAATAAATTTGTTATATATTCATATATTTCGGGATTTTACTCATATTTTGTTTGTGTACATTTTTATGCAAAACAGAGGCTTCCATTGGATTCAGAAGGTAGCAAAACCCTAGGATCAGACTGTAAACTCGACCATTTCAGGGGGTAGTCAGTGTTTTTGGTTTTTTTGTTGTGCAGAGAAACATATTGGATTTTCCTCGGGATGCGTACCGCATGAAAAAATAAATTTAGAATTTTTTTCTGGGATTTTGTTGGGTTTCTTGAGATCTGATCTGGGTATTTTTTTATTGTGGCATAGCATGTTCGGTTTTTGCGCCAGGAGGCATTTTTCGAAAAGACGTTTCTTTCCTTTTTGGCAGGGGTCCATGGATGTTGTGCACGACTATTACTATTTACTATTTTGGGCGGTAAAGGTCACTTTCAACACAGTCAGAAATAGAAATAGCAGTTTTTACTAGAAGAAGCAACTGGATGTAATTCTGCTACACACCCATAGCAAATTCTTAGCCCCTGGTCATATGGTATGGTCATATGAGGGCTTAAAGCTTGTGATTCCTACTAGTAGGTGCTTAACTCCAGCCCCCTTTCATTTTATTTGTGTGGTGAAGGCAAGAGTATTTTATTCTATTTTAGTGGCAACTAAAATAAATAGTAGAGCATAATATTGAAAAGCTTGTAACTTTTGATCGGTAACTCGGTTTTGAGTGTCATTTTTTGCAAAAGTGCTTGTTTTTCCATGCTCTTTCCATTGGAAATATTTATTTTGAGAATTTCACTATAATTATAAAGTTCCATATTGTAACACGCACTCATTATAAAGTGCCAAAATCTGGGGGGGCTTGTTGCATTGTTGTCTTGTTGCTTGGTTCTTCCATTTCTTTTGGTGATTTTTTTTTAGGATGGCATCTACTTCTACATTAGATCATGTTGAGCCATTAACAACACATAATTACCACACATGGAAACCAAGAATGGAAACAATAATTAAGTGGAAAGGATTATGGGCTTTAACTTCTAAAGAACAACCAGTGTTCACTAGAGAATATGAGAAATTTCAGTACCAGTGCAAATTTGATGAGTGTATGGGTTTGATAGGAACTTATGTAAGTGACAGTATTTTATTTCATTTGGAAAAGTGTGACTCTCCTTTCAAAATATGGGAGAAATTGGAGGATTTATTTGGTAAGGTGGATCATATGAGAGCCATGCAACTTGAAATTGAGATCACCTCTCTTAATCCTGAAGATTTTCCAACAATTATAGACTATCTTACCAAGTTCAAGCATTTGTTGACATAGTTGAAGGGGAGTGGAAGAGATAAGAAAGATGAAGAGTGTGTTTACTTGATTCTATCCAAGTTGAGAGGACCATTCCAAATTTTTGCTTCTACCTTTTTCTCTAGCATGGATGCCTTAGGTGACACCTTCAAAATGCCTAACTTAGAAACATTTTGTGAAAGACTTACTAGGGAAGAATCCAAATTATCTCACCTTGAGTCTTCCACCTCTCAAAAGGCATTAGTTGCATCTAATCCTAAGGGCAAGGGAAAACCAAACAGTAAAACCAAATCCACACCTTCTCCATCTCAAAATGCTCCTAAACCCAAAGAAAACAACTCAAAACCCAAGGAGTCTTCTAAATCCAAGAATAAGTCTAGTCGTTCATGCTCTTTTTGTGGGGGTAGTAATCATGAAGAAAATAGGTGTTATAAGTGAATGTAAGCCTTAGAGGATGCAGTCAAGAAACACAAAATTTCTATCTCCACTCCACCTCCTTCTAATCAGCATGGAAAAGCACTTAATGTTGTTGGAAGATCTCAGTCACCACTTGCAGACAATTGGGTTATAGATTCTAGTGCTTCTCATCACATGACTTCTTCCAAGGAGTCTTTTGTTTCTCTAGGTTTGAGTTCTACTTCCAAAATTGAGGTTGGAGATTCTTCCTTTCTTTCTGTTGAGGGAAAAGGTGATATACAACTTGATGGTGGCAATATCCAAGATGCACTATATGTTCCTAACATCACTACAAATTTTCTTTCTGTATATCAAATTTGTCATTCTGGTCAAGGGAAAACAATGACTTTTACACCACATGGGGCAGAAGTAAGAACTTTGTTGGAGCCTTATTCACTTGTTGCTCAGGGTATTTTTGATCATAGTTCAAGACTATATCACTTTGAGGGTTTTGATGACACTTCTTCTATAGGGACAGGATTGGTTTCTCATTCAGATTCAGAGAGTAAGCTTTGGCATGAAAGATTTAGACATCTCAATTACAGATATTTGAAGGAGTTGAGCACTCATGGTATGGTAGATGGTCTTCCTAGAGTTTCTTGTCTTGAGGGAGTTTGTCATGGTTGTGCATTAGGGAAACAACACCAAGATCCTTTTCCTAAGAATTTGTCTAAGAGAGCTTCTTCACCACTTGAGCTTGTGCATAGTGACTTGATGGTTTTTCCTACCCCATCTTTCAATGGAGCTAAGTATGCACTTACATTTATTGATAATTTCTCGAGGCGTACTTGGGTTTATTTTCTCAAGTACAAAAGTGATGTTTTTCACACTTCAAAGTCTTCAAGGCTTTGGTTGAGAAACAATCTTCTAGTAGCATAAAGAACCTTTGCACTGATAATGGGGGGGAGTACTTCAGCAATGAGTTTTCTAAATTTTTGGCAACTCAAGGCATTATTCACCAGCATTCTGTTCCTCATACTCCACAACAGAATGGATTAGCAGAAAGGAAGAATAGAACTTTGAAGGAAATGGCTAATTGTATGATGCATTCTAGAGATATACCTCCTATCTATTGGGCAGAAGCAGTTAATTGTGCTAACTATATTCAAAATCACACACCACACAGAGCACTTGAGCATTTGACTCCAGAGGAAGCTTGGTCCAACACTAAGCCAGATGTCTCATTTTTTCGAGTCTTTGGGAGCCATGCTTGGGCCTTTGTGCCAAAGAAGAAAAGGAAAGCTTTGGATAAGAAGAGTAAACCCTTGATCTTTGTAGGGTATTGTGAGGACATGAGAGCTTATCATCTTTTAGATCCTGATACACATGATGTTATTTTTCGAACACATGTTCAGTTTGATGAGCGTTTCACTCCTCATGATTCTTCATCTTCTTCCATTCCTTCTTCTTCTTCATCTCATCTTGAGGATCCTTTCTTTGAGGAGATTGATGAGGAGGTTATAGATGCCATTGAGGATCCTATTCCCACTGATGTTGTCACTATGCCTAAGTGGGCTCATACTACAGTTTCTGAGGCAGCACCTTTCATAGAGGATCTTCCACCCACTAGGCATCATCATGCACATTCTACTGGTTCTGGAATTTTGTGTCAGGTAGTTTCTGAGGATCCACAGTCTTTTTCAAAGGCTCATGGGATACATGAGTGGGATGATGCGATGACAGCTGAGTATTCTTCTTTGATGAAGAATCATACTTGGGATTTGGTATCTCTTCCTAAAGGAAGAAATATGGTTAGGTGTAAGTGGGTATACCAAACCAAATATGTAGCTGATGGGTCCATTGACAAGTATAAGGCTCGTCTTGTTGCAAAGGGTTTTTCACAAGTTGAAGGTATTGATTACTCTGAGACTTTTGCACCCATTGCCAAGATGGATTCTGTACGCCTTGTACTTACTATTGTTGCATCACAGGGGTGGCCCGTATACCAGATGGACATGAAGAGTGCCTTCTTACATGGAGATCTACAAGAGGAAATATATATGGAGTAGCCAGCTAGATTTGTTCAGGATTCTTCTCTTGTTTGTTGGCTCTGAAGGTCTCTCTATGGTCTCAAACAAGCCCCTCGGGCTTGGTATGAGAAGATGGATTCTTTTCTTCTATCTACTGGTTTTGTTTGTTGCCACTCTGATCATACAGTGTATCTCCAGCATGTCGGTGAGGATATTGTGATACTTGTCTTGTATGTTGATGATCTGTTACTTACTGGTAGCTCTTCTTCCCACATTCAGAGTATTCAGAGGGCTCTTTCTACACAGTTTGACATGACAGATCTTGGGCTATTGCATTATTTCCTTGGTTTGTAGATTTCTCAGACAGATTCAGGGATTCATTTGAGTCAGCAAAATTACACCCATGATCTTCTTAGGCGCTTTGATATGGCTGATTGCAAGCCAAGTCCATCTCCTTTTCAGTCTGGGGTTACTCTTACATCCACATGTACCACACCAATTTGTGATCCTACGTTGTATAGGCAGTTGGTTGGGAGTCTCATGTACTTGACCCATACTCACCCTGATATTTCATTTGCAGTAGGGCTTGTATCTGTGGTTTGCACATTCTCCTCATAGTAGTCACTGGCAGGCTGCTAAAAGGATTTTGTGCTATTTGCATGGCACTTCCCACTTTGGCCTACACTACACTAGGGGCTCTACTCAGTTGGTTGGGTATATAGATTCAGATTGGGCAGGTTCTATTGATGACAGGTGTTCCACTTCTAGCTATCTTTTATGTCTTGTTCTTCTCCAGTTGCTTGGGTGTGCAAAAATAACAGGCTATTGCACTTTCATCTTCAGAGGCAGAGTACAGGGCAACAGTTACAACGAGTCAATAGATTCTTTGGCTTTGCCAGTTATTGACAGAGTTTGGATTCCCATAGGATTCACTGACTGTACTTTGGTGTGACAACCAAAGTGCAATTCACATTTCTCGCAACCCAGTTGAGCACCAGCGGACCAAGCATATTGAGATACACATCCACTTCATTCGGTCAGCACATTCAAGATGGAGTTCTTTGCTTGGAGTACCTTCTGACTCAGCAACAGGTTTTAGACATATTTAGGAAGCCTTTTGCATCACCTCACTACCTTGAGTTGCGTGGAATTCTTGGGGTTTCAGAAGTTGTTCTTGGGGGGTGTTCGTGAGAACATCTTCCTTCTTATTCTTCTTTCTCTTTCCTTATAGCAAGATTCTTTCCTTCTTTTGGTTCAAGATTTCTTCATGGATATATTGTACATGAGTACCTCATCAGGCCTAGTTGTCGGGACTCATACTGTGGACATGCCACTTCTATTTTGGCCCCTAGCTTCACTTGAGGGGGGGTGTTAGAGTAGGTTCATGTTTACCTTAGCTCATGTTCACCTAGGTACATTATTTACGTTTATTTTATTTATCCTCACCCACTTATGTGTGTGGATATTTCTTTTTATTTATTTAGATATTAGGAGATATTATCTACTTATTAGGTATAGTTTTTTCCTTGATCTATGGTATTGACTAGTTCTTTCCTAGATCTATGGTATTGACTCAATCCTTGATGTCTAGTTCTCTCATAAATCTATGGACTTGACTAGTTCTTTGATGACTAGTTCTTTCCATAATTTATGGCTTGATCTACGACCTTGACTGGTTCTTAGATTGTTATTCCTTGCCTATATAAGCAAGGCCCATTCTCATTGTATTTCATTGAGTTCCATAATAATATATGATATTGCTGCTCATTTGTTTGCAAAGGTTTATTTAAAGTTATTCTGGAGAATTGCTTTCATCTTATTGATTGTGATGTTTGATTAGCTTCAAGATTTAATTGATAAAGGTGAAATCCATTTAAACAATCCGAACGCAACTTAGAATCAAAACCTTGATGAATTCAAGCAGCCCTTTCCCAATCATTCCCCCTCAAATAGTCAAACCCAGGCTAATAATGTACAAGCTCACCATACCATAAACACCATCAGTCAAATATTACCTAATACCGAATCCCAACCTATAACCACTAAATCTACATCTGCTAAGAATGTTATTAAACCTACACCCTCATCTTATGAATCTATATCCACATCATCCATGCCTCCTCAAAACACTTCTAAACCCACATCTAATCAACAATCAGAAACACCCCCTCAGCCTATCACTAAATAACAACCCTCCACATCTACTACCTCATCATCCACACCTATATTATCTAAGAAAACCATAAAGGGACCACAAAAATAGTCCATTGTCCAAGTCTTTAAAAGCCCCTATTATGCCTTCGCAGATCAATACCGCTTACCTTACTCTCGAACCTTCATCCCAACCACTTCTAAGGAGGTCACTGTCATATCAACCCTAAAACCAACCTGTCAAGCCTCTATATTTGGTCTTAGTCCTTCATTCATCATACCATATAAGAATCTTCCTCAATAGAAAACTAAACTAACCATTTCCAAAGTCGTACCTCACCTGAATATTAAAACAAAAGAGACCCCTTCACCATCCACTTATGCTCCTAAAGGACATTATGTAACCATCCTGGATGATCTCCTTCTACAATCACTCATAACATTACTATATCCTAAGCCATACGATCCTTGAGGATGGAATCCCTCTTGGTATGACTTCAATATCTCTTGTGACTACCATAGGACACAAGGACACCCTATAGAAAATTGTAAGGCCTTCCATGTAATCATTAAGAAACTTGAAAGCAAATGTCTATCCCCATCAACAACATTTACACCCGTCACTCTTGAAGAATCCTTATCAAATCGATGTCGTCCATATTACCACTCAAACTCATAACCACAAATCTAACCCTTCATATCAAAACAAACCCAAAACCTTTGTCGTTATCCCACCACCACTTGAACTCTCATCATCACCGTCTAAATATAAAAATAAGGTTTCCATCACTGCCACCCTTGACACTTCTGATCAAACTCCACAATCTAATACTAAAGTCTCCATTCTCGCTACACCACCATCCTCCACTACAGTACAAATTTTTTTCATCAAACAGTTACACCAAGCTCCCATTAAAATGTCACTTTATGAGCTCGTTCAAACCTCACCATCCCACAAACAGCCCATGATCGAAGCCCTCCAATCCATTACTATACCTATAGAGGATCCTTTATCCTTTACCAATTTTGTAGAAGCTCTTAAAGCCTTTGCTACCATCTCTTTTGAATCCTCAGAAATACCATCGCTTCGTCCTCGAGATCATGACTTATCCCTCTTCATCACCGCTCAGATCAATGATGTCCTTGTTAAAAGGTTCATGATTGATGGGGGCATCGTTATCAACATTATATCATCTATCACCTTCAACCAAATTAGATTACTAGATACCGTTATAGCCCAGACACCTATATTACTTTTATCTTTTAGTGATATGATCACACCCACATTATGCACCATTATCTTGCTTCTTAAAGTTGGTGTTAAGACCCTTCTAAAACTTTTCTACATCATAGAAGGAGAGTTCCAATATAATGTTTTGTTAGAACGTCCCTAGATTCGTACCATGCACTGCATCCCCTCGACACTACACTGATGTCTTAAATATGAATATGAGAGTAAGGTATATACAGTCCCTGTAGATCCTAATCCCTTCGTCAAATGCCTTATGACATATAGACCAAATGATGTCCTTGTGCCTAAATCAAAATAAAAAACATATGATGAAGTATCTACTAGCACACCCATTCCGTCATCCAAACTACCTGATGATTCCTCCCTCGAAGGCATTATAGAGTGTCTTTCGTTGGGGAGTACCGCCTTCTTATGCTAAATTCATTCCCTAAACCAAAAACATATGGAAGACCTAAAAATCAACCTATGTATGAACTTGACATTGAGGATGTCATCTTGTATAGACCTGCATACCTCAAAACCAATCTCGTTTATGGGGGACTTGAGCATCCCTCTTCACAACATAATCATCAACACTATGTTATGCCATTTAAATCCGACTTTAATTACTTATATAACCTGGATTTCGCTCACATTTACCTGCATCATTGTGCCTAGAAAGGGTTTGGTTTAGGATGCTATGAATAGGGAGTACATGACTTGATCATCCAATATTCCCTCAAACCTTATGAAAAGTTTGGGTTAGGATACAAAGAACCCTCCGTAGAATCATTTTCGTACACCACATCCCTATATATCACAAAATTAGAACCATTATCACCCGGAGAATCTGATGATTCCACATATACAGATGACACCATCTCCATGCAATCTAACTTTTTTTAGTCAATAATATTTCCTTAGGACCATTGACTTATCAATCCAACCATACCACTAAGAAACTTCCTCTCATTTGGCTAGAACTAATTGAAGAGGATTCACCCACCATCAATGTCCTCCAATGTCATGATGATCAAGGTATTCTCTCCCACATGGGAGTAGATGACCATATTCTTTAAAAATACCTACCACCAGACACATCAACCCTCCTTAATGAATCTACTATCGACATTAATTTATGAACCTCTTAGGAACCTTGCATAGTTAAAGTCAGACAATCCTTAGATCTGCAAGAGTTAGAAGATTTTACTGACTTCTTATCTAAATATAGTCAAGCCTTTGCCTGGTCATATAGTGATATGGACGGTATTGATCCAAATATTATCATGCACAACATCATCACCTATCCCAAAGCTAAACCCATCAAATAGAAGCTCCGCAGGATGCATCCTCACATAGCTCTCCTTGTTAAAGAAGAATTACATTGTCTACTCTCCTCTAATTTCATCATTTCCATTAATTGTCCACAATGGGTTTCTAACATTGTTCCCATAGCCAAAGCCTTGAGAAAGTTATGCATATGTACTGATTTCTTAGATCTTAATCTTGCTCTCCCTAAAGATGATTTCCCTCTCCCAAACATCGATCAACTAGTTGATCTAACATCTAGCCAATAAATGCTCTCCCTTATGGATGGATTTTTTGGTTACAATAAAATCCTTATCCCCACCAAAGACCAAAATAAAACATCCTTTATCACCCCTTTGGTAACCTTCTACTACCGCGTCACGCCATTCGGGCTTAAAAATATAAGAGCCACTCATCAACGCGCTATGACCTATATCTTTCACACTCTTATCCAAAAAATTGTTGAAGATTATGTTGATGATCTTTTAGGAAAATCTAAACAATGCAAATACAACCTTGTCATCCCTAAATCAATTTATACCTGACGTATTCAATATTTCCTTCATCTTAATCCTGTAAAGTTTGTTTTTGATGTCTTCACTGGTAAACTCCTAGGATTCATCATATCTATCCAAGGTATTGAAGTGGACCTAGCCAAAGTTAGAGAAATACTTGAAATGCCTCCCCCATCCAATCTTAAACAATTACGTAGCCTCCAAGGTAAATTTCAATCCATCTAATGCTTCATATCTCAACTCTAAGACCACTATCAACCATTTCATCATCTTCTCTGTAAGGATGTAGATTTTAAATGGGATTCTAATTGTCAGGATACCTTTGACAAAATTAAGCATTATCTTCTATCACCACCCATGTTTACACCACCTTGCGAGGGGGAGCCATTCTATTTATACATATCTTCTTTAGAACACGCCTTAAGAACTATGTTTGCCCACTATGATGACCAAGGTCACAAACAGGCCATATATTATATCAGTCGCACACTTCATGATTATGAGACTCATTACATTGAAACCAAAAAATTATTTTACACCTTATACTTTTCCACTTCTAAACTACGCACTAACTTCTTAATCACAAGACCTATGTCATTACTAGCTTCAATCCACTTAAAACCATGCACTCTAAACCATATCGCAACAACTGTATAACTTGATGGCTCATGCTTATGACTGAGTTTGACCTCAAGTTCTTATCACATAAATCTATCAAGGGCAAGGCTATAGCAGATCAGCTTGTTGATGCACCCCTTCCTAATAATCAACTTCCTCATGAACACTTTCCAGATGAATCTATCAAAACTCTCAACGAATACAAAATTATTCCTGTCAAAATGACCCTCTTCTTCGAAGAATCTAAATGCCAGCAAGGAGGAGGGGCTGGTGTCATTCTCATACCACCCTGGGGAATTCCTATTCCGCTATCATTTAAAATTAATTTTGAATGCACTAATAACATGGAAAAATATGAAGTTTTAATCATGGGCCTTACCACTGCTATCCTATTAAATGTTCACATATTGAAAATCTACGGAGACTCACAACTCGTCATCAATCAAGTCAAAGGAGAATATCAATGTAAAAATTAAATTTTGCAGAAATATAAAGCTAACATTGATTTTATCCTCGACGCCTTTGATCATTATACCATCCAAACCATCTCGTGATCCTCTAACAAGTTTGCAGACATTATGGCCTCTTTGGGATCTCTTATTCCCCTAAAAACTGAAGAATCAAAAGATAACACTAAAGTATTTATGTTCGTTCAAATATTAGATTATCCCTCACATTAGAATGAACTCCCTTGTATCAACATTGTCAACAATAATCCAACCGATCTATGGTATTCTCAAATCTATAACTATCTTTCTAAATCTAAAATCCCCTATGATTTATCACGCAATGTTAAATGATCATTTATTCAATATGTCACTTGCTTTGTCATCATATGCAGTATCCTCTATAAACGTGGCTTCGACATTCTTTTATTAAGATGCCTTAAATCTCATGAATCGATCAAAGCAATTGAAGAAGTACATGACGGTATTTGTGGAGGTCATTTTAGTGGAAATGTTGTCGCCAAGCATGTCTTGCGGCTAGGGTAGCATTGGCCTACTATCAATCAATATTGTTGTGCATACGTTAAGAAATGTGTTAAGTGCCAACTACATTCAGATCTCAATCATGTCCCCAATTAAGCTTTACAACCCACTCAGGACTTATGGCAATTCTCTCAATGGGGGTTAGATCTCATCAGTACTATCCATCCTAAGTCATCTTAACAACATCATCTCATTATCAAAACTACTAAATATTTCACTAAATTAGTTGAAGATATCCCTTTAACCTCAACTAAATCAAGACCCATCATCAAATTCGTATATCAATACATCATATGTCGTTTCGGTGTTCAACATAAAATTGTTACAGACAATGGAAAATATTTTAAAAACAAATAACTTAAAAAACTCTGTGACACATTCAACATGAAACTCATCTTCTCATCACCATATTATCCTCAAGTAAATGGATAGGCTAAAGCCTCTAATAAAACACTTGTTAAAATCCTCATGAAAATAGTAGATGACGCAAGAAGGAATTGGCATATCCAAATATCATTTGCTCTATGGGCTTATCAAACTAGCATCTATACTCCTACATGTGCTACGCCCTTTTCACTTATCTATGGTTTCGAGGCCATCCTACCCCTTAAAGCCCAAATTCCTTCACACCATGTATCACTTAAAGATTTTATTCCTGATAAAGAATATCGACAAGACCGCTTAGCACAACTTGAGTTATTACACAAAAAATACATAACAGCTCTAGAACATCATCAAGTCTATCAAGAACACATCAAATGAGCCTACAATAAACAAGTTAAAGAATCTAACTTTAAAATTGGTGATCTTTTTCTCAAGGAAAATAAAAATGTCACTACACTAGAATGGAGTAAATGTGGAAATTTTGCCCCTAATTGGAATGGTCCATACGTCATCACTCATAAGTATGGATCGGGAGTGTATCTCCTTGCCTCCCTTGATGGTGAGCTTCAAAAGAAATCTTTGAATACCCTACATTTACGGCCTTTCTACTATTAAATGGTCGATCATCATTACATTAGTTCTATACAATATCTTATCCCCTCGTTAACCATCCATCTTATCACAGTAATGATTTGAAAGCATGTGGTTCTTTCCGTCACTATCCTTAATACACCTTAAAGATGAGCACCACAGCTTTGTTCATCGCATCTTTCATTATGGAAAAGTTCCTCCTCAGCAGGAACCCCACAATCATTATTGTTATCCCAACTAACTCCCCTAGTTATTTGGACAACTTATATTTTATCTTGACTCTGATGTTTCACATTTTCAGGTTTCACGCACTCTGGTAGTTCCTTGGCTTTTTGGCATAGTTGTAATTATTCTGCGTGCCTTAGCGCGCCCTTCTGTAGGTCTCCCTTTGTATTCCCTTTCCTCTGCATTCATCTACTTTCTTTCATTTCCCCTTGGAACTTTCCTTCTGCGCATTTGCTTTCATTCCTATCTTTTTGCATGCAATCCTTCGTGCATGCATCTTTGTCCCGCCTCCTTTTGAATCAGGCTAAGTCCCTGTAATTCCTCCCGCGTGCCCCTTGCATACACTTAGCTCCTCCACGCACATTCCCTTTTATTTTTTCCACCTCGACCATGCATCTCTCTCTCAATTGAACGCTCATGTCCCATTTTCGCTATGCTTGTCTCATTGTACATGTATGCTTTCCTTTTCCTTTGTTTTCACTATATTTTGACCTTCCTTTTATGCCTTACTCTTCTGTACGCGTATCCTTTGCACCTTTCAATGCCCACATCATCTTATGTCAAACTTGAGTGTGTAACACATAACCTATCAGATTGCACGCCAATAGGGCATCCGAATATTGATAAAAAACTATTGTGTGGCATGTGGCAAAAACAACAAAATAAATGAACAATTGCTCGAATCCTTCAGTTAATCAGCGTGTGCACCACATGTTTTGCATGTTCCCATATGGCTCTAAAAATATTCCAATAAGCCATAACTTATGTTGTAGTGCTTAGATTCCCACGTGCACTTGGTCTCATTTGAAATTTGTTGACACAAGCTACACGTTTGACTATTCAAAATTAGATTCAGGCAGGATTTGGTAGGTAAAAACACATGGAAACGTCATTCTAATCATTAATGCACATATCTAATTGATCCAACCACCCATATTTCTATAGATTTGGCCTTCTTCCTTCTTATACATGCCAAAAAGACATGGGGAAGTGCATATGACAAGCCTTATAAGTGGATTTGGACTGGAAGTTGTATCACTAGTTGTTGGTGGTTGGAGATTTGAATCTAAATTTCCCTCTCTTTCTCCTTCTCTTCTCTCCTTCTTCTTCTCTAAATAGAAGATTTCTACTTTGTAAAAAGGATCCCTCTTTGTTGTAACGGCACCATGCCAAAATGGTGGCTCGACATTCCCACAGAGTTTTAAACATTAGCATTTGGTCTCTGCAATGTATTCTCACCTCCAATCGTGAATGTAAATTATTGTGCATCCCTTAAGCAATAAAAATCATATTTTTTTGGAACTCTTGTTTTCCCTTTATCGTTTTCATTACATTCTCGCCTCTCTACTTGCATTTTCTGGCGTGTTTGTGTATATTTCTTACTTGCAGTGCCAATGTTCATGTGTTGCATGTGCATTGAAAGGTTGAGCCTGTGTGTTGATCTTTAGTGAATGCGTCACCGGCCCTCTTCTCTCGCACCCTCTCTATTTCCTTTTCCCTCGTTTAGAGAGATTGACCCTTTCCCTGGCACTATCTCCTTCCTTAGCCTAAGATTTCCCCTTTTTACACATCCTTCTATCCCTGGTCCCTTGGCTTGTTTAGTATAGAATTTTCTTTCTAGATTAGGAATAGTGTTAGCATTAGTAGTAGGTAGAGGAACCGGCCTTCTCCAAATATCCATCTCAAGTACGTGCAAGGTCCCACAACTTGGAGACGATTCCATTGTTGTCTCAAACAACTTGGACTCTTCTAGATCTGAGATGCGGCTCTATGTTTGAATGACCAATAGTTTCTGGCATGCCTGATGGGACTAGTTTGAAGAGCTATACATCTTCATCTTAGTAAGTTTGGTGTATTATTGCTGAGATCCAACCTTTGGAGGAATTTTTCAATACATCTGATGACTCTACTGACTCAAACGCACCCATTTTCTCATTCGCAGAATAGTCTCCCCTTTCTTCCATCCATTTCTCCTTTTGAAGTTGGGAAATCATGACTTCTTTTCCTTCTTAGAATTCCCATTTACACTAGGAGAAATATTTTTCTCCATTACCACAGCTTCAACATCCTCCTCTAAATCAATTTCATGAGCCCCATCAAGAGTATGCATATATCCCACCTCCCACTCATACGTATGGTTATTTTTCTAACCATGATGTTTATAAAGAACATATTTATGCAGATGATGGTGGTAACTTCATGGAAGATGATATGTTTGAAAGGTAGGTTCAAAAGATGGAGATGGACATGATGCAACTCATAGTCAAGTGCTCCATAAAGGAAGCTATAGTTGGCTACAAGTTCCCTTGTCCATGGGTAGACCCTGTACCAAGATGGTTTCTCACCCAGCAGAAGATGAGATTTATCACTAAGATGTTAACTCAAATTATAGAATGGACTGAAGAAATGGAGGCTCAAAAACCTAGTGTTGATCAACCTTGTCAATGGGGGAACCCTGCACTACCATCTCACAACCCTCCCATTCTGCTCATGCACCAACTTAGATCATCTCAGCTTGTTGCCCATGTTCCTAGCTTTTTGCGCGTTGCCTCCATTCAGATTTCCATTCCTTCACCTTCTTCCCTTCATTTCTCTACCATCATCCCTCCTGCATGCACTTCCAATCCTCTTGCACACATGCCTTCCACTCCTTTTGCACCCATCCTTCCACCACCTTCTAAGTCCCCTTTGTCTAACTTTGCTAAAATGAACAAGCCCTTACTTATGCGCCATCCCTAGCAAATGTCATCATGTTCAACGACTAAAAAATAATTGAAGAATGGTGTGACTCTGATTGGGATGATGAAATCATCAGGGTTCTTGTTTCAGAAGAGGATCAATAAGTTTTAGATGGTGCAGTGCTGAAGGAGACGAAGTTTCTTGTAGAGGCAGAACCACACATGATCCATCCTGCAAGTAACCACCTAGAGAATAGCCTGTAAGATAATCCCATATGCAGGATTGGAGCTTCAAAAAAATGGGAAAAACATAAGGATCAGACTGTGCCCAATTAGATATTTGGCTATTCTAGATCCAAAGATAGAGTTTCCACTGGTCGTGCTCATTTCAGAGTAAGAGTTGAACTTTAGCATGCCAAATGTCAACAACAGTGCCTCTCGAATCCAAACCTAGATCAAATTCATGAGGTATATGTTTTTTTTGTTTGATACTTTGAGGAGAAGGGTTAAGAAACCAACTACAAGTTCAATTTCTCACTATTTCTATAGACCATGTCCAACACCAATTCAATTACATGGTCACAATTTCTAAGGAAAGGCATCTACTTCTCCCTTCATGTTACGATTTTTACTTGAGCACCCTTTCCTTCTTGTCAGTATAGGTTAGAGTAGGTTTTCTTTCAGTAAAACAAGTGCTCATGCACACACTCTGCATGTTTTCTCTTGAAACATGTATGATTTTCAGCTTTTATACATAGTGATGTGTTTTTGTTCTTGGTGCACTCCTTCCTAGCACCCTTTTTATTTCCTTTCTTGTTGCACTTTCACGTTCCTATTTTGTTGCTTCTCTGGGATGAGATAGTTTTTTTTTTAAAAGAGGTAGTTCATTTCTAATAGTCCACACCACATACTTTCCACTCTCACAATTCTAAATCAGAAGCATCTTCATGTGAGTAGCAACAGTTCAATTTAAAGTTCAGATAGTGCTTTAAGTGAATCCAAGGGGTGTTCTTCAAGTTAAAGATCAGTTATCTTCAAGTTTATGTGCCTGACTCCATGCCCAATTGATGCTTATAAGGCTATTAGATCTCTTCATCTAGTAGGAAGATGGCCCTCCGAAAGCCACCAAAAATGTTATCCCAAATAACTCTCCTAGTTATTTGGATAACTTATAAATTTTATCCTGACTCTGATGTTTCACATTTTCAGGTTGTGCACACTCTTGTAGTTCTTTAGATTTTTGGCACAGTTGTAGTTCTTCTGTACATGCCCTAGCATGCCCCTTCCTGCTTCTCTCCTTTGCATCCCCTTTCCCTCTAAATGATTCTACCTTCCCTCTTCATTTCCCCTTAGAACCTTCCTTCTGCATACTCACTTTCATTCCTATCTTTTCGCACAATCCTTTCACGCACCTCTATAGACTTTCGCTTCCCAAAATTGGCTAAGTCCTTGACATCCTCCTGCCTCACACACTTAGCTTCTCCATAGTTGCCCCCTTGACTATGCATCTCTCTTTCACCATGTTTCCTTCCTCATTTGAATGCTCGCGCCCCACTCACATACTGTATCTCATGTAAGTATTCATCATTTTCCTTTCATGCCCTTGTCTTCTAACTTCCCTTTCATGTTGTCCTCGTGCGTACCTGTGTGCCTATCCTTTGTGCCATTTCATGCCATGTCATCTTCTATCAAGCTTGAGTGTGCTACACTAACCTGATCATAGTGTGCCAATAGAGATCTTGAATCTTGACAACCGGCTAGAGCATGACATGTGGTAAAAATGATTAAAACAAATGAACAGTTGGCTCGATATCATCCATTCAATCAGTGTGTGCCACATGTTTTACATGCCCAAACGGCTCTAAAAATCTTTTGATAACCATAACTTCCATTACAGTGCTCAGATTCCCATGCACTCCCAATCTCATTTGAAAGCTCCTGACATGTGGGCTACACATTGGACTTTTCAAAATCAGATTTAGGCAGGATTTAGTAGGTAGAAAATAGGGAAACGTCAGTTTGATCATTAATACACATATCTAATCGATCTAACCACCCAAATGTCTACATATTTGGCCTTCTTCCTTCTTATACATGCCAAACAGACATAGGGAAGCACATCTGATAGACTTGTAGGTGGATTTACTGGCATTTATCACTTGATGTTGGTGGTTGCAGACTTGAATCTAAGTTTCCCTCTCTTTATCCTTCTCTTCTCTCCTTCTTCTTCTATAAATAGCACAGTTCTACTTTGTAAAAAGGATCCCTCTTTGTTGTAATGACATCATGTCAAAATGGTGGCTAACATCTCGTGAGTTTCAGACCTTGACTTGGTCTTTGTAATGTATTCTTGCCTCCCACCATGAATGTAAATGATTGTGTGTCCCTTGAGCAATAAAAATCATGTTTTGTGGAACTCTTGTCTTCCCTTTTTCATTTTCATTGAATTCTCACCTTTCTGTTTACATTCCTAACATTTTATGCATATTTCTTACTTGCAATGCCCATGTTCATATGTTGCACGCACTGGAAGGCTGAGCCTGTGTTGATCTGTGGTGTGCATCATCTGCCCTCTTCTATCATGCCCTCTCTATTTCCTTCACCCTCGTGGAGATACATCGACCCTTTCCCTAGCACTATCGCCTTCCTTAGCATAGGATTTCCCCTTTATGCTCATCTATCTATCTCTTGTCCCTTGGCATTACTTTGTTTAGGATTTTCTTTTTGCATTTCGAGTACCAGTAGCGTTAGAGATAGGTAGAGGAATTGACCTTCTCCATAGATTTGTCTCAAGTGCGCAAGGTCCCACAACTTGGAGATGGTTCCATTGTTGTCTCAAATAACTCGACTCTTCTAGATCTGAGACGTAGGTGCAAGTTTGAACGACCAACAATTAGGTTCACCTACCTTGTATCAACTGAAAAACATGACACAAGGCACATATGTGTAGGTCATATATACATCAATCCCCTTCTTGAAACAGTCTATTAGGGTCTTACCATCAGCTCAAAACAAAATTCAAAAATATTTATGGATGATCTTATCAAAAACCAAGAAAAATAATAGATTGATCCCTCGAAGGACAGCTATTCAAAATATATCATGTTATCAAAATACAGTAGACTGATCCCTCGAAGGATGACTATCTTTTCAATATCAAAATCAAAAGTTAAAAATGTAGACCATGTCCTCAAAGGATTGTTACCCATGTAAAAGGATTCCCGCATGGACCAACCTTCAAAAATTCAAATATCAAAATCATCCTAGGAAAGCTTCCCACATTGATCAGCTTTCCCATCACATCAAACTTTCCGCATCAATCAGTTTGTGTCAAATTCAAATAAATATGTAAAGCTAAGGCACGTTCCTATGAACCCATTGAAAATAACAACCCTCTTACTGGGTTAATCTACACATATACTTACCCCCTTTCTTGTCTTAGGAAGGTACATCTTATCACTCCATCTCCTTGACTAAGATCATGTGTAACTACCCATTGACGATCCCATTTAACTTTCATTGTTAAGGATGAAAGTGCAAGTGCTTTCACATTTTCCATACCCATCACGTATGTATCAAATCCATATCAAAGCAATAATTTCATTTTTACTCCTCTCCTATTAAGTTATATTTTGAATAAATTACTATAAAGATCATAATTGTAGTCATGTTACATATAATCATCAAAGACCATATTTCATATCTTTCATTAATCAACATTCTTCTTCACATTTTCCTATCATCATATCAATTAAAAACATTTGTATATCACATTCAAAGCATATTTATGAACACACATCATCGACACATGAAAATTAAAATAAACCACAAACGTCTCATCATCATATATATAATCCAAATTCCATGAATACATCCTAATCAAGATCACACAAAATCGCACATACATCATCAAAATCATAAAGCTTCAAAGAGTTGTATACATCAAAACAAGTACATATCATCTATATCCAGTAAAATGGATGTCCTCTATAAAATCACTAACTCGTATAGCACTCCCAACACCACCCTGGTCTCCTCTATCACCATCAGCTCCTCCATCTAGTCTCTTAGGTGCCTTACCCATGCTCCTTGCACTCACACTAGGAGTTACCCCCCTTTGAGCTAGATGATCTGCATATAAAGTAGCATTTGGGAAACAATGTATCATCATATCTTTGTAATATGCCAACTCTGTATGCGAAGACTGATAATGAGCCACACTCACCATACACGGTGCTCCCATCTGGTCACTAGCTTATACACAAGTTGTCAACTCTGCACCTCATATAGAATACCCCGTGATACCTAGGGCCTTCTTCAAAGCATCCCGTTACTAATGATATCGGTCCCGGTCTGCAATAGCCTAGGTCAATTGAATCCTGAGTCCATCTCACTTAGTCACTACACCGTCCCACTCCATAATCAATGCATCTCAAACTCCCATCAGATCATCTCTCTCTCTCTCTCTCCTAGTACTATCTCTCTTTGCCTCCGTCGTGGCCTTCTTGGTCATCAACTATGTCATTGCAGTTGTCAAATCCCCATCTATATCCTCCTCTTCCTCACCCTCATCATCACTAATCTAATAGTCTCATGTGCTCCCTCAACTCGAGCACGCACTCTCATCACTCGATGTACTACTCGAGTCCTCTAAAATACTCTAAATGCTCAAGTCTACCAAGGTCCATACTCGAGTGTAACCCCTGCATCATCTATCAGCATTATATATCCATCATCATTAGGGCCCATGGCCACACATTCCTCAACAATGATAAAAGGTCTACAAACAACTACCTTGGGAGTCTCAGTATCTCCCTCCTCCCATCTATATTATGTTGGCTCCTTAGGCACATCCTGTACTAATTCAAACTATCGTCTAACACAAAGGAATCGAACCATCTCATACTCACCTCCTCTCTACGCATGTACCCATGTATCTTGTTGTGTACCAGCAAACTTGTGCTCACATCCAGGCCAGTCATGAAAATTCATTTTCAGTCTCCATATGATATCTCCAATCTTTAATCCACTCAACATATCTCTATAATAACTCACCTTCCTCTTCCTCTTTGACCTAACCATATCCTGTCTCCATCTCATGAATCTTGCATGTACATATCATATCCCCCATGGTGAACCCTATGGTTGAGCAAAGGATATATGATTATATGCTCACCACTGTAACAAGAAAGTAATATTAATCTCGTACCTTTTGTGATCCTTCTAGGCCCACAACTCTTGATATGTCTAAGAAAGTAAAGTGGGTGCCCACTCGAATATTGGTCGATGCTTCATCATCTTAGCTACATACCCTAGTCATCATCCATGGAAACCTACCTCCTCTGGAATCAGGTAGGGAAAAACATGATATGGCCATTATCATCATAATTAGCCTCGTACATCCATCTCTCAACGGAAAATATAAATCCCGATATACAAACCCTCCTGAAACATAATTCACATTGTCCGCCTCATCCTCGTATAATCTCCTCATAACATCCATCCTCTCAAACTCCTCAATAGTGTATATACCCTCTCCTCATATTGACAGTCTCATGATCCGGTGTACATCCTCCAACATAATAGTCATCTCCCCATGGGTAACCAAAAAGTGCAGGTGGAAGGACCTCTCCATCAATGATAACATCAAACCCCAACACCTTTGCACCATCTTGTAGTGTCTCATCCCTCCAAAACCCACTTCCTTCACGTGCTCTCAATCCTCATCTGACATGTCACCTCGTACCTCATCCAAAATAATAGGGATCCTGTCATGGATTGTCAACTACACATCCACCTACATATATAAACACACAAATGAACATTAGAGCACATTTTCAACATTAAAACAATAAAAAAAACTTCATAAAACTTAATACTGGCACTCAAAAATAGTAACCACAATTGTAACAGTTGAATCGTCGGTGATTCATCATAATCGTTGGTGATCACATGAATCGTCGATGATTCCTGCTATTCCCGTCATTTAAATCCATACGCTACCATATACTACCAAACTCCTAAAATCTACTTCAAACAATAAAAATTCAAACAAAACAAGCATAATAAAACTTACCTCCACCTGAGTGGGTTTTTGATGCCTGCTGGAAGATGTCATTACACTTTCTTTCTCTCTCGCAATCGTCCAAATTCGTTTACACAAATAAACTATTCAACGTCTAAATCACCTTTTATATCCCCCAAATTGATTTTACCCCAATCACCGATGATTCATCCAAAATCACCTGTAATTCGCGTAATCACTGTGATTCGTCCTGCTTTGCACACTTATCAATATTGTCACCTTTTTCAAAGCATGTCACCTCTTTTAAAGGACCCCAATCCTCAAACTATTAAACATTGAACAACAAAACAATCTCGGGATATGTCATGTGTCTATGGGATGCGATCCTTTTGGCCCCCCATCACTTGACTTCCCTGTCATTTCAGCCTACCTTCATGGATCATATGTCCATAAACATCGAACCCCTTGGTTCCCCCTATCACTTGGTCCCATAGTAACATACCTCGTTTTAGTACCCCTTCGAAATGGGGCAATTTTTTAATGAAACGCATGTCACACCCACCAAAACAACCTATCAAACTGGTGTTTTTACACTGCACTGCAGTCACACCATTTTGAGGGGGGGTCACCCATAAAAATTCAAATTGTCATTGTTTTTATCTAGCACTTTGTCGACGTCAAACTACTAGACAAAAAGGGGAAAATGTAGACACCAAAAATTTGCACCCTTCATCCCCTTTATCATTTATTAATTCAATTCATCATTTACACTCATAAATCATCTTGTCCTAAGTCATAATCCCTTCTACAACTGTCAAATCTACATCCAACCACCTAAAAATCAAAATTAAATAAAGACAAATCATATTTAAATAATTTCATAACCCCCTTAATCATCACACTTCATCCCCAAAAACTTAACAATATATTTACCAGAAACCAAAAATTTTCACCCAAAATCTAAAAAATCTAGATAGCTGGTGATCCAGGTAATCGTCAGCGATTATAAACACAAAATTTTCATCCTTCATCTAGGATCCTCAACTTCAAACCTCAGGCTCTTACTTTCAACACTATCTTATAGCTCCCTGCACTTCATCATTTAGTACCAGAACATTAGAGTTACCACTGAGTATCATCATCAATCCCCATCAAACACTTTCAAGGCATTTTAAAGATTTTGTGGATCAGTTTTTCCTCGTTCAACTTGTAGACTACACCAGTTAGCCAGATCACCTTCCAGTCAGGTTTGAGGTTTCTTTTAGCTCCATTTCAATCTCCAGGTATTCCTTTTTATGTTTTATCATCTCTTTAACATCATTTTCAGTCATCTATTACTTTGAAACTTTGATCAGAAACTTTAAACATTTAATTTTATTAAATTGTTAAAAATCACCTGAATCACCAGCGATTCTTGTCTATTTTATCTTTTAACAAATTATATCAATTTGTATCAACTATATTTCATCTGTTTTGTCAATCCTATTGCTTCTAACATGTTTTTAAGCATGGATCACTGTTAGATTACAATTAGTGGTCAATCACATGAAATTACCAACATTTACTGCCTTCTAATAGTTTGACACCCTTTCTTTTGGGAACAATACGATATTATCCATGATTTGACACTTTGCACCATCAACAATGCTCCTATAGAAAAAATTGAAGACATCTTTGAATTCATCTAGGACATCTGCCAAGAAGTAGAAGACTTATGGTATGATTACTTCAAGCAAGTACACATTACATCCACACTTGTTTGGGCCACATTTGAAGTTGAATAGGATCTACCATTTCATCTTGAATTCTAGTCACCTTCATCTACTATCTTTTTATCTATCTTGTATCCGTTTATATTTTATAGTTCATCTATTACAATTCACTTGATTGTTTATAAGGCAAGCTGCCATCCTTCGAGGAAGCCTTTTGGATTCCTGGAATCGGCATTTTTCAAGTAGCTATCTTATTTATCTATCTAATCCATTTTGTTTAGTGTCTTTGAACACATGTTTCTTTATAGGACTAGAGCTTGTACACACTTTTGGATGGAGCACAACTTCTATCAACATCGAGCATCATCATCCATCATCTATGGGTATCGTTAAACCCCATGTCTTCCGAGGTTGGTCTTGTTTTTATTATTTCACTTTGTTAATTCAAGTAGAAAGGTAAAAACATCTCTGAACAACCTGGTTGATATCGACCATATCCATTCACTAGCGACTACCCTTGGTCCTGAGCTAAAAATTTGAAAAAATGTAAAAAATTGTAGAAAAACAACAAAAATGCTTAAAAACAAGTTATGGTTTAGGCACTTACCATCCTACGAGTCCTCTGACACTTCCTTCTGGATCCTCTGGCCTCCATTTCTCTCCAAATCTCTCTCTCTCTCTTTATATTCCAGAGCTCTCAATCGTCACTTCACATCGTGTAAATGATCTTATTCAGGCCGAGGTCATGGGGTTTATATAGCCCCACTGACCATAGTCACTGCCGACCCCTCTTGGATCACCGCCGCTTTTTCCCTAATCAACCGCCCGACCCACCCTATACTCATCGTCGAGCCCAACCTTTTAGTTTTTAGCAATCTCCATTTTTTCCCTCTTCGATCAATCCTTCCTTTCAAAATTATCTTTTCTTCCACTTTTTCCTTAAAATGGTGTTCATCTCGTATCCTTATTGTGCCCCACTCGGGCTGCTTTGTATATCACATCTTTATTTTCATCCCTTTTACCTTTTGACCATCCTCATGTTCCCTCTTGGGGCACCATAATGTTATATCACTTTTTCGTCCCCCCCCCCAGATGCATATTTTTTGATCCCACCCCTATCCTTTTGTTGTGACCCTTGTCTCGATCATTTTCACATTTGTTTACGCATACTCGATGTCTGCCTTTGACCCATTGGTCGCACGACTTGTGCATTCATTTGAGTGGATTCACCTTGGTTTCCCTCCATTTTGTAGTGGTTTTTGTTGAATCATAGGCCCATAGAACATGTTCGTCGTCTCCCTAAAGACCGCACTTTGTTCCCTAATGACATGACTCTGAAATCACCGCCATCTCTTTATTTTAATTTTTACTTTTTGTTCAATCTTCATCTGGGATATGTCATCCCCTTACCTTCTTTTCTTATCCTTTCCACCCTTTCATCATCTATTTCTTTCAAACTCGTGATTAATTTCCTTTGTGTCGTCGACCCCTAGTTTGAGGGTGAGCACCCAATCAATCATCTTTTCCACCCTTCTTATTTTTGTCTTGTGGCTTAATGAAAACCACTCATCAAATAGGGACAAATGTAGACACAAAAATTTTATATCACCACCCACCACCCCACATTCTCTTTCTTTTCCTCATGATCACCCATTCAAATTTTATCTTCCCTCCTAAATTCAATTTATCCCATTCATCACCATTTTCCCACCTTTTTCCTATATTATCCACCCTATTATTTCATCCCATTTATGTTAATTATTCTTAATTAGCTCCAATCCTCATCTCATTATTCTATCCTCCCTAAATCATTCCTAATCACCCATAATCATCTGTAATCGTCATTTAATATATTTATCCTCCCTAAATCCTTAATTTTACTCTTTCTAGGCCATAATTTAATGTTTTTACCCATATGTGGCCTTTATTTACTCATTTCAACCATCCACCTACCCATTTATCTTCCATATGCAACCCTAGCTCGTCTCTATCCATTTAAACCCTAATCCCGCTTCCTATGGGCTCCTTGTCTCGAGATCATCATCTTCCCAACGTCCCAATGGACGGGTCCCCGCAATCGACGTGGACCGATCTAGGTCATCGTTGACCCTATAAAGTTACCCTCACCACTCCTTGTTCAAGGATGAAATTTTGGAGAATTCCACTTTATTTTGATCGTGCCTTCATTCTTGAGTGCCTTTGCAGCTGCCACAACCATCTTGAAGTCATCTTGGTGATCTTGAGCTTCCATTTTGGAGTTTTAGGGAGATCTCCTTCATATTTGCATGCATTACTTCATTATTGTTATTTTATCATCCATATCAGTCTCTAACATCTTGTGCAGGTTCATCTGCCATCAAGGACTTAGTTTTGGCCTTCTCATCTTTCTGTCTTTGTCTGTAGGTCTTCATTTCAGTCCATCTCTTTTCATCCAAGTCTAACTTAGTCCCATTCACCGTCGACCCTTTCTGGTCACTGTCGACCCATCCTTCATTACATCAGTTTCTCTGTCATCCAGATCCCCAACCATCTGTTTTATGTCTTTGCATCCATCCAGTCTCAGATCTAGCCATTCTACCTCTCTATCACCCCAGCTTCATTTTGTCAGCCCCTAGTCATTGTTGACCCAATCCATATTTTCAGTATCTACCCTTATACCTCTAATTTTATTGCATCTTTTTGTTTCTCCTTGTCTCATATCTTCTGCAGGTTTTTGTTCATCCTTTTTGTGCACCACCAGCTCTAGATCTGCCATCGGAGCTTTCAAAGATACATTTTTCATCACTGTTTCAGTCCACCAGCCTCAGTCATCGTCAACTGGCCCTCTATGGTCTTAGTTCGCTATCAACCTCTGTCATGTTTGATTTATTTTGTTGTATTTAGAGCATATTTGCTTTTATCTTCTTAGATATAGCTTTTAGATTCTATTTTGTTTCATATTTTGCATAGGTGCTACATCCAATTTATCAAATATTTATTTTATCTATCTTTATCAAACACGAGGGTTAACATTCATCCTAGGAAGTTCTTACTTCTCGAGACTGACTTTGTTAGGAAACCCTCCCATCCTATCTATTAATCCAATATTTTTTTATTGAGTTATCTTGATTTGTAGGTCATTTAGCTTGCTGCGGAGAAGGATCCATAATTTGTGCCCATCTACATCATTATTCCATCTCAAGGTCCATAAACCCTTCATATTTAGAGTTACTTATTTTCTTTATTATTAGTTCACTAATCTGAACATGAACGAAGAAACTTGGTCAACCATTTTAGTATATACGTAAGCTAATTGATCTGAATTCCAATCCCATCAAGTCTTCCAAAATAAATTATTCAAAATCAATTAGTATTGTAAGTGCCTTGTCAAACACCCTAGTTTAGTGTTTATAGATCCGAGTTCTCGCCACACATATCAATTTTGTGATTTGATGAGGATATAAATTATAAGTAATTTGATACAAATCCATGCCATGTTTAGATATATGTCTAATGTATAAACAAGATTATAATCACAATTTGACAAAGAATATACTAAATCAATGTTCATGTGCAAATAAATCATTAACTATTGCAGGTTGGTGTTTTAGCATGGATTCACCTTTACTAAATAAATGAATTGGCGTTAAAAATCCCATGTGGAAAGTGTCAAACCATGACATGAGTTTAATAAATGGAAAGCTAACATATATATGCTATTACGAGTTGAAATGTATGGATACGTCTTCTTCTACTATTTATGCTTTTGCACCTTACAACGAGTAGTAAAACTTACTATGTCTATCATTATCATACAAACCATAGAATTATTATTAGAATCTTGTTTTATTGAATTTAACAATCCTCAGTAAAGCAGGGTAAATAATACTTCGGTTCATTAATACGATGTGTTATCACCCACACACCTGTCAGAGTTTGTTCACTTGTTAAGCCTTATTTGTCATGTGGAGATCAACTATTGTCGAGTATGGGGTTAGAAGAGATAAGAAGGATCAATAGCCAAGAGTTAATGTATAATGAACATTAGAAGGTGAGATTAAAAGGATAAGGGAATTAGTTTAGTCTTCAACATGACTCAGTAGGAACGGGTATGGGTCCTTCTTTGGGGTTACCAAAGATTGATTCGATGTCTGGGGTTACCAGGTATTCCCTATATATGAGTTAGACTACATTTGGGGTCACCCTTTTTAATCTAAGTTTTATGGTCATAAGTAACCAATAATTAGTATTGATAAGAATGCAATTATTCTTTTATAATTCACTATCTTGTATTACATCGTGACTGGTTAGGTCATATGTTATAGGGATTTGTATACATGGACCACTCTCTCATTTGGTATCAGTTTTCATATCTACCTTCCTCGTGAGGGGTAGGGCCACTCTCTGGATATGAGATTTGTGCAGAGTAACCAAAATGACTCTATGGTTGGAGGAAAAGCGTTATGATGATGCTCTCCCTTTCCTACTTCATTACTGTGACCTCAACATGATCTCAGGTGTTATCTCGATGGTGCTCACTTTGAGAATTATCCTTATGTTCTTCCATATCAGTGTCTCTTAGAAAAATATTGTATTCTTATTTTTAATATGTATTATAAAAAATGATAATCATGTTGAGCATACTGAAGATGTAGTGTACTTGAAAACTCTTATGTACAAAGTTGAAAACACAATCTTTTGTCCTATTAAAAATTTTATTGCAAAAGGAGATGGGTAATGAATTAGATCATATGTCATTATATTCATATGCTAGTACAATCTCTATGCTTAGTGAATTAAACGAGGTGGAATGAATTCATTCTCCTATGTAATTATCTTATGTGATTACAACAATATTAGTCAATTGATTAAATTACAAATAGATGATTCCCTTTGATTATTGTACTTTCCCTTCAATATACAAGCATTAGTTGTTCCCTTTGGTTTCTACATTGTGGATAGTTTAAGTTAAGAACTAAGGATTTGATTCTCTTCCTTGGTGGAATTATATCAAAATTCACGTGAAGGAATGTATATAATTTTTTTTTTTTAAATCAGGGTGTTTTTCTAGTATTCTACCATGGGGTTCTTACTAAGAGTGTGTGGGATCACCATCACGTGTTGAGGAACCTAAAATAGGAGAGGAATTAATGATGAGAAGAGTCTTGTTGAAATCAAGCCAAGAAGTTGAAAAATCGGCCCAAAGAAGAACCTTATTTAGGACAATGTGCAAGTCTAAAGGTAAGTGTTGTAAACTCATTATTGATAATGATATCACATATAATTTGATGTCTTCTGAAATGGTAGAAAATCCAAGATTACAAAAATTGATGCATCCTAAACCATATAGAGTGTATTGAGTTTAAAGGAATCATCAAGTGTTAGTGAATGAGCAGTGTCTTATAAGTTTTCATATTAGTAGTTATAAGGATGAAGTTCTTTGTGATGTGATGCCCATGGATGCTTGTCATGTCTTACTCAGGAGACCTTGACAATTTGATAGGAGAGTTATTCGTGATGGTAGGGAAAATACTTATACTGTAATGAAGAATGGTGTTAATCACACACTAAACCCTCTCAAGGACAACAATGTATGGAATGAAGTTTATTCAAGGGTCGTGTTAATGAGTACAAAGGAATATTTACAACAAGAAGAGAGATATGGTCTTGAATCATCAATAACTACAATTGAAAGGAAGTATAACATGATGGAAAACAAGGTGAGTACATAAGAAGCTATGGAAATGGTTAAGAGGTGAAGAGGAATACCAAGGAAACCTTTAAAAGAGAAGAAGAAAGGAAGATGATAATGATGAATTTACAAACATCAAAGGAAAGAAAGACATATTAGATCTCTTAGGAGCACAAGAACTAAGCAAGAAGGAGCAAAATTCTGAACACGAGAACACCATGGAATAATCAGTTGCTAAGGAAGAAGATAACAATCCAAAGAAGAGGATTGAGACAACTAAGAAGGATGATGAAGTTCATGTTTAAAAAAAAGACCATGAGAACATGGCTCCAAATTACAAAATAAAAGTGATGGTGGTCATTAACAGGGTTGTACTACCTCTAGATTTTCAATCCAATCTTTCTTTTAGTGGTGACTGTGCAGGTAACTCAACTAAGGTAATGAAGACAAGTGACTTAATTAAGGAAGAGACTCCATTTTCAGACCTTAAAGTCATGATAACTCAATAAGGGCAAACACATAGTGGGAAAAATGTTTTATCAATCAAAATCAATGAAGAATCATCTAACACAAAGCTGGAGTAGGAGTACATTCAAAAGCAAATGGTGATCAAGAAATTACATACAGTTCGAGAACAACACCTATACCAAGGAGTAAGTTCACCTATATGGAAAGAAAAATAATACAAAGCATGGATTTCATCATGAAGACAATATGTTCATATCATGGATTAATGAACAAGCACAAGGAGGTCTACTGCAACTAGAAATCAAGAAAGAAGAATAAAAACTTTGGTAACACATCATGAGCAGGAGCTCATGGGCTAAGCATTTTTGTTCCCAAGGAGAATTATGCAGGAACATCAACTAAAACAAGGGATATCATCAAATTTTGTGCATTAAATCCTTAAGAGAGTCAAAATGGGTTTGTAGAAGTGTCTTGAGGTCTTTGGAGGCCTTTAATTTCCAAATTTTGGCTTGAAAGAGTTTTCCCTCCAAAAATCTAATTAGTGAGTGTACGTACAAGGTGTAAGTCACTTTTGGAGGGTCAAAACTATCTTTCTAGGTGTTTTTGTTATGAAACTCTATTTTTAGTTTCTTGACTCAAGCATATAACTTGAGTTTGGTGGTCTTGTAGAGTCTAGTTAATAGAAATGTAGGGAAAACAAGTAGTTATGGACTAGGTATTCGAGTGGAAAAGGGGATAACATTCAAAAAAAGAGAAGGGATATATTTATGAGGAAGGTGAAGAGAGATACAAGTTTTTTTAGAAGACCGTGTACACAAGACAATCAATAAGAGAGGTTTTTGAACATAAAATTTAAATTTCTTCCTTGAAATTTTTGAATCTCTTTGCTTACTTTGTTCACTTAGTGCTCTTGGATTGTGTTATTATTAGTTTCAAATTTTAGAAGCTTGAAAATGCGAATAATTTGTCTAAGAATCAACTACATGTTTGTACAAGCAAGTAACTTTGGTTTTTGGAGACTAAATGTGATGTTTCTTGTCATTTTCCATGTTTTCCTTCTAATATGCTTAGGACATTTTAATAGATCTGATAACATTATTTTTGTGATCGAGTTTCAAGGCTTGAAAGTACAAGGTGTTATTAAGCTTATTTGAGTCCCTAATGGAGGTCTAGATGGTTATAACCCTAGCTAGGGTTTAAGATATGTATTATGAGTATTATGAAGACCTAACAAGCTTTTCAAGGGCCAAGTTTGGGACTATAGAGATTGTTCGTAGAAGTACATTTTAATCTATTATGGTTTGGACCTGCATGTATTATTAATCATAAGACATGTATAAAACCCTAAAATAGAAAGCTTATTTAAAGCTAGTTTTGATCTAGAGTGAGAGAAAGTACGAGCTACAGAGAAGAGAAGAGAAGGTGTAAAGGGTATTCTAGTGACCAAAAAGAGTAGGGAAAATAGTGTCATGTGAGATGTTATAGACCCATTTTGAAATGTCTAAAAAGTGCTTTAGATCATTGGGCCTATAGTCAACTCTAGGTGAAGAAGATATAGAGCGAGTTGAACCAATATGAGAGCGGTTTTTAAAGAAGGAGAGTGAAATTGTTTGGACTTAGCAAAAACAATTTGAAGTTCTTCTAATTACAAGCAGATAATAAGATTTGGTGTGAAGCTATAACCCCATTTGAAGTGTATTTTGTTGGTGTTGATTCATCTTTAGGGTTCATAGCATCCTTGTAGGGTTGGTGTTCTACTAACAACTAGGAGCTTTGGTGCTCCTAAGTGGGGTTAGTAGAAGGAACCTAAACCTAGAAGGGTTGGTAAGATCCTTGATTAAGTAGTTGAGAATGCTCATACTCAAATTTGATTCATGAATTCATATGAATAAAACCATTTGAAGGATTTTATTATGGTTTTATTCCTTTGTTGAGAAGGGTTTCTCAAGCTTACATCACTATGTTCTTGTGTTACACTCTCATTTACTCTTCTATGGTTATGAAACTCTATGTGGTATTGAAATGCTTGAGTGGTATAAAAGATTGAATGGTTAACCAGATTGAACATTTTCTTAAGTGAATGACCCTGTTTTATTGCATTCACTGATTCACCCCCACCGATTTATGTATTCCAGGTAATTCACCATCGGAGTAGTGTCAACTCTAATAGATCAAGATTAGACTAGTTTGAGGTGATCTTTTGCAATCACAAAGTGTGTGTACACAGTCATGTAAAGTGGTTCCTCTGAGCTATGCAAAGCTCTTATGTTTGATGGGAAAAATTATGAATTTTGGAGTATTAGGATGTAGACACTCCACATTTGGTAACGTATGGGATGTCGATATATGGAAATCATTTGGTAAATGGACACACCATCCCTCAAAACCCTCCAACTGATGCAACAGGTAAGAAGGCTAGTAGTAACAATTAGTAAAGCTATGCATAGTTATTTTGTGTGGATTGGAAGATCTCCAGAGTTTGTGAAGGTGATCACAAATGTACTAGAGATAAGGCCATGTGGGATAAGTATACAAGTGATCTCATGAAGCATGACTCTAAGGTAAATTTTGGCCAAGCTCACATTACCTATAGAAATCAGTTTGAAAGTCTTATACATTTTGGTCAAGATAAGAAGTATAACAATTGGTGCATATCTTCTCAGAGTTGATCAAGCCTTGTATCTTCTAACATCAAAGGATTCAATGTGGAATATGTGAAAGAAGTGTCGTTGTGGTCTTCAGAAGGTCCTAATATATCTCACTCCTAATATTTCATCTGCGAAAGTCTCAGCTATAGAAGCAAGTCCAAGGATCTGAGTAACTAAATGTTGATGGATGAACTTCATGGTAATCTTGACTGCTTATGAGATGACAGAATGGTGTGCAAAACCCTAAAAATGAAGGAAGTAACAACTTCAAAAAGTATGAGAAGTGGCTTAAGCAACTAGGCTAAGGAAAACTTAGATGACCCTAATATTTCTAAGAAGGGTTGGAATGATGATGAGTTGATTCACTGGCTGATCGAGACTATGTTGTAGGATGAGTTGGATAAAGAAGGTGTAATTGCGACAGTATAAGGAGCTCCTAAAAAGACTGCAAATTCAAGTTGTTTCAATTGGACTGGAGAGCGCCTTGGACAGGATTAGGGTACAAGTGGGTGCCTCATAAGTCTGAGTTATGGGTACCTTAGTTTGTGCAGGAGGTCCAGAAACTAAATCTATAGGGTCGGATGATGAAAAGAAGTCCCATGTTGTGCTGAAAAGAGTATCTCGCTAATAAGTGTTAGGAAGTTTGCCAATGAAGCAATGATGGATGATAGACCTACAAGACCCCAAAATAAGAATTTACTCCTAAAGGAAGATTATAGTTCATGCAGATGTAAGTAGTCAAACTATCCTCAGTGTTTTTTATTCTGTACTTACTGAGTCTGAGCGTTGCACTAGATGTTAGACCCAATGATAGTCCTTTTAATGTGCTAAGTGTGTTCTAGGAGTTCATGCAAAATATTGGTTCCATATATGGATGTTCATGTATCACACTTTGTGAAGAATAATGAGGCAATGACTATGTGTAGAAACTGAGAATAGAATGGTTTATGGAATAGAAGGAACTTCCCTCATGTGCTTGCGTGATGGAGAAGAATCGAGAAACGTCAAGTGCCACAAGTCAAGGAGCTATGAATGGATGCAACATTCATGCCTTTGGATGGATGTAAGCATTAGGTAATGAAACCAATGCTTAGGATGATAAGATCCATCAAACAACTAGATACTCATAACTTGGATATTTATATGGTCCTACAAGTTCTAATTTAGCTAATGGACCCCGAAGAGTGCATCAACCCATTTGAGAAAGGATAGTAGTGCTCTCTACAGGTAGAAAATTGACTAAAGCAGCTGGTAAGGGAAGATGGGATTTTAGAGATTTGAGAAGAGCTCCTACTGGTTCTAGATGCGCATGTCTTGGACCCCATTTAGAAGACTGTAGGAGACATGCCCTAGTCTATGGTTTAAAGATCAACCTAAACGAGGTAACAAGCTAGGTGATTCAAGATGATGCCAGGTCAGAGTAATGTAGGTTACTAGTCCAAGTAAAATGGCCAAAAGACGGAGATGAAAAATAGAACAATCTTCAAGGGCTCATGAAAAGACATATGAGTAGTAGTATGAGACTGAGACCAAAGTCTTAAAGGTATGATAAGTCCTTTAATGACTATGTGTCTATAGTATGCAATGGTTTTTGACATAAAGCCTAACAAGAGCATAGAGTTATCATTGCAAGTATGAGGACTCATGGAATTACGGAAGGAGTCTCCTCAGTTCATACCAATCAAGTAGTTGTACATCACTTCGAGTGAATTTGTGTGTTATAGATCTATAACACGTGTTGGTCACATTGCAAAGATTTCTATTTTCATCCATTCTTCAATACAAAACAAGAGGTTTTATTGTCCTATGTCTTGGCAAGAGGAGGAAATAGTGAAAATGTGACAACATGAGGATTTTCGGGATAACATGAGCATCAATCAATTTTCATTCTGACAACATGATGAGGTTCCATGGGGGAGATTGAACATCAACCATGAAATGTGCATGAACAGAAAGGAAAGGGTCACATATCATTCACCATTTCATTTTCTCATAGATATGAAAAATGGAATGGGTACAAATAGGGGGTGTTGTGTAACCCCCAATGCAAGTAATCATACCTCCTCAAGTGGAGAAGGGGAGTTACATTCCTTGAATGGAAAGTAACTCCCATATGACGCACTGATGCACACTGACACATATGATGGAATCTGTCATAACCCCTATGACACCTAAGACCTATGACCTCACCTAAGTGAGATGACTCACCATGTGATGTGGAAAATGCACACACCAACACCCCCCTTCATCGTAACTTAGGATGAGGTGGAAAGTCAAAAATGAGAAATGGGTCCCAGCAAAAAATCCTAATGAGGCACCTATGAACAACAATGATCTCAGGAAGAGGAGGAAAACCCAGTGGGAAAAACATCCACAACAAGAGAATGGAAAAACTTTCTAACAATCTAAGAAAGATGCCATCAAATGGGTCCCTGTAACTGAGGATCCTGATAAGGTACCCATGTACAAAAGGGAAATCTCTCTAGAAGAAGAATAAGAGAGGAGAAGAAGGAGACAAGAGGAACTGTAGAAGAATCCATAGACGGATCTGAACTCTGTAACTCTAGGAAGTCTCTAAGAAGAGTGTTGATGATGTGGTCCTCAGCCAATGGACTGAAGAAGAACCAACCACATCGAACTGTGTGCTTTCCCTTATGAAGGACAAAAATGGAGTACTGGAAGTCTGCCCACTCTGAGAAGGAAAACAAAGGAAGTAGTAGAAAGAAATTGAATCTGGTCCATGGAAATATGGCATAGGTCTAACAAATGAGTGCCAAGGAACTGAAGGTAATGCCACGAGAGTAGAATTGTCAGAGTGTGAGAGAGGAACATCCACCAGAAAGGATGCCCAAGTGAAGTGAAGTCAATGTAACAACCCCCACAATAGAAAGAGGATCCACAAGAAAGGGTGGATCAATGATGATCTCCTAAAAAGTGGAAGTGATAAGAGTTCCAGAAGGGGAACTCCCAATAAAGGAGATGAAGGACTCCTCCAAAACACCTGTAGAAGGATGAGAAACTCCCTGTAATACATCATAAGTAGACACTAAAAGAGACGATGAAGGTCTAGAAGATACTCATCCCAAAGAGGGGGCTCAATAAACAGAATAATGATGTCTGAAATGTATGAATCATCACATGAAGGAGGAGGAGTGGAAAGGGCCTCACACACTAGAAGTGGAAAGGAGGAAGATGTAATGATGTATGAGGCTGAGAAGGAGACTACCCTGATGTCTGATGAGAAGGGAGGAGTGTTGACATACTCTGGAATAGGGTCGAGAGAAGGAGGAGAGGAGTCCTTAGTAGCACTCTCATCATTAAACTAGAAGCACAATCCTCATCATTTGGGATGGAAACAAGTGATTCTATGTCACTGTAACTATCATCACATGAAGAAGAAGAGGAGACAACTGTATCAACAACAGAAACAATAGTATATGAAGGGTCTCCAAACAAGGACTAAAAGATGCTCCAGATGGTGTGGGGAGGATCTAAGTCTTCCACATGAAGGTGGAGAGGTATGGAGAGATGAAACATCAAGTGACCAACAACATGCTCGCATGTGTCAAGATAGTCCTCAAGATGACAAGGATTGGTGGATTCAAGAACTGGGCCATGTAGAAAGGGAGTAAGGCCCTCGTAGGAAAAGTAACATTCCATAGAAGCACACCATGATGTATAGTTCTCTCTACCAAGAAGAAGTGGCAGAGGCTGTAAAGATGATCCTAATATGCTCAAGTATGGAAATATCATCCTCCATGATAGTGTCTAAAAGAAGTGTTGAATGCACAAGAGAAGAGGGTGTGTGGATACAAGTAAGGTGGCAAGACGTCAAACTTAGCCGAGAATGTGTCTGCGTGTAATGCAACACCCAAGAACAATGATAACCCCCATGTTTATGACACTTTATAAGTAGTGCATGATTATAATAGGGTGTGTTCATGTGACATGGGATAGCTGACCACTCACCTTGTAGTAGGTGATGAATCACGACAAGAGTGGAGGCCACAATAATTCCTAGTCAGAAAGGAGGAATGACACACAATCAAGAACAAAAGGTGCATGTAAAAAAAAGGGTACGACACTACTCAGTGTGAGAGAAGGCATCTCACATAAAAAAGGGGATCACTTGCCACAAGGCTATGGCAGATACAATCTCACTAGCCACAAGCGAAGAGGAGCAGTACAATAAGATGAGCCATAAAAGTGTCCAGAAAAATCCCAATAACCCTATAATGAATCCCTGAAAAAAATACTCCCCCTTATAATGATGAATTTTATTATTTTTCCCTTAATTAGAGCTTAAAATTAAAAAAGGGAAAAAATGAAAAAAAATCAAAAAGGATGAGGGAAGGGAGGGTCTTGGCTCAAAGTGGATTGAAGGGTATCTCGACAAGTTGAGCTCGATCGGTGAGCTAGGGTGAGTTGTATCGACAATTTGATGCATGAGCTCGGTCGGTGAGCTAGGAGTGCATGGAGAGCTATATTGGGAGGATATTGGCTAAGTTGAATGAGCAATCACCAACAAGTTAAAGGTTGAGTCATGGCCAATCGGTCAAGTTGTAAGGGCTTGAGATTAGGGGTCAAGTACACACCGAGAGATCTAAAGCAAGGTTCAAGGGCCACGTGCAACTGAGTGGTAGTTAAAAGTAGTGAGAAGTGGCTCTGAGTTAAACAATAAGCATGAGTGTGATTTTGATGTGAGTAAAGATCTGAGTAGGAGGTGACATAGAAGGTCTGGAGATGCACCACCATGTAGTGTTGAGTTTGAGTATAGAAAGATAAATAATGGAAGGTCATGGCGAAGATAAGGGTTCGAGTAACGGATTTGGGCATTCGCTACATGTAGGAGGTGAGGGAAGGAATTTTATGGTAACTTAGACAAGATTAGCAATGAACCAACAAACAACAATATGAGGAACTGAACAGAGGTGGAGACAATGTAGGTAGGTCCAAAAAAAATAGAGTTAACACCAATGGAGGTGCATTAAACAATCTAGGGTCAACTGCAACTCAAGGAAAGATGAGCAGGGATCTAGGGAACAAGTAGAAGGTGTAGAGAATGGGGGAATAGGATGGAAAAGTGGGTAAAGGCAATTTTGGGAGGTACAAAAGTTGATGCATGAGCATAAGAAACTAGAGGGACAAAGTAATGAAGGGTTATACCAGGTGTGACTGAGAGGATCAAAGACCATGTATGAGGAGCCAAAACCAATGTAGAGGTCAAAACAATAACATGACTGATAATGGGTGTACAAATTTGTCAGTTTACAAAAGGACAGATGACAAGGATAACCCAATGTAGGAAGCTGAGTCAATGGGAATGTAGAAGATAGGAGCAACTGGTTCCCAGCTCACTCAGCAAGCTGGGGCGAGTTAGGCCAAAAACTAGCTTCCAATGAAAACCTTAAAAAACTCAAAACCAACACTAAAACTTGATCTGTAACCTGCAATCAATAAACCTCCAGAATGACATGCAAGGCCAATAAACCTGCAAAGCCTAGAAAACATGAACCAAGCAACCTCGAACAGGACTTAAAACTTGTATTAACACAAATCAATACATATGAAGCACAAATAGAATATCCATTATGACACTTGCACACGAAACCTGTAAAATGAAAAAACCAAGAGTAGTATGGAATGAACTATAAGTCAAAGAGTAGTGTGGATCCCAACAATGTGCTCTGATACCATGATGAAGAAAGTGAAAACATGACAACAATGAGGATTTATGGATAATGTGAACATCAACCAACTTACACTCCAGCATCATGACGAGGTTCCATGGGCGAGTGAGCATCAACCATGAAATGTGCATGCAAAGAAAGGAAAGGGTCACATAAAATCTCATTCACCACCATCTCATAGATCTGAAAAAAGGGAAGGGTACAAAATAGGGGGTGTTGTGTAACCCTAGTGCAAGTAATCATACCTCCTCAAGTGGAGAAGGGGAGTTACATTCTTGAAATGGAAAGTAACTCCCATATGACGCATTGACATGCATATGATGCAAGGAATATATCATAACCCCTATGACACCAAAGACCTATGACCTCACCTAAGTGATATGACTCACCATGTGATGTGGAAAATGCACAAACATGCTTCTAGGAAAGTGAAGCACACAAAAAGTTATAAAAGGTGATTGCAAAAGGGTCCAAGACTGTACAACTCTAGTCATGGCCATATAAAACAAGGGAAATACTGTACAACAGTTGTACGGTCCTACACAAAGGCATTTTCCAGTTCTACTCTCATAAACAAAGCATCTCCAACCTCAAATCAATCTATTCAACCTATCTAGACATCTAGATCTCCTTTGTTCTACTATGTACAACTAAGTCTTCATATCCTCTTGTGTATTTGAGCTATTGTTCCATTGTTTATTTATATTACAAGTATTAAGGTGTTGTTTTGATTATGCATGGTTAATTGTAAGTTAACTAAATGTTAGGAATTAGTCCTAACATGGTTACATTATTAATTTGTGTGTGTGTGTGTGTGTGTGTGTGTGTGTGTGTGTGTGTGTATTTAATATGTGGAGCATATTAAATAAATAATGTAAGTGAGTATTGATATAACTCACGTAGAGTTTTTATAGTGAAAATAGGCAAGTTATTGTTGTAAGTGATTTGGTATGCAAATCACGTAGATTGTAAGTTGTGCGTAAGATAGTGAGTTGTTAGAACAACTCAACTATTTTAGGGGAGTGGTTATACGACAACTCCTATAAATGTGTAAACTATATTATTGTTTATTAATTGAAGATGATTGAATGAATTTGTGCTTATGCACATTTGAACCTTTGGCTCTTCCCAAAAATGGGGTTCCACTTTCATTTGGTATTAGAGCAAGAACCTTATGGGACCTCTCTTTTGCCTTCCATGCACTTGTTCGTTGCATAAAAAAAAATCATGCAAGAGTTGCAATGCAGACACGTGAAAGTGTTGTTGATTTATTTGTTCACCCCTGCTTGCATGTTATCCACAAAGTGCAGTGAAGACCACATGCACACTTTGGTGGCTCCACCATTCACTTGCATTTTCTCTCTCCTTTCTATCATGTTCACCTCTTTTCACAGTTTTCCCACCCATATCGTTCTCTGTGTACATTGAAAAATCAGAAAATAAAAAATATATATGTGATATATGTTAGCTTCTGTATGTTTTGATATTTATATATATCTGTAATTTTTAGAGAGATTTTGCAGGATTTTCTGACTTGCAAAAAATTTCAGGAAGCAGGAAAGAAAAAAATTGGAGCAAATTGTATGCAAGTCGTACCATAGTTAGATTGATACAGTATCAGGTTTTAACATAACATACATTTGCTCTGTTTTTGGCTACCTCAAAATCGGATTCAACACTGGAAGTTATTGCTTTGATTTGGCAAGATCCTCCATGCTAGGCGTGTTCCTCCAACACACATATCCAAAACGGATTCTCTCCATACGACAGTCTTAAAAGATTCTTCATTCCCCTACATCCATCATTGAAGACCCTTGCTCAACGTTTCATCTATATCAAATCTTAAATGACTCAGCCTTGGTGCATTGGAACTCAGTCTTGCTCAGACGACTTCCACTGTAAATCAGTGAATCCATACCATTCGCCTCAACACTTTGACAAACTCCAAACTTCACTAGGATTCCAAATGGCGACATATTGAGTCTATGTTCCGATCTTTGCATAAATAATATCTGTGATTCTATACTGAGTCTATGTTCCGCAAAGAGTTTGGTATCCCTCAACCCTGCTTGGCAAATGTCAACGCAAGTTCTACATACTCGACGTCTTCCATGGCAAATAAAATCACCGCCTAAAGTTTGCTGTTCCAAAACTGCCTACCGTGTCAAATATTTCTAGACCCATGATTTTCTCCACAACAATGGTGATCCAGTCACCTTCTTCAAGCGACGAATCTTTCATATTCTCCAACCAGACTTGACTCCCTTTATTCCTCTATGAGGGTGTGTATTTAATTTGTGGAGCATATTAAATAAATAATGTAAGTGAGTATTGATATAACTAACGAAAAGTTTTTATAGTGAAAATAGGTGAGTTATTGTTGTAAGTGATTTGATATGCAAATAACGTCCGTAAGGCGTTCTTGTGGTGGAGTTGAAGCTGTTTTGTCTGACAGAAGTCAGAAATCAAACGGACCACAATCTTCC
Source organism: Taxus chinensis (assembly GCA_019776745.2). Classification (NCBI taxonomy): domain Eukaryota; kingdom Viridiplantae; phylum Streptophyta; class Pinopsida; order Cupressales; family Taxaceae; genus Taxus; species Taxus chinensis. Next base: position 18,269,390 of record CM034149.1, read on the forward strand.
TTAGAGTTTCGTTGAAATCTAATGGAGGAAAGACTTAATCGATGGCTGGATGACATGTGCAATCATGCATTTCGACAGGTATTCTCATGCATTTTGACACGTATTCTCATGCATTTCAAAAACTACCATTCGGACAAGCACGTCGATGACCTTGAGCAGGTTGAGGACGTTTCAGTGTTGGTTTGAGCAGTTTCCCCCGATCTCCCCACGGCGGTTAACAACTCCCACAAAGACGGGCATTATCTTTGATCGCGGGATGTAGATCTGGTGTGCTGTTTTTCCACCACATGCGATATATGTTCGTGCTTTCAGCTCTCTCGGCATTCTAAAACTGCAAAAGGCACTCCTGCAACATTATATATACAGTCTTTCCGTGCTTCGTTCAAAGGACATCCATAGTCATATATACTCGGTGATCAGCAATTACAATGAAGAAGCAGTTCATTTTGAGTTTGTTAGCGGTAGCCCTTATAATTGTCATCTCTTCTGCCCCCTTCACATGGGCAGACTGCCATGAGAGCGAGGTCGAGGTCGACAACCAGAGGCGACAACAGTCATGTGACCCCCGGCAACTGTATGAGTGCAAAGATTTCTTAAGAGGAGGAAGAGGAGAGGAGGAATATGAGGAGGAAGAGGAGAGACCGTCTTTCATGTGCTGCCAGGGTCTGTCAAGAATGCCTCAACGATGTCGCTGCGACGCCATTCAACAACTATTCGACCAAGCTCAGGAAGATCAAACTTATACTTCTGATAATAATCGACGTACTGCAGGAAGGCAAGGAGAGCGTGAACGACAAGAGCAGCAGCAATTACAGAGAGCAAGACAACTCCCTGAACGTTGCAACGTCTCACCCAGCCGCTGCAACATCCGACGAAGCAGAGAACATTCTTCCGGTAATTACCCTCCTCCTCCACCATTTTCTGCAATTCATTACAATTATTTATAACTGATTACATATATTGTTGTTTGTGTTGGCTGCAGGCATTTTCATGCCAGGGACTGTTTAGTAGACAACTACTATGTATGTAGTTCTACAGATATAAATAAAATGTCTCTGCTCATCTCCTTTTCATCAAGCGCGTAGCACAGAGCTTATTGTCGTGTGAGTAAATGTGATAGAAGAGCGGGTTTATCCTCATATGTAAATCAGCTCAGGCTTCAAAGCTTTTTGATGAATCAATAAATTTATAGTTTCTTTCCGAGAATATCATATAATCTATGTTATTTTCCATGAGGAAAATAATTTAAGTATTTTGTGATGTCATGAATTTGAAATTCGTAAACAATAGAGAGAGAGATATTAACAAAAATAGAGAAAGATATTAACAATAGAGAAAGATATTAATAATTCAGATATACAACCTCTATTTTATTATTAGGCATATCGTAGTTACAAAAATCTATAATAATAGAACTAAAGAGAGTTTAAGTTGTGATTTCTATTTAGATAATGTAACTCTTATTGTGATCATTAAATAATTATAATTTAGATATATTCAACCAGAACAATTTTTTTTTAAATATCCACTTCAAATTTAAGATTATAGGTTGGTTATTTATGGTTTCAGCAAACTTCTATAGAATTGTTAATATCTCTCTCTATTGTTCTGATCAGTTAATAAAAAAAATTAAATGTCCACTTCATATTTGGAAGCATGGATTTCGTCTTTGGAGGTCCAAAGAAAATATATTTTTTCATTTTTTCAAATACATTACATTTAGAATCAAATTGTAAATGAAGTCCAGAACACACAATAGAAATTATATCTATATCTATTTATATAGATATGTATGTATTTATATGTCTATGTCTTCGTGGGATTCCAAATTTATTTGCACTTCTGTAGCTAAGCAGTGATGATTAAGCTTCTTCCCCTATTCTAATTTTCTGTTTTTTTTAAATCAATTTTGTTGAAGTTCTAAGATTGATCGGTATTTTTACTCAAAATTATGAGATTGATCAATTTAGGTTCAGCCTTAGTCGGGATCCACTTGAACTAGTGAAATTGACGTTGAGTAGCATGTCCGTCCATGTGAAAGACCATGGAATTGTTGACATCCGTTGATTTTTTTTTCCACTGTGCAGCGTTGCTACAGATTTGTACTGCCCTTTCATCGAACAACCCAGAACAATGCACACAACAACCACGCTTTGATTGTGTCGATTAACAGAGAACATTTCGTAATTTCTGGCCATGCTTCCAAAATGTGCGCCAATTGATTTTGCTCTGAAGGTTTTTCAGATTCAATGGGTTCACCTACCTTTACCACTGTGGGAGGCACTGTTACTGAATTTTGCGTTCGTGGCATTCAAATTCGGGTTGCATGCAAGGCAGTCAGTCCATTGTGTGTTAATGGGTGCTGTCGGTTTGGTGTTGGGTAATGAGATTAATAGAAGGACCTCTGTGATATTGGAGTGCAGTTTTTTTTATCGAGCCTTCCCTCCGAAGGAATTATATCTAACTCCTAACCTAGAGGGTGTGTGCTTGAAATAGAAACAATATTATGAACACACACAAATTCACAAGAAAAATATAAAAACAAGTCTTTGTATTAAAAATACTCCAGAGCACTTCAGTGCCTTCTCTTGTTTTTCTTGTTTTTTGAATTACAAAATGAAACTTCTTGTTACGCCGAAGGTGTTCCCCTATGGGAAAGGTATTTCCAGACGTTTCTGAGACTGTGTTAAAGTTGACGGCCATCTAGACGTTTTTTCAATGCAATTAATTTTGACGGCCGTTTGGATGTTTTCACAATTCTGACTATTCTAAACGGTTGCTTTTCATTTTTTTTCCTTACACTTGGCAACGAATGGTTAATAGGTCTGAAACGCTAGCGAACGGTTAACAGGTTGGAAACACCGTTTATATTATTACGCAAGGAAAATGATAGGTCTAGAACATCGTTTAGCTCTCCACATAAATGTGTCATCTCCTAAGATTGACATCGGCGGGAATTAAATCCATTTGATTCTCTTCTTTTAAGGGGCTTGATCGCGTTTTAATGTTGTTAAGCCCCGAAGGAATACCCAAATCTTATGTGGAAGACTAATGCAATCCTTTCTCCGCCATTAAAACAACCAGAAATTTCTCAGTTTTGAAATACTGTGAGTCTTACGATTTTAAATTCCTTTCTCCCCCTTTAAGAAAAGCTAAATATTTATCAGAATTAAAATTCCTTTCAAACAACTAAAGAATTCCAGATATTTTTGAAATAAAAACTTCAAACCGTGTGAAAATAAATCCCTTCCGTATAGGCTCTCATATAAGTTTGACTTCTTACGGCCAAATTTGCTGCCAAATTCACCAAAGTTTTCTCCTTTGCTAAATATGTTAAATAATTTAAGGGGCATAGTTTTATTCTAACATCCGAGGAATGGTAAAATTATCTTTTCAGTTATTTTAATTCATTCTTTTTGAAATTTTAAGGTTAGCACGGTTCATGTTTGAAAAGAAAAGAAGAGTGAGTAAACTAAAGAATATTCGGGCAGATATTTGATTTGTTTTGTTAAGTCAACAGTTTGTGTAGGTTGAAAAAATTGTTTTGTAGCGGATAAGTAAGCTTATAATTATTACGTTAATTATGCCGAAAGGCATATTCACTTTAGGGAAAGGGCTCCCCTTCTCTGACATTGATGGCGACAGTGACGGACGAGATGAATTCATCGAGCCATCTTTCTTAGCGGGCTGGTGAGTTTCGTGCTGGAAAAACAGGAGACGGTGCTCATCCACACCACCTTTTCTCACTATGACCTCGCCAAGACATATTTCATGGACATGGAGAAGGGGAGACTACACTCTGGGAATGAACTCAAGAACTTGTGCATTAAGCTTGTTGAATGTCATCTTATTTTCAAGAGCAACCGGTGCCGATGATGCCTTTGTTGGGTTAAGATTTAATTTTTTGAAGCTTTTCAACATAGCATCATCTTCCTCATTTAGGGTTTTATAAGAAAAAAATTTCTCCATGGATTTCCTCGAGGGCAACAATTACATCACTTGCTTGCGATGTAAATGCATTGATGGTTTACATGAATACTTTGAGTTTCCCATCGGACCCCATGCCCATAAATCTTATTCTTTTCTAAATGATAGAAGGGGTGATGAACCTACAAAATAAAGATTAATTTAGGGAAAGAGAATGAAGAGCGAGCAACAAAGCAACTTACTTGAGCATTGTCGTATCCAAGGCCTATTTAACGGTGAGTTCTAGGTGTCTGATTTCTGAACATCCCAAATCCACCCTGGAGCTGAGCATGCACATATGGTTGAAGAGAAACGAAGAAGAAGATGTTCGAGGTGGAGCAGCGAGGTAGATAAAAAAGAGGTCGAGAAAAAGGAGAAAAACCAACAAATAGATGCAAAGAAGAAAAATAACTAATTGAGGATAAATCTAAAATATTTATGTAACTTGGAAATCATAAAATTTCATTATGCCGAGAGGCATTTGCACATGCGAAATGCTCCACCACTTCTGACAACTGCCGAGGCATGGATGCGAGAGATGAATTGATCGACGAAGCATGAACTTGCATATGCCCTTCACATGGTTGCCAATGGTTCGACAGTTAAATCATTTCCAAAATAAGAAATAAATTATTTTTTCGCATGTACCTGCTAAAGAATTTTTTCCTAAATTCATCGATTAGCCATTTTGGAGTAGACTAGTGGTTCGACAGTTAATTCTTTTCCGAAATAAGAAATAAATCATTTTTTCACATGTACCTACTAGAGAATATTTTTCCTGATTTCATCACTTAGGGGTTTTCTGCGTGGGTGTATTCATTTGAACAAGCCCTAACGATTGTAATTTGGGGGTGAAGTCAGGAGCTAGCGCATAAAGCTAGCAAACCGATGAGTTCTTTTCAATAGAAATTACGGTGCGGTCCTCCTTTACATCGACTGTGCACAGGATGCTTTTTCCCTAAACAAAGTCGAAGATGGATTTATAATAGACTCCTTTTGGGCCGTTCCCGGACATGGTTTTCAGAATGTACTCATATCTTTTTGGATCCGTGGTGACCACAAAAAATGGTTTCCCATCCATGGAGGCCTTAACTATAGCATGCGATGTACAACAAAGGGTGAACAAAAGGAGGAGTAGAAGTGTCGGTGTGATAAAGAAATCATGTATTTTCCTAGCAGCTACGAGTGATGATAGCAATTGTTGATGAGTTGGCAAACCACAAGTTTCAAATGTTGAAACTCCTTTACTCTCCTATTACCAAATCATTTTTTTTGAAACACAGGGAAGACTGACTCATAATAGGTTGACTATGAATCTTTTGCAACACACTTTTTCTCTGCATCAACAAAAAAATCATGCTTTGTGCATATTTATGGATTGAAACATGCCTTATAAATGGTATTGATAGCTCTATTGTTGACATTGTTTACGGAAATTCGTTTTTTCCCCCTCTTTTGTCTTTAATTATTGTCAACAAATTTGATCGATATTTTTTGTCTGCTTCAATTTTCTTTTCCGCTCCCCAATATTTCACTTTCGGCGTTAACATCGCACACATCTCGTGCGATTGCTAGTTATATAATTGTGGTGTAAACAAAAATAAAACATACTAACATGGTGACATAGATATCAAGACCAATCTCATGATGACATCAACAAGCCTAAACATTCAAATAATAACTTATTGTCCTACTTATAAGGAAGACAATAAATATAAACCCACATAAATATTTCAACCCAAAACAACCATTCCCTTTACCTATGTGTCAGTAGATCTGAGCTAGTATGAACCATCATGGAAAGACGAGTCATTAGGCACATACACCCAGAAAGTAGAGATTACAAGGAGGAAGACATCAAACGCCTTTATGAATAGACTATGTCATCTCTAATACCAAGAACAACATTATAGAATGCATTGATTTCAGGATATAGACAAATTTTGCTGCAAAAAAATAACATAGATGGATTTGATTGAAAAAATTGTGATTTCAAAAATCTATTTATGTCGAAGGTTTTTTTTTCTTATCAATGGGCTGCCCTAATTTTTTTTGCAATTTATTTCGTACATTTTGTTTGTTGTTAATCTTTGAATAATTTATTTCCTATAATTTTTACAATTTCTCTTAGGGTTTACACAACTTACCCCATGGTTTACACAATTTATCCTAGGGTTTTTAGAATCTATCCTACAATTTACATAATTAATCTTGGGGTTTTTATAATTTATTTAGGGTTTAAATAATTTCTCCTAAATCTATCATAGTGTTTACACAATTCTTATGGTTACTAGTTTATACAATTTACCATATGGTCTACACAATTTACTCTAGGGTTTACACAATTTATCCGAGGGTTTTTAAAATTTATTTAGGATTTAAATAATTTCTCCTTAAATCTATCTTAGGGTTTACACAATTTCTCCCAAGAATTGCATTTTTCTTTATAAGGTTTACATAAATTATTAACCAAATTGAGACGAAAATATACATACATGTAATATGAGATTTGTCACATACTCTTCATCTTCTGGTGAAGAGTTTTCTTGGTGAAGAGTTTTCTTGCCATGAAGGTTATAGTTTTGCTCCATGACTATGTCGGTATGCCAAAATTTTACACTATTTTCCTTTGTGTCGTATTTTTTCATTTATACTCTTTCTCTCTCCTCTCCCTTTTTGATGTTTTTTAAAATTTTTATTTCTCCTCTCCTTACCCTTTTAATTTTCTTCTTTCCCTTTCTCCTTTCCTCTTGTCGTTGTTAAAATGAAATGAAACAAAGTGAGATATCATTTTGCCATCCCACTTTATGTTTTTCAAAGTGAGGGGTTGATGTGGCCCGTCCTCTTTTATTTATAAAGTTAGGGGTGACAGTGACACAAATGTAGAGCAAAAGTGACACAATTTGCATCATTTTTGCACCACATTTGCGGCACTATTATCACATCACAATTGCGTTGGATTTTCTATCGAAATTGGGAGAAAAGAAATAGGGAATGATGCGAATTCGACACAAATTATGACATTATTTGCACTATATGTAGAAGTGAAAGAGTAATAACATGCGTTAGAAATCTTATTAAGATGGTTACTACACCCCATTAAAGACAAATAACAATCTCATCGCACCCAAGCCAACACATAGATAAAACCAAACATCATTTCTAGTTTCATTGTGTTAACATCTAGAATTTACGTTTTTTCTTTTTATCTTCTATTACTTCTACACTACCAACCAACCAATAAGCCCCCATCTTTCAACATAGGTTATGTTCAGGCATGGGTCTATTGTGTTTTGATGGGTTCAATCTTCAATAGAAAGATGTCACTCACACATTCAAAAGCAATTTCGCCTTTCCCCCATCTAATATAACATCCCAAATTGAAATTAATAACACGAAAACATTGAGTGCATGAACAATTAATTTTCTTTGACAAATTAAATATCAAATATATGAAATATCCATCTTTCTCTACGGAGAAGAGGATTCATTTCACAAAATTCATCTAAAAAGTGTAACCCAGCCTCATTTTTTTTTAAAATAGTACCTAAGTATCTCCTAAAATTTGTAACTTAATAGGTGGAGCCACAAAATCCCTTTCACCATCCCCTCCAATACAATCATTTTGATAAAAAAAATATATTTCTGCAATTTCCACATCTAAACATTTTGATTAATTTCTTCAATTTGATTAATTTCTTCAATAGAAGACTGAATATATCAAGCATATATATAACTGTCAGTATTTTCTTAGCCCCGCGAGGGTTTCAACGAACGAATTCGATTTTTCGTCGCGGAGTCTAATATCACTCACAGGATCGAATCTCTTTACGCAAGAATCCTAATCGACCGACTTTTAACTTATCCTGTAAGTCCTAACACATTTTTTCTGTTCCTACAAGCTTTAATTTTACGTTTATGTTTTTTGTGGGTTCGATCGTATTATTTCGGCATCCGTATTGAAAGATTCATCAGAAATAAATGATCTTAAAAATTCTACGAAAAAAAATCCCTTTAAATGATTGCGTCACTTATGCGCACACAATGCTACTTTCATATTCTGTATGGTAAGATTTGCTCTGAAAAAACTCTTAGTACTCTATCATGAATTGTTTTTGTTTGTAGAGGAATGGTGTATGCAACGTTTGCAAGGTTTAGTGGATTGTTTGTTTGTATGGAGGTTTTGAACCCTGTCATGAATTTAGGTTATTTTTCACGAACTTTCTTTAAGATGTCTTTTTGCATTAAATATTTTGTAAGGTCTGAACAAACCATTCACGAACCTGCTTTAAGATGTCGTTTTGCATCCCATTTTGTAAGATTTTTACGAACCATTACACTTCTACCGTCTCTTTTAAGTAAAGGTAGTTTTTACACTAGTACCCTCTCTTTCAGGTAAAGGTAGTTTTTAAGGTCATGGCCTATCGAGCATGCTAATACCAGTGTATGAGGCTCTCCCTTAGTAAGTAGGGTATTTTTTTCACTTTATCTCGAAGGTAGTTTTTTTAGATCACGGCCTAGCCAGCATGCTAAAGTCAGTGTAAGAGGCTAACCTAAAGAAAGAAGTGGACTTTTTCACGTTACCATATCTATATATTACTCGATCAGAAACTTTCCCAGGAATACATGACTTGAAAATTCCGGATAACATGTGTTTATATATACTGCTAAAATTTTCTACTCAGTTTTGAGTTCTCTACCAAGCTAGTGAGTATGCCATATGGATGTAGATTCCTTTTTCTTGTCTTAATAGTTAGGAATGTTGCTATTCAAAGAAACCGGATAAGGTTCTGTGCTTGATTAACTGTATGGACTGGTTATGTTGCATGCATTTGGTTTATGATGGGTTAATTAAGGGTTCTATATGAGGTCCTCATCCATACTGGAGAAAATTGAACCGTGCATTACATTCTGCTTCCCCCTGTTGAAAGAAACGCATCGGCTGACTGCTGTTGTCCGTTAAAAAGACCGGAAACACCTATGTTTGGAATCTTTAAAATTTCTTGTTTTCATTAAAATTGTAATATTTTATGTATATTTTAGTAAACCGGTTCATAAGTTTTAAACCAGTCTGGTTCCGATCTTATTCCGGTTCGATTCCGGTCCGACTCTAGGCCGGTTCCGGGTCCGGTTCCGATTTTTAAAACATTGCTCCCAAGGAATCTGTTGATGTCCAACGCTAAGCATCTGTGATCATCTGTTGTCATACAACATGCATAAATATGTATGTGAGAGCCAACAAAATGGCATCTAGAGTTGTTTTGCAAATTGCTGCAGCGTGAGAATTGTAGTTCTTAACCTGAATGGTGTTTTTCATGCAGAGTAAGCCTAAAGGTTGTTGTAGAAATATGTTATCCTCTCATAATAGCCTAGTGGTGCTCCATAGTTGAGCCTTTCCTTGTAATCTTGCATTTATCTTTGAGGGAGTTTTCACGCATGATGGGATTCTTCCAGGCAAGGGTGTGCATAGTGATGTGTGTGCCCTAATCTTTTTCTTTTTCTTTTTCCCATTGTTGTTCATTTCTTTCATGTTTAATTCTAATTTCATCACTAAAGAAAAAACAGTGCAACTTTATATATTGCTGATTCCATATGCAGAGCACTTAGGAACAACAGCTTTTTTGGATGATTTCAATCAAAGTAATTAAGTGTGTATTTGGTGAATCATTCGTATAACCAAGTTTATTATAAATCAGTTATTAGTGATAAAATACTAAATAAAGATGTGTATAACTTGACCAAGACAAACGAGTTGTGTTGTGATATACATGGACTCTTCACCTTCCGTTGGTTACACGGCTTGACTGCTAGGTGTGCGGTATGTTGACAGATGTTCTGGCATAATGCTAGCCCTAGAAATGCCACCTGAAACGACACAAAGCATCCACATGGCTGGCTTGACTACCACGTGCAGGGTATGTTGACAAATGATCTCGTATAATGTGACCCTGGGAAATACCACCTAGCATGACACGGAGTGTCCACAATGCACATGGCCATTGCGAGTTTTGGATGTTCCGTGCAGGGGATGATCTGTGCGGCATGTTTATGGGTGTTTCATGCGTTGTCGATGCTGTCTAGGGGTTGCACACATCATGCGGGATGGCACAATGTTGTGTAGACTGCACAAATGTGGCGCTGCATGGAATGTTAGTTGTGGCAAATGACATCGAGATAGGGCCTCAATTATTTTGAGGTGCTGGCCCATTTTTGATGAAGGAAGCAATGTTGTCTTCTGAGGTGTGCAACATGTATCCTGGGGCTGCGCGGAGAGCGCATGATGTGAGGGATTGTGTGGAGTTGCGCAAGTGACCAAGGTGCTCCTGGTAAGAGTGCGGACTGAAGTGGATATGCATGGATCAATTCGTCCAAGTTCTTTGAAATGAAATGCATTTTGTTTGTAATTGTAGTTTTTTATTTGTGTTTTTTGAATCTTCAAAAAAAAGTAGTGTTTCTTATTTTGTTTTCTTTTATCTTATGACTCTCTTTTCATCTGAGCTGGTATGCTATTTTTTTCTTTATATTATTTCCTAGTACTGTCAATGCTCATTGAACTTGATTTTTTTTTCTATGGTAGTGTCTCTTTCACGGAGTTAATGAGGCGTTCTTCTGTTCTGTAGGAATAAATGAATAAGACTTCCCCTTTTATAATTGTTTTGTATGGTTATGCGGTTGTAACCGCTAACTAACTTTGTAACCGTCTTTGCATAATAAATACCCGGACACACAACCCATTTGAACAGTGTGTATTCCGGTTTTCTCTTCAATCATTCTTTACATATTTATTCGGTTTATTCTCTCTCTCCGCAAATTCTAACAGTGGTATCAGAGCGTGGGTCAAGCAAAGAGAGGGAGGAAGAAAGATATTTTCGTGAGTCCCATTAGGGCACGCTGTACAGTCGCGAATCAGAAGAATACAGTCACGAAAATCACGCTGTACTCGCGTTTTTCTATTAAAAAAAAAAAGTCACGAAAATACAGTCGCGAATGGCACGTTTTTCAGGAAATTAACAGTATCTTCGAGCACGAAAATACAGTCTCGAATGGCATGCTTTTCAGGAAAATAACAGCATTTTCAAGCACAAATAGTCAGATTTTAATAGCCACGAAAAATCGTGATTTTAGACATTTTTACAGTTGTGATTTGTGCTAATATGGTGCATTATTACAGTCACGAATTGCTAGGGCACAAACATTTTTCACAGACATAAGGCTGGAAAGACGCAGAAGCAAAAAGACTACCTGCGCTAGGGCACGGAACTGTGCAACTGGTATTTTATTTTATTTTATTTATTCATTGCCAAAATACGCAGTTGTATTTATTCTATTTTATTAAAATGGAAATGCCCATAGAAAAATATTCTGGTCTAAATTTTCATACATGGAGAGTGAAAATACAAATGCAACTTATGAATAAAAATTTGTGGGGCATTGTAAACGGGAAAGAGACAACACCTACCGATGCATCGAAATTGTTAGAATGGCAAAGCAGAGATGATAGAGCAAAAGCTATTATTGGCCTTGCTCTCTCTGACTCTGAACTTCATCATGTAGACCTAGACAAATCATCGAAGGAAATTTGGGATACTCTAAATAAATTATTTGGAGCGAAAGGAGTTAATGCCAAATTTTCCCTGAAACTTCAGTTATATAGGTTCAAAATGGATGATGGAATCTCTATGTTAAGCCACATCAATAATCTAAGGTCCTTGATCAGACAACTAGCAGAAGTGAAAGCTGCAATTGAGGACGAAGATGCCAAAGCTATCTTATTAAATAGTTTGTCTTCAAAATATAGCAATGTAGTTTTTACCCTCAGTCAAATTCAATCTCAATCTTTGGATGATATGATAACAGCTCTTCTAGCCGAGGAAAAACGAACTACAGAGGATGCAGAAGGTCATTCCCAACAAGAAAGTGCATTCTATTCTAGAACCAGAAAATATCATAAAAGATCAGATAAGTCGGAGATTGAATGTCATTATTGTAAGAAAAGAGGTCACACAACATTGGATTGTCGTGTTCGAGCCAATGATGTGCTCAAGGGTAAAGTCATATCAAATACAACCAATATAGCCATGGTTGAAAACTCACCAGATGCAAGAAGGCAGTGAGGACAGTGACGAATATGTGCTATAAAGATGCTCTAAACTTTGAAGGCAAGAAAGGATACAGGGTAGATGAAGCTCGGTATGGATGGTTGCTTAGATAGTTTGGGAGACTGTGGATCTTGGGAATTATACCCTCACGAGGGTCATGAGACAACTTGATGGAGCTTGCGGATGGCTCAGTATGGATGGTTGTCCAATAATTCGGGAGATTCGGGGTTCGGGGAGGTGGAATCCGGGAACTCGGGAATTCAGCTCAGGAACTACACCTTTACGAAGGTTACGAAGCAGCTTGATGGAACCCTACCTTATCATAGCATTGCTTTCAAAGTGAAAGTGTTTGAAGATTGCTTAGTTCTGTTTTGTTAAATTGTTTGTTTTTGAGTTATGTAGGGTAAGTCTTAAGAGGGGGTGTAGGAATAAATGAATAAGACTTCCCCTTTTATAATTGTTTTGTATGGTTATGTGGTTGTAACCGCTAACTAATTTTGTAACCGTCTTTGCATAATAAATACCTGGACACACAACCCATTTGAACAATGTGTATTCCGGTTTTCTCTTCAATTATTCTTTACACATTTATTCGGTTTATTCTCTCACTCCGCAAATTCTAACATGTTCTTTGTTTTGGGAGTGTAATTGCATGCTACGTTCCATAGTCCAATTCCAGAATTGGGATCGCACTATATATGAAATAAGATGCAGCAGCATTCTTGTTTCTTTACATAGTCATAATTTCGTATTTATGCTATTATCTATGTTAACCAGAAATGAATAACAGCAAATGGTAATGGAACAAGAAAGCAAGTAGGGAGAGTTTAAAATCGTCCTCTCTCCTTATTATCCAGATAAGAACAATGATTGGTTTTACATTAATAAAGATAAACAATATGCATAAGTGTTGTAAATTTGTAATTATAGCAGTCAGCTATGTCATTGTCACATGCAAGGAATTCACTCTGTTTTTATGAAGTTTGTTTTGGGATGGTGAAGGCTTATTTTCTAGACTGCACAGAAACGCCCTTGGGGTCCTCGTACCAGCCTGGAAACGTAACAGGTACTGGTACGAGTACTGGTATGCTGTGGGTGTGGATGGGTATGTACCCACAGTGGCAGGGTACGCTACAGGTATGGTTTTGCTGTACCTGTAGCGTACCCTGCCACTGTGGGTACATACCCAGCCGTACCCATGGCCTCAATACTTCTTTTTTAAAAGACAACTCAATAAAACATAAAAAATATGCAATTTTTTTAATTTTAAAGTATTAAAACTTAAAAACTTGAATGTATTATGTTATTTACTACCATAACTTGAATGAAATGCTCAGAACTCAAAATTATATTCAGTACATGTTTTATATTATATAATCTCTGCTCCTGATTTTCATGTACATCTTGATAAATTAGAAATGTTGTATTAGTAGAAAAATTATAGGATGAAGCTATTATTGTAATCTTCTGAGTTACATCCTTCATCACTTTCAACTTCAAGCTTCAAACATTATGCATCAATAAGCTTCAAACATTTTAAATTCAAGTTTTTAAGTTTTAATTTTAAAGTATAAAACTTAAAAACTTGAATGTATTATGTTATTTACTATCATGTTTTGAACATTATGAATCAATACAAACTCAAGTCTCAATTCTCAAAGTATTGGAAATTTCAAATCTGTTTTCATCTTCTATGAATGATTTTAAGTTGTATCATTGTATGAGTATTAAATTTCAATAAGTACGCAATGTATGAGAACTAAATTTCAATATTTATGCAAATGCTTCTATATACATATTTATATATTTATATACATACATATATATAATGTACCCAACAGCGTACCATACCCAAGTACCCGTACCGAAATTTGCAGTCTAGGCGATGAAGTGAAGATCGTAGCCTTTAATCTTTGCAGTATAGCCTATTTTGTGTAGCAATAGGGGTGCCATACTTGTGGGGACCATTAGAGTGCATTGTTTTAATTGTTTTTGAAGCAGTGCATGTAATCTAAGAAAGGGGGGTGCCCACTTTGGAAGAGATGGAAGGGACAATTCTGAAGAACTGGCCCTAGATTTGGTGGATCGTTGTAAAGACATCTTGGAATATGATATGAGTTATTTTCTGCAGTCTGCAAGTAGCTTCTGCTTCTGCAACAGCACAAAGAGGACGAAATCCCTCATTTGCATACGGATTTGAGGACGGAATCCCTCAGCTTCTCAACTGGGGGAATTCCATTCTAGGGGTTGTAGTGGTCATTCACAAGTGCCTAAAGTGCTGTTCTGCCAGTTCAACTCCAGTTACAATTGTATTCGGCCACTGGTATATTTCTTATTGTTATGTCAGGGTTAGGAAATAATAAAATAAAAGACTGCTTTTTAAGCATTACGGTTTGCTGTTTTTACTTTTAAAAAAATCAGATTATCACTGTTGTTATAAAAGTTAATTTTATCAATAATGCTGCACTAGGATTTAAAAGAAATATCCAGATTTGACAGAAGTAACCATTTTTCAAAGATATATACAAGGTTCGTGAGTACATGATTGATAATAACTGTTCATGCCTCATGTTGGAGAAACATAGGGAAGACAAAAGTGCTAAAATTTCTGAATTCCTTGCCTTATATGGTGGACATGCATTCTTATGAGTGCATTCTTCGGAACTCGAGAGAAGAAATCGAAACTATGGTACCACTGAAATATGCGTCAAGTCTAAATCCTACATGCAAAATACAAAAGAGCTAAAGTGGAACATTGTACTATAAATAGGCTCTTATGTCATTAGAGTGGAGCATGGCTACTCATGCAATTAGAGTGGGGTATATTATGAGTTGGAAGATGTCTTTGTACATTAGGTCTACGGAGATTGTATCTTGGCCAATTGCTAACAATTATACTGATTATTTTAAGGAAGACTTCATCTTTTGGACCGAGTTCGGCACCCATACCTCCTCAAGAAAGTTATCTTCTCTCCTATCCTGAGCTGATATTTCAATGATCAGCTTCAGTTCTCTAACCTTCCCCATTGTATAAGCAATTAGTATTTATAAATTATGCCGTATGTTCAAAGTTGGTTAATTATCAGGAAAAAGAAAATTTTATTTTTTTCACTATAAAAGTAGGGTATATGTATGGTTGTCAAGATGTTTTGTACATAGGTCTACGTGAGATTGTATCTTGGGAAAAAATTAGCAACAATAGCATACTGTGCTTGAAGACTTTTTTTGGACCGAGTCGGCACCCATACCTCCTCAAGAAAGTTATCTTCTCTCCTATGATCTGAGAGCTAGAATGAGTTCCAATGATACTACAGTAGGCTATATCTTTCCCATTTATAAGTAATGTAGATTGCATAAATTAGCGCTTTTCTAGTCTGATAAACATAGCTAGGCTAGTTAAAAAAATCAGGTTTAAATATTCATTCATTTGTTTTAAGTTATGCATGAATGCAGGATAGGATTTACAAATGTTAATGAATGCAAGCAGGTGCCTATACTCACCACATGATGCTGTCATATAGGAACAGTGCTGCCCTGGAGATGGCTGGGTCTCTATCAAGAATCGCAACTCTGTCTCCTGTAAATGATCAAAACATCCACTTTCACGGGCATTTTAGATACAAATGACTTCTTGCAGGTATTCTATGCAGAGCTTCCAGGAGATTTAAACAGTGTCTTAGTTTCAGTGTAGGACATGTCCACATCCAATGTGGTCTTCTTTATGGGCAATTATTTACTGACAGTATATTTGGAGTCCCATCGGGTGATGAGTCTAGAGTACTGTTTCTTTGACTTGCAGAAAGATAAAAGAACAGGATTGAACATCAAGATATGGATCTACAAAGAGGAAATCTCACAGGAGCGTTAAATAGGATGCAACAGTTACTTAATGATGATCCTGGTACACTTTTGTTTGAATGCTTGATTCCAAACCATTTGGAATGATGGATACTCAACACAGACTTCTACAGATTATAAAAGCAATTTTTTTATTCCTTTTCATTGCAGACATTTACAACAGAGCTAAAGATACATGTTAAATCAACCGTTCAACTTGAAGATAAACAGCATATGACTGGTTTTAGCTACTCTCCTAAAAATGGAATGATTTCCATACCTTTTTGTAATAGGGGATCATATCTAACGATTACTTTCACAATGGAGGAGGAAGAGGCAATCTGTCTAAGTAAAATCATTAGCATGGATCAGCAAGCATGACACCATGCAGGAAAATTAATTTTTACTATGATAATATAAGGTCTGAGGATGTCACATTGGTGAACAGCTAAATCTGGCACTTCTGAACCTCGCATGAATTTGAATTTTCTAATATTGGATTTCTTCAATAACAACATGAACAGATACTTCCTAGCTCAAAAGCATTTTGTTACCGATCTCGTCACTTGATTGTTCAAGGGTGTCAAAGAAATTAGTTCATCTTTTTAACACGAAGTTGCATGGCAGCCAACCAAGATGTGAAAGCCTCCTTGCAATCCGTGTATGATTGTAACTGTTATGGATCAGTAACTTCCTGCTGGTAGTGGTGGTGGTGGTGGAATGGGTGGCGGAAGGGGCAGAGGTAGGGGTAATGGCGAGTCAGGAAGGGGACGTGTATTAGGTGGCCAAAAAAAGACATTTTCTGGGCATGCAAATGATAAAATAGTTTCATGATCCATCTGAACCACTTCATGATGGCAATAACAATGTTGCCATCCAAGTGTCGAACATATATGTTTTGCTAACTTTACCAATTGCTGAAGAGAACATTCTAAATGCTTAGTCAATCTTATGGCTTTGCTTGCCATCCCGTGATGCTGCATTCTATAAACCAGGTGTGGTAATGTCAATCTCTGCATTAAAATATACCTTGATTCCAATGTTTCGTCAACAGCAAATAGCAACTTTTTTGGATTGGAACCCATTTGCAGTCCATGATTAGCACCTTTGAACCCCCCTATCCAGCAATTCATTAAAATGTGAAATGGGTGGGTTTGGCAATGTTAAAATGTCTTAGAAAGAGAATGAAAAATAGGCTGAAACTAGACTTGATCAATTGACATGTTTAAATATACCACATTGAGTAAACATCTATGTATGATAATGCAATACCTCTCAGTGAGAATGCAATTACATTTAGCAATCTATTAAATTTCTGATCACAGCTGCAGTCAAAACATCATCGATTTCACTGTATGCATTCTTCATTGTACATTTTCGTAGAGATCCTTCATACCTGGACAAATATTGCACAGCTTACCACATGTGTTCAATTCATACCATACTACCTGGTGAAATTGATTAAGCTAATTAATCAGTCCTCTGCAGCTTAGCAAAAAAATACTTGCAAAAGAAAGTGGTACTATGATCTGTACATTTTAAATGTTTAGGAGTTGTTGTGCTTAATGTACTCCATGAGCCATAGGATGCATTAATAACAATGATGATATTCTTAAGAACAATTATCAAGTAGGCTTCCAAGGATAAGTCTCCATGTAAAGCTAAAAAAACCTCACATATAATTGCATCATTGCGAATAGTGATGATCGTCTACGATGATATTTTGGTTTGCTATAATGCATGCACTCTCACTGGAGATTATTTCTCATGTAACCCCTTGAACTCGAATAGTTCTGCTGCTATCATGCTAGTCTCTAGGTTTTCATCTAGTTCCAAATTTATTCATCAAAAAAGTACCTATTAATTCGCTAGTCCTCAATAAGTTATAAACTTTATAGTTTACTTTGGTCACTAGAGTACAATCTTTTGGTAGTTCTAAGGACGATGCATTACTGAAACACGTCATATATTCGATCAAATGATTTCAGCATAAGCTTACTAAGGAGAAGTCATGGTCTCGCGCCACCATATACACCATTCCCCCTGCGGGACAATTGACAGTTAACTCATAGTGTTCTAAGTCCATGATGCATTGCTGACAATGTCATAATTTATCAAAAGATTTCAGATAAGGTATCAAGGAAATGTACTACTGATGTTGACTCTTAGATTTTTCGTACAAAGCATTCATAGTATTTTGAGAACTGGGAAGTAGTTCAAGTTGCTTGGTTGTCTGCCACAGTGATATGAATAATCCTGCAATCATTGATATCATAGCTGATTTAACATTGCAATTAATTACAATCACTACATAATTTTAAATATAATGGAGTCTGTGTCTATTTTACCCTTTTCCTTCTCTTGCTACCCCTAAAGAAATCTTAATTATCCTCATCTGGCTTTTTTGTTAATCACCCCTACGTCTTTCAATATGGTTACTTCCTTTATCCGCATATTGAATTTTATTAGTTGATACTTGGTGGTTATCATTGAAGGTGGAACAGCAGATTTACACAATAAATTATTAATTCCTTCTATATTATTCAACGTGATATAATGGCTATTATATAGCCATGGAGGTAGGAAAACTACCTCCTACAAACAAGGAAACAATATCCCGTTTATAATATTACGGGTAGAAGAATTTAACCAACCAAACAATATAACTTACTAAATTATTTATGTAAGCACTAATAATAATTTCCCAACAATCATGTGGACCAAATCTGCCCCACAGGGGTCTTTAGAGGTTGGGGGGGTCTTTAGAGGTTGGACCTAAGTATCATTCTCCGACACCTTTTGAATTGCAGCTGTCTTATATAATGTTGTTTATGCAAATTGTCTTCCCGTAATGTGATGCAGTTTTTTCCATTTTCAGGTTGTTCCCCCGGTATCTCCCAATCAGCTTCTAATGTTTTACATCAATCTTTTAACATCTTTATTTATTCATTTTCTTTTCATTATCTATTTTAATTTTTTGGTATAAATGTTGATCCTAAATTTATTCAACCATATTGAATTTTTCCATCCTAGTTCCTATGAAAACTAGTACAGATATTTTAAATACATATATCTGAAATATGTCAAGCGATGTGAATCTCAATGTCATTATCTAGGCTTTTTCACATACTACACTGATTAAAAATTATATTACTTTCTCCCACCATTTTCCTTGGTATCAATCCGGCCACATCGTTGTGTTGGGCTTCAAAAATCTTCTTGGAGAAAAGAATGGGCTTCACACTTCACTATATTTCCAAGATATTATGATTTTTCGGTTGACTTCCCCAAGCAAAATGAAAAAACCTTCCAAGTGACGGTCAAATGGACATCAAATATAAGGTTTAAATTATAAAGTAAAAAATAAAAGTAAACATGCTCATGCCGTTACATCCCACCCCCTGCTGCCATCATAGAATGCCTTCTGGTGTAAAAAGTTATCACTTCTGCAGCAATATGGGTCAACTGATGAACTTGTGGATTTAATACCTACCTCAATTGTAACACCTGATAGAGTGGTTGGAAAGTCTTCTATTTCATATTTTTATCTCCTTCTGGATTCACATCCCATATGGGCTCACAATACTAACTGCCTCATTAAATTATCTACCTCTGGGTTAAATGCCTGCAACTTTTGCTTTATACCACTTGGATTAGCCATACTTCCAAATTCCCTCCAATATTTCTACCACTAGATTTGGAATTTCTTCCCACGATGGCATTCCTCCATGATTTTTCTAGACAATATTTCCTCATTTGACTAGTCTTGTCTGGTTATAGTCATCTGCACCTACTTCCTGTTTTATTTACATTTCATTCCATGTATAAAATTGCTGGATATGCCTTATATATTCTTATGCTCCTTACATATTCATATGAACCTATGTTCTTATTTCCTTCTGTTGACTGTATTTTGGGTTTTCATTCTTTTCTCTAAAATTCATGGTTACCCTGCATTGACAGAAAAATCGTGACAGGAAAATTGTGTGCAGGAAAATCCTGGCTTCCATCCACAGGAAAAATCATGAAGGCGGCGAATAATACCATCCACAGGAAAATCGTGAAGGCACAGGAAAATAATCGTGAAAGCACTGGAAAATCGTGAGGGCACAAGAATTTCGTGGCTCGTGAAGAATCGTTGCTGTGAGGGCACAGAATAATTGTGGGGGCACAGAATAATCGTGGCTCAAGCTACCGCTTATGCATACACAAGCTAACCAGTCTGCTTGTTTGGGTGTTTTGGGCGGGTCTCCTCTCATTCTGACACCAATACAAACTGTCTACCCACAAGGTCTTCCTCCTTCCACCATGTCTTCCTCGACATTCTCCCCTTCCACTTCTGCAATGCAGGTTACCCCTATTGCTGGCAAAATGGAACATGGACATCAGAACGGGGGCCTCCCCAGCACTATTGCAGAATTAATTAGCAGATTGGAAACATTGGAGTCGTCTAATCGAGCTCTCCGGACTGAAGTTTTCGAACTCACGTCTCGGATGGAGAAGGTCAAGGTGGATAACATATCTTTGCGAAGACAATCGCAGAGGCCAACACACACACCAAACCTATAGCTGCCAACGATCAACTACAAGCGAAAATTTCAGACTTAAAACACAAGTAGGAGGAAATTTCAACTCAATAGGAAAATCTCAAGAAACAAGCGGACGCGTGGGTCTAGGTAGTGAAGGGGAAAGACAAAAATACCCCCCTTGCAGCGGTGGAAGTAGTACAAGCTAAATTAGTGGAGGAGAGAACCAGACGAGCCAGGGAGCTCAACCTCAAGGTGAGAGGGCTGCCCACACCTCCTCCTTCTTCAGACCCCGTGGTCATCGCTATAGACTTTATCACAGGAAGTTTGGGGCTGCCTGATGTGAGGCTCGATAGAGCTTGGTTCGGGCTGGTGATGTAGGAGCATCACCATGGAGCTCTAGAATACAGTGAAGTCTGAATAAGCCTATAAAAGGCATTAAGCAAAAAACTAGGAATTGTCAAAGTTTTCTATCTCCATTTTATTATTGTTCAAGTTCAAATTTGAATGTATATTGTCATAGTAAAAGTGAAAGCATTGTAACCAGGGGTAATATGTCAAGTTTGACTAGGTATGGGAGGTTGAATAGGTGTGTATGAGTTGGCATGAGCTAGATAAGGTCATGAAGACCAGAAGAATAGATATGTAACGAGTGTGAGGTATTATTAGATGAATATTATTCATTCTTGCTATGATTAGAGGCATGGTTGAGCCTTCTTAGGGTGACTTAGTCAACTTTGAAGCTAGTTGAGCTTCTTAAGGAGCTAGAATAGGTATGCAAAACACAATGAAGGGAAGGATTTCGACAGAGGAAGCTTGGAACAAGTTGAAGGATGATGAATAATGAAGGTATGATGTTTAAAAAGAGGAATTTGCCTTGTTTCAATGAAATTTGCATGTTTCTTAATAGACTGTGCTGAGAACCCTGGCAGAACAGCGGTCTCAAAACCCTTAATGCTATGTATTTATGTTGAATCTCTCGACTGTTAAGATGGAAATAGTCTACAGGTGCCAAGGATCATCTCCATAATTTTTATAAGCCTTGAAGTGCTTGACAAGAAATTATATTGCATTTAATTCTGTCTCGGCCATGATTTAGGGCCTTCGATATCTTTTTATTCCTCCAATGGAATTGGCTATAAACTTCGTTATCTCTGTCTCCTATTGAATTAGAGATCTCTAGAGTTTCGTGGTGATTGGTGTGGTACAATAGAAGATCTAGTTGACAGTTATTTCGAGCTAAAATTTCATGTCACAATGTACAGTAATGAGGGGAGACAGTCAAATTTCTCATTGTAACCAGATAAATTATGAACCTAGGTTGATATGGAGGTGGACTTAGATCCAATTTATGAGTTTAAAGGATCTTAGAAATAAATGTAACAAGGGGAATGTCACCATTTGAGGAAAAGACTGACTATACAGAGCTTTCTAGGACAGTACCAAACCACTTAAAGGCCAATAAAGGAGGTGAATTGGACAGAATTAGCCATAGGACAGTATATGAAGGTCATGGGCACCTCAATTATGACGAGAGAGGCCTATTGAACAGTTAAGCATGCCATGCCAACCTACAAGTTGCATTACAGGTCTTGAATTGGTAATAAGAAGCTTGAGGGCAGAGTATAGGAAAGATCGAAGGAAAACCCGAACCGCGTACTTGACGCAGTTGTAGGGGAGTCTGACTATGTCCCAGAAATACATATAACATCTACTCAAAGATGTATGAATTCCCCCAATGATCCTAGCCGCGTGTTTAACGCTTAATTCGCAGAGCACATGTCCCAAGAAGGATGCATAAAAGTGTCATACATAACATTACCTTATTTTTGTAAGAAGATCCTGCTTGAGTGAATTGGTGGGTCAAGAGGAAGAGTTTATAGAACTCCCAGGGTGTTGAAGATGCATGTATAAGTTGGCTATGATCATGTTAGACCTCACATATCTGGTGATGAGCATACTATAGTCTTGAAGACACCATATTGACCTACAAAGAGGAAAGACAAGGACTGTATAGGTGGCTCAAAAGGATGGATTGTAGGTATACATCTCAGGGAGGATGTATGATAGTGGGAGTATCCAAACACTCTAGACTATGCTCCCTTATTCATCTTGTTGTTAGAAGCAACAATAAGCTTAAAGCTTGGTATGGTGACGCAAATCCTTCAAGTAGCATGATTCACGATAGAGGTAAGTAATGCTGAGGTCTTCCAAGAAATAGTTCAAGTGACTGCTGAAATAGTGTATTTCATGCGGAGCTCACAGGGTGGATATTTCTTAAGACCCCGCTTCGAGACATGAATTGACCAATATACATGGGGAACTCATCGTCAAGACTGAAGTGCACAAACCTGATAACTAGCAGAGATTCTAGAACTTGTTGATAAGAAGTCGTATCATTCGTGAACCACTATATTAGAGGCTATAAGACAAGGCACCGACCTTGCATACTCACGAAGTCTAGAACATGCATTAAGAAGGGCGGAAGACTCATAGAATGAGTTGAAGCTATGAACAAGCTGAGCCAAGATAGTTGTATGTCAGTTAAGACCAAGGTTGTGTGGACAAGAATAAGGGTGAAGGGTTACGAATCTCAAGAAGTCAAGTTTGGAGGTTTGAGCTAATGGACTAGATGGAGTGAGTGTGTAGCAAATGAATGAAAGACAACTTCTATATGACTTCGTATTGTTAGATGATGTATACCCTGGCAGGTCAAGGCAGTGGTTGTAGGTAGATTTTCTTAGCAAGGACGCTCACAAAGATGATCCAGTAGATGATTACTGTTAGTTCACTTTTTCTGGAGACAGCATTGAGCTAATTTCAGAGATTGGCATCAATGACTGCTTTCACAATGTACGTGGTCAGATTGAAGGAAGGAAGAGGTACTGCTAAAGATTTTCAAGAAGAATGAACCTGATAAGAGAATAAGAAGGCTATTTCATCCAGTTCAGAGAAATTGAGATCTTAAGAGAGGCTTGCTGGCATGAGAGCACCCCTAGACAGGCTTCCCATGTTCTGCAATGATAAGATGGCTTTGAAGAAGATGCAGGCAGGTAGAAAAACTGCACAGAACTTGCTTGGACAAGAGAGAGCTGAAATAAGGAGGCACTTTCCCATCCTTTGGGAAAGACACTTGTAGGAGAGAGTCCTGGATAGGCTAGAACATAGAGAGAGCCCAGGTACCTAACCGTTCATTTCTTCAAGCCAAGAATTAAGCTTCATGACTTGAAGAAGTTTATTGAACAGAAGATCAAGATAATGAGTGGCCTAGTGATCATGAAGGGAAGATACAGAAGACTACTGAAGGCATGATGTGAAATGATTTTGAGGCCAGGAGATAGGCATGTTGTGGCAGAAGTCTCTATTTTGCAGGGTATCCAAGAACTCAGTCTGTACCAAGTTCCTGAATCCATGATGGATGACAATCAAGCAATCTATACTCATGAGTATGAAGGACATGTGGTTAAGCACACTCCTTTGCAGGACCTGATTGGAGCATTCAGAATGAGAGGGATGATCTGAAGCTGAAGAGGAAGCTCCAGTCAAAGAATGACTAAGGTCTGGTTGGACAGGATGGTTCGAGAATTCAAAGGCATTATGGATATATAATCCTCTTCTAAGGATGATTCAACACCAAGAAGAGAAGCATCTATTCCAAGGTCAGAAACACCATGGTGAAGACCCCTAAAGAGTCATCAATACAAGGACCTGCAGTTCTACTCCTTCTTCATCCATTTCAAGTGTACCATGAAGGAAATGCTCAAGGAGGTTAAAAGGAATTGCATGGAAAGTGACCCTCAAAGAAAGCAGGCAGAGTTGCCTATTGACCAGAGAACATCATTGAATTCTCAATGAAAGTGGGAAGAAACGAATACCAAGAAGCTTGAAGTCTCCTGAAGATCCAGCTGAGATAAAGACTAAAGAAATCCAGAGCACTGAGCTTTCAAGTGAGTTGACTCTTCTGCCGCAAGCCCCAAGTGCCCCATTCTCAAATGAGTAACAGCTGATAAATTGTTGCAGACCTTGAGCGTCATGAGCATTCTGTCTCTTGGTCCCCTTGACTAGGTCCTACTGATGGGGGCATCTTCCTCTTTTGCAAAGAAAAGATGCAACCTTTGGTTGACAAAAGGAAGAGGAAAATCTTTCCTCATAATGGAAGGCCAAATCGAGATGCTGTTGCAGCTTTGTTGGACCATTCGTGCCAAGAAAAGAACTACCTCAAGAATAGTGTTTGAATGCTCAAGGTCAAAATTCCTGGATTTGATTATGAGCCATGGAAGATAAATCAGATGAGGACTTGCAGTATCGGACTTAGAGCTCTCGAGAATCCCAATGGGAGAGTCTACCCCTGAAGGTGAAATTCACAACCTCCAGGGAAGAAGTGACAAGAGTCATGGGAGAATAGAGAAAGAAGCAACAAACTATGGAACAAATTGGAAGAACAGGCCCAATTCTCACAAGTTTCATCAAGTCTCTTTTGTCTAAGGACAAAGTTTGAAGACCCTGGACCCCATTGGTCTGACTCTCCACCTCCTGTAATTCTAAGAGATGAAGTGCACAGTATCAAGCAAGATGAACAATGTATTCTGTTTATGGCAAGGAGCTATTATAAGCTGGATGCAGGATAGACATGCTTGTTGCTGGATTAAACTTCATGGATGAAGCTTTCAAACTCCATGAAAAGGTGATGGAAATGTGAAACTGAAGACTTTCAAGAAGGAATCATTGATAAAGAAGCTCAAACAATATGGAGCAGTGCATAGTAATGACTCAACAGGCAATGAAAGTTTTGTTGGACGAGTAAAGTCTTTGATGATGCAAAGGAAACTGTCGAAGATCCTGAAGACTACAGACAAGTGGATATGGGATCAGAGTCAG
This sequence comes from Taxus chinensis, assembly GCA_019776745.2. Lineage (NCBI taxonomy): Eukaryota > Viridiplantae > Streptophyta > Pinopsida > Cupressales > Taxaceae > Taxus > Taxus chinensis. The sequence goes on from CM034149.1 coordinate 18,294,696, forward strand.
GTTGGAGGAGGCTTTGGGAAGAACTGAAGAACATGCAGTCAAGGGCGAAGCTTTCAAGACACTGGTTATCTCTGCTTTCAAAGACATACACTGTCATCTTCAGTATGAGACTTCTGGTACTACCCTGATTCCTTGCAAGAAATCAAAGCTCAATTCAGAGCTTTTGTCAAACATATTATTGTTCAAGAAAGTTCCATCTCCTATTGTCAGGAGAAAATGAAGGAGATTGGCTCCTTCAATCTGCCAATGAAGAAGCAGACAAAGATTATCATAGTCATGAATAAGTTTGATAATGAGATGGAGAGTGTCATAAGGATACAATGAAGACTCAGATACGAAAGACGTAGTCCCTCGTGGCAAGAGATTATAGCTGAGGACCCATTATTCAGAGTTCAGGCTAGCAAGAATTCTAAAGGCATGGAGTCCCTCTCAGTGACTTAGACCACCTGTCTTCTTCTCCTTAGTTTTCTTCTTAAGGAGCTATTTCTAGGTATTCTCAGATTCATTCAATGAAGGGAGGTATTGCGAGTTAGGAAGTCCTTAACTAATCTTTATAAAAGAAGTATGATGTTAGAAAAGAGTAACTGACTTGTAAGCTTTAATGGCCTTTCACGCCATTTTGAGAACCCTGAAGAACTTCAAATTTGAATGTAAACGTTGTAAATAGATTATAAAGAAATCAATACAGAAGGTAAATCATTTCCAATGTTTGTCTATCTGATCTTGTTATTCCTAAGCTTGGCATTATTTTCTTGTGAAGATCATTTGTCTCAAGTTCGTTAGTCTTACCGATTGAATTACTATTCAACTTTGCAATATCTATTGATCTTGCTATAATTAGAGGAACTTTGAGTCCTTGAGTGGTGAATGGTGTGTACAATGTTAGAAATCTAGTTGACAGTTATTAAGCAGAGCTAGAATTGTGTCTTTAAATTCAGTAATCTTATTTATTTCAGATACAAATGAATCTTGTTTCAGATTGGACTGTGACTTCGATAATAAAGAATTACTCTGATATCTAAAAGGGGAATGTTGCCTTTCTGCTCTTTCCCGACTCTCATTTACCTCAGTTTTTGTAATTGATGACTGTCATAGAAAACACTTTCAGGATATCCAAGTTTAACCAACAAATAATGCTATGTACATTTGTAAATGAAGGTCATCGCACCTGAATTAAGACGGAAGGCCTATTGTCCCAGTTAAGCAGCCAGTGCCAAGGACAAGTTCATCTCCAGGTCTTGAATTTAATAAGAAGTCCTATATGAAGCTCGAGGGCAGAGTATAGGAAATTATGAAGGAAAACAATTCTGTCTTGACCATCAATTATAGGGGAGTCTCTTTTTATTCCTAGATGGAATTACCTATAAACTTTGTTATCTCAAAGTCTCGTATTGAATTCCCCCAGATGATCTCTATGAGTCATATAACCTGGTAATTGCAGAGCCAGTACCATAGAAGGATGCATAAAAGAGTATGACAGTTAGTTGTAAGAGACCTAAAACTTGATGTGAATAGTGTACAGTAATGAAGGGAGAGAGTTTATAGAACTCCCAGGGTGTTGACCAGATGCATGTATGAAGTTGGCTGATGATGGAGGTGGACTTAGACCTCACATATTTGGTGATGAGCATACTATAGGATCTTGAAGACACCATAATTGACCTAACAAAGGGAAAGTCACCATTTGACTGTATAGACTGGCTCATAAAGGATGGATTGTAGGCTACAGTTACCGGAAACGCACGGTTAAAAGGCGGCAATAAAGGAGCGGGAGCGGGAGCAGAATTAGCTATAGGAGCAGGCCAGGGAGGTCATGGGCCACGCGTTTTTTAATTTTTTCCATGTTTTTTTCTTTTTTTGGCGCGATTTTGTTTTTTTCCTGTTTTGGCAATTTTTTCAAGTTTTTGGATTTTCAGGTGAAAAAACTTGCAAGTATGGTAATAAAAATTTGCCATTTTTGGAAAGGGTCGAGGGAAGATGTAGCAGCAAAAGACTTGGATGAGCCATAACTTTCATGTCTGTGGCTCCGTTGCAGGGGTGTCTGACTTTCTCTAAAAGTGATACCTATAACATTTCTCAAAGCTCTATGCATTGATGGCGATATTTTTCTTATTTTCATAAAATCCATTAATTGCAGATTTTTGGACCAAGCAACTTCTTGCAATCTTCTAAAAGAATCTTCTGAATTGTAATTTTACCTTCGTTTTGTGATATACTGTACATTATTAGGAAGAGTTTATAGTTAACTCCCAGGGTGTTGAACTTGTCTTTTATCTTGTTTTTCATATACATCATGTGGTTTATAATTAAATTCCTATTTAGAAGTGTTGAGCATTTACTATATTTTTTAATTTTTATACCAGTTTATTGTACTGCCGTATCAAAGGGGTCAAAAAAAAATTTGCCGTTTCCGCGTATCGGATACCCCGCTCCCCGCTCCCGTATCCAAAACGTTTCGGTAACTTAGATTGTAGGTATACATCTCAGGGAGGATGTATGATAGTGGGAGTATCCAAACACTCTAGACTATGCTCCCTTATTCATCTTGTTGTTAGAAGCAACAATATCCTTCAAGCTTGGTATGGTGTCAAATCCTTCAAGAGCACATTCCATAGAGGTAAATAATCTGATTCTTCCAAGAAATAGTTCAAGTGACTATGAATAGTGTGTTTGTTAGGAGTTATAAAGAGGAGGACATGAAGGGTTGTTTATAAACTAGCAGGGTGGATATTTCTTAAGGGTGAGTCAAGACTGAAGTGCATGAACCTGATAACTAGTAGAGTCCTAGAACTTGTTGATAATAAGTCATCTCATTCTTGAACCACTATATTAGAGGCTATAAGACAAGGCACTGACCTTGCATACTCATGAAGTCTAGAACATGCATTAAGAAGGGCGGAATACTCATAGAATGAACAAGCTGAACCAAGATAGTTGTATCTCAGTTAAGACCAAGGTTGTGTGGGGACAAGAATAAGGGTGAAAAGTTAAGAATCTCAAGAAGTCAAGTGTGGTGGTTTGAGCTAATGGACTAGATGGAGTGATTGTGTCTAGAGTATGATGAATGAGGTGAGGGACAATTGAGCTAAGGCTGCACCAGCTGGACTCCACCCTCTTTCTCCACTTCAAATTTATGGATGCCAGGCTCAGGGCGCTCAGAGCCAATGGCAAGCTTTTCTCTCTCCCCAATAAGGTCTTTCTCGATGAAGATGTCACTAGAGAACAGGTAGTGAAACTCAAAAAATCTTGCGAAATAGTGATGATAGCTAAGAAAGTAGGGAAGTGGGCAGTAATTCGCAATCTCAGGCCTGTCATTCGAGATACTTTTCCTCCAGGGTGGGTCCCCGGGTCCGGTCCAAAAGGATGGGCCCGTTGGGAGCGGCGTCGGAACAAGGGCATCTCCATCACTTGCTGGAACGGGAATGGGTCCTATTGGTCTTATTCGGGTACTCTATATGATACTCTAGGTCTTTCAGACCTTCTCTTTGTAACAGAGACTCACGCGAGCCTTGTTTGCCCTCTCCTGGACATCAGTGGTTATTACTGGCTCTCAGTCTACAGACGTGAAACTTGGAGCTCTCGAGGGGTTAGAGGTTCTAGAGGAGTTGCTTACCTGGTCAGGGAGTCTCTTTGGAGTAAGATTTCTGTGGTTGCAGAGGACAAGTTTGCCCCTTTTTTTGGTCAAGCTCAGACGTACTTCATCTCACCTCAGAGATATCTTCATTGTAGTCTGTTATTTTCCCCCCGCTTACTCTTCTTTTGCCATTCACAATGGCCCAGATGGAGACCCCTTCTTTGACTTATATACAAGCATTTCCCAGTACTCAGTGAGCGGGGAAGTCATCATCTTAGGGGACTTTAATGCACGTACTAGGAATCTCCAGGTTCCACTACATGACAGGATTGATGACGTACTTTGTATATCGGAAATGGACCTTGATTTGGTGGGTTTTCAATGGGATTTTGAGGATGTAGCACGGCCTTCGACGTCATACAACCAACATCTCCTACAGTTGGAAGAATTTCATGATTTGTTGATTCTTAATGGCATTTAGTGCTTCTCTGGGTCCTGCTTCTTCACTTGTAGACCTCAAGGTGGTGGGGCCAGCATGGTGGCTTACATCATGACTACCTCCAATCTGATTCCTTACATTTGCCATTTGTGTGTATCCCCCATTCCCCTTGCCGACCATGTGAGCCTTTCCTTCTTGTTACAGGTAATTCCCCCCATTCCCCGAACCCCTCCCATTGCCCTCGCCATATCATCTGAAAGTTTGATGAAGGTGACACTTGAGACTTCTCTTTTCACCTTCGTCAGCTTCTTCCCCCTACACCCCAATTTGCTTTACTCTCCTCTGGTGTGATGTTTGATACCCTTTCCTCTGCCATTCGCGGTGTTGCTCAGTGTTCTTTCCCCACTTCACTCCCACCCTTCCATCCATGAGGACTTGCCCCATGAACCAATTGTACGATGATGTCTGCAAAGCCCTTCACCGACAACTTCACTTTGCTTTTACACAAGCTCTCTCCTTCCTGTCCCTCAAATCTGACTACCACTGTCTACTCTGCCACAAGAAACACACCATCTCTCGCCGCCGATTTGAGCTCTGTGCTTCTCTTATGTATTCGCCTAAGCATTTATGGCATACCATTCTTCCCCACCATTCCTCTTTTCTCCAGGACTTACCTCCCAATTCCATGTTCACCCATGCTTCCACCCTCTATGATATTCCTGGCTAGCCCCACATATAGGTGTTTTCCCCTCCCCCTACCTGCCATATCTTTACCTACACGAATGTGAAGAAAGCCATTTTAGCCATGAACAGTAGTAGTGCAGCTGATGAGGAGGGCTTCCAAGCGGAATTTTTCAAGCACGGCTTGAACTCTCTTTACAACTACTTGGTTGATCTCTTTAATCAAGTTGTTTGTATAGGTTTTCCGAAGTCTTGGTCCCATCATATCATCCACCCTATCAACAAAATTGGGTCCCACTTCCGACCCAAATACCTATAAGACGATCATGGTTGGCCACATGTTCTCTAAGCTCTATGCCACGGTCCTCCACATGCGGCTTTCCGAGTTCCTGGAGCAATACCATTACAGAGCCAAGGGGCAAGCGGGGTTCTGGCCTACTTACTAGACTATTGATCACATCCTCACTCTTCGAGCCATCATTGAGGAGGCTCGTCACCGATCCTCTAAGGTCTTTTGTTCCTTCATTGATTATCGGAAAGCCTTTGACTCTGTGCCACGGGAAGCTCTCTTACGTAGACTCAGTGATGTCCGTATTTCCGAAACCCTTCTTACTACCATTATACGCCTGTACGAGGATGTTTTGGGCCGTTTTCACACTGCTGCCGGTTTTTTTGATTTCATCAGGAGTACTATAGGGGTTAAGTAGGGCTGCCCCTTATCACCTACTTTGTTTGGTATCCACATTGACGAGTTGGAGGACTTTCTCAGGGACCATATCCAGGAAGGTGATGTTTGTCTTCTTTACCAGGTGTTGATTTACATCCTCCTTTTTGCGGATGATTTTGTCTTCCTTGCCTCTTCCGTGGAGGGGCTGCAGAGACAATTGGACGCCTTAGCCCTCTATAACAACCATAGACAGCTGACGGTTAACTTTGGTAAAACCAAAGTCATGATCTTCAATGGGTTGAAGACTTCAGACTTCTATTTCTTCTACCGTGGGGAGGAAATTGAGATCACCTGCTCTTATACTTATCGGGGAGTTTTGTTTACTGCCCCTCGCTTCAGTCTTCGGTCTGCCTTACAACCCTGTGTCAACAAGGATTATGGCTCTTTGGCAATCTTGGAGAGACAGTGCTTCCGCCACCATTTCGAGGACATCTTGTTGAAGATGTCACTCTCGGATTCTCTCGTACGACCCACGGTTCTCTATGGTTCTGAGGTTTGGGGACCATCCTTGCTTGACTTTGATTGGGCTACAGTTGAGCGTGTCTAGATCCTCATGCTCAGACGCATCATCAGGTGCAGAGAGATAGTTCCGCATAATATCATCTTGGCCAAGTTCAAAGCTCATCCCTTTAGATTGTAGACTATATTTAGCTTGGTCTCACTTTTGCATCGCATCCGGGGTCTTTCAGGCTCTTCCACTGGCAGGTATAGGTATCTCTACCTTTCCTATCGTTCCTCGTAGGCTATTGCTCTTTCTGATCACAACGGTCATTCCCGCTGCTGGTATGCCGGAGTCTCGAGTCTTCTCTGATCTCCCGGGTTTCAGTTGGACTGTCTCCCACCTTACAAATACTCCCTTGACGCACCTGCCCACCTCTTACCGGGTAAACAGGATCTGCATAGGATTATCAGAGAAGACATTTACAGGCAATTCACCTAGCACACTTGGATCAGCCCTTCGGATGGCCTTCGCCCTAAGATGGCTTTCTATGGTGCACATTTTCTTGAGATCACAGACGGGCTTATCAGTTGGCCCGCGTATATCGCCAGACATTGGCTACAGGCATTCCGCATTACCCTAGGCCAGTTCAGAGTGGGCTCTCACAAGCTCTGTGTGGAGGATAACCAGCTGGACCGCTCTGAGAGGATTTGCCAGCTCTGTTCCCTCCGGGAGATTGAAACAAAGGATCACTTCATCTTCAAGTGTCCTATCTACCACGAGATCAAAGGGAGATTCCACTTCTTATTTCGGGAGCACCCGATTTTTACAAATTTCTTTAAGTATCGTGATCAACGGTGTCTTGCTCTCTACTTGCAGGAGGCTCTTATTCTCCAGAATGAGACCCTTTAGTCTCCTCCCAGATGAGTTGCTACTCTACAAATTACTTCTTTCTTTACGGTGCTTCCCTCGGCGAGGGGCATCAAGAGGCACTTTGATACCAACCCGGACTCTCAGACTAGATTTGTTAGGACTCGGGGGGTTACCTCCCAGTCCAGAGGTATTCATGATCACACTCGGTTGGGGGTCCCCTCTCAGAGGTCGCGTCCGTCCAGGAGAATGCAGAGGGCCCGCTCTGCTCGCCCTTCTTTTGGACATCGACGTCCCAGTCTTCCCACAATTTCAGTTGCAGGACACAGGCATATTACTAGCTACTTTCAGTCGACCTCGGATGCTAGGTGACAGTGTCAGTGGTGGGATTCTCTTGTCCCCCTCCTCTTCAGTTCCATCCATTTGCACTCTCCCGGCCACGACTGCTCTTGCTTCTCCTCCTTTCCTCTCTTTCTTCTTCTTTCTCCTTTTATTGTTTGGATGACCCCTTTGGGTCTCCCTTCTAGCACCTTTTGCATTGTACTGTACAGTCCCATTGACCTACTTTTGTGGTAATTTGTTGGACATTAATATAATTATGTTATCTTATCTAAGCAGTTCCTTTTCTTTTTTTGATAGTTTGAATGCAAATGACATCTATCACAGTTCACTAATATGCCATCGCTACGCAGTACCATTCTCTATTTATTGTACTGAGTCCTGACCCTCCGTGTTTCTTTTATTGTTTCTGGAAACAGCAAATGTAAATGCCTAAATCTTTGGGCCCTTAACATAGTGAGAGACACTTTGACTCATATCACAACATTTACTTACGAGGAGTAATGGGGACCGGGACAATCATCAGAATATATTATTTTCCGCCTATAATCTTATCTTCAAGTTCATTGAATACGAACAAATGCCAAAGGTCATAATTCAAATTGACTTATGATGCAATACTAAATACAATTGCTTTATGAATATGCTTGTAAAAGTGTCTACTGGTTTAGTCTTTCTCTTTTACATGGTTGGCACCTATGCTGTGCAAGCACTCTTGACCGGCCTTGAAAACATAAAGAACATGAATATCTCTTCCTCAGGTATGATGAGATCGGAATTGGATGCAATGAACCCGCTTCGAATGTAGCTGGGATGCCTGTGTAGGAAATAGCAGATTTACCCCTCCCCTTCTCCATCCCGAACCCCCTCCCCAAATTCAGCAAACAAAATAAAAAGACACTTGTTTTAAGGGTAAGAACAAAAATCTATCTAACAGCATCTAACCATAATTTCCCACATGTAAAAGGTGAAACAAAAGTAAATACCTCACTGTTGACAGTGGGAAGTTGAATTGTGAAGAAAACCCTCCAACTTAACCGGATGACCTTATTTTTTGTCATCTAATTGTTTGTCACTTGCACCTAACTAATCTCTGTCATTTCGTAATGGCTTCTAAATTTTATATATTTGATTGTAGACCATGCCTCATTTATGTGTTATAATCATAGTTACCAGGTTTGGCCGGATTTGATTGTAGACCATGCCTCATTTATGTGTTATAATTGTGTACTCAATTTAGATGCTATTTCACTTTTTGCAAATGTTTCCAATTATTTAGACTTACCTTTTTATATTGAATGGACACACATTTGAATGCACAAAAATGCATACTCACACCCTACGCTGTCATATACTTTTGTGAAAACTTTTGAGGTATTAATGTATGTATACCTTGTGAACATTTCTCCTCAATGCAAATATCCATATTTGTGCTGCAGTAATCTTATTAGGTTTTCTAACTCGGGCTTGGACATAGCTGGTATCCCTAAGCTACCCTTTACTGCTTTGGATTTTGACATGGACGAAGTAGAAACTATATTACACATGGTCGATGTATGTTCCAATATATAGAAGATGCATTTTTGATCAGTTCAAATACTCATTATTATCTGTTCACTCTTTGACAAAGAATTTAGACATCATTCGTATCAGGAATGTTTAACACACTGATTGGCTCATGCAGTGAACTTGCCATGTACTTGGGTGTCATTTTTGTTCTGTTTCAAGTTGAAAAATGCCTTGGATATATTATCCAAAATCTACATAATTAGAATTTGCAGGATGGAATTTTTGCATTGTGGCATATCATACTTTATGTAATGAGTCTTTTGATTATTTTTGGATGCTAATGCTTTTTAAGTTTTTTCCCTTGCTTATTTTATTCTTGGCTATTGTGGTTCAATAGTTTGGGCTTTGTTACCTGTATGCAAATTTGTCAAATTTTCTATCTTCTTGCCATATCCAATGACCTTTGTATGTGAGATTTGTAGTCCACTCCCCTAACTCCAATTAGTAAATAAAGCTGTATTATTTCCGTTGGTTTCTATGTGCATGCTTAGCCATCCCCCCATATGTGCTTTGTCAAGAGATTATTTACTATAATTCACAAGCAGATAAGATTGGTTGCATAACTACACACACGCACATATACAGAGAGGCTTATTTATGAAGTTCTAACCTGCTGGTTATTATTTATCTCAGGGGAGGACGGGCTGGTGGTTACAAAGAACTGGATGAAGCAGAGATTGAAGAGACAAGGCGAAGAAGACGAGAGGCTGAAGAGGCATGAATATTGAAGTTTATGTTCATTGTTGAGTTGATTAATTTGGTTCATTTTTAGCTGTGTGGAGTGTAGATTGACAATTTTTTTATGACCATATGTGACTTCTGTTGGGGCAGGATGATGGGGAGATGTATGATGAATTCGGTAATTTGAAGAAGAAGTTTCGCGCAAAAATGCAGCAGAATGATATCAATCAAACCGTGGCAGGTGTAGGAAAGGCTGGTTGGGATGATGAGGATTTGGGTGTGGTTGACAGGGAGGGCAGAGAGAAAAACAGGGACAGAGGAAGAGATTATCAGGATAGGGATCGAGGCAGGAGCAGGGATAGAGATGGATATAATGGTCATCGGTATTCTGGAGATGGCAGTGAAAGCTATTATGGAAAAGATGCTTCCCATGATAAGAAAGATAGCAGATATGATTATGAAAGAGGAAGAAGTGCAGATAGGGATCATTATAGTCACCGGGAAAGAGAACGGAGTAGAGACAGAGACAGGGAACGTGGGAGGGAGAAATCACGGGCAAAGGATCGTGACCGGGACAGAGATAGGAGTCATGACTATGACCGCTCCAAAGAGAGGGACTATGATTATGTTCATGATAGAGACAGAGACTATTCAAGGGAAAAAGATCGCAAATCAGAGAGGTCCTATTAGGATTATTCAGGATTTTTCGTCTTTAACCCTTTGAGTTTTACTCTTGCAAATATTGATAGGTCATAATATTGTTTTTGTGGTTTTCTATCTATAGTTTGTTCAATCAAAAGTTTTACTGTTTTCTTGCTTCTAATAAAATTATTTCTCTTTACTTATATTGGTCACCAATGAACCTGATTATAAATTTGTTTTGTGTATAATTGATGTGTAGGAAGCAATATTCTTTTTTATCAGCTATATGCATAAATCTTCTGGAGAAAAATATTCTCATTTTAGCTGCAGGATTAGTTTCTTCGCTGGGGAACAATTTTTTTTGTTCACTTGATTTTAGTAAAACCAGGTAGCTTAGGGGATTAGTTTGTTCACAGGGTACAATTGTTTTAATTCACTTGATTTTAAGTAAAACAAAATTTGTATGAACATTCTCTTTCCAAATCTGGTAAAGTGGTTTTGCCAGAATGAGCTTAAACATGACTTCTACAACTTTCAGAAGTCTGAAGCATGGACGTAGATTGGTACATGGAATTAGGTATACATATGCAATCCCTAAAATGTATGTGTAGGTTCAGTTTGCTTGGGTATTTTTTTGAAAATATGTCATTTTTGTTTGCCGCCTTCAAAGATTTATCAACCATTTGTGGAAAGGCTGTCTGTCAACTGAATATGCAGAATCCCGAATAGGCCTCTTCAATCTGGAATTAGTCTAATGCATGATAAGCATCTTCAATTTTGTTGGCATAGCTTGTTTTTGCCATTCTTTATTTTTTAATCCCATTTAGAGTACACGAACTATGTGGATGAAATTTAATTTGGTTGCTACACGTTTGTTGATGCTCCTTTTAATCTATGTTTTGTTTGAGCTCTCTTATATGAAGTCTATAAAGAGTGCAGTCGTTGGTCACTTTGTCACTCTGCATATTTGCAAATTCCATGTCAAATTCCATGTGTAAATATTAGTCATAGCAAACATGCTCCTGTCAATCTATGTTTTATTTGAGCTTTCTGATGTGAATTTCCATAAAGAGTGCAGTGTTTGTAGTTTAACTTAATTTTTTTGCAAAATACTGTTCAAATATAAGTCATGGCAAATTTGGTTTTGAGCAGCAATGTATTTGTTCTCATATTTGAGTGCACTTGTAAAAATATGTATAATACATGAACAAACCAGACCAAAACAACTCCATTGCTTGGTGAACGGGTCAAATATGAAATGATATGATTATCTTTGAAAGTATAAATGCTTAAAAAATATTCATGATAACCAGTAGAGAACTTAGGAGTAAGTGATTCAAACAAACAAGAAGACTTCTTTCCTGGTGAGTGCCTAACTTTGCAAATTGTGAAGGATCTCTGTTTTCTAACGTGCATCATAGGAGGGTTTTGTTTGGTTAATGAGGATTTACGTGTTGTCATGAACCACTGGTAAGATGAAAGCATGGAGAGGGGAATACAGTCTTGTGGGTGAAGTTTAGACCCTCGAAACGATCTTGAGTGGAAATTACAGTTTATTTTTAGATCTCGTAGCTTTATCAGACCTGCGACTAGGGTTTTGAGAGGAAATGTGGACTAAAAATCCTTAGGAGTGGAATATTACCTTGGAAACTTGGAGAAATCATTGTGAGAGAGCCCTTATGCTGTTAAGAGAATAAATTTTGAATTTCATTGGTGCAATGTTGTTATCTTCTTACCAGCCCCCTAGATGATTGAATGCACAGTTGGAAACCTAGCAAGAAGGATCAGTTTGTAAAGGAACTACCGTGAGGATCCTTAAACAAACCTACAAGGCTTAAACTTGCATAAATTGATGCTTATCAATCATGAGTGTTATCATCATCATCCTTTGTCCCATCATGTCTATACCATGGCCTTTCATGCTCCAAGGTCATCTAACTTCATGGAGTTTCCACAAGCACTTACCCTTGCTCCCATTTCTCTTGGTTCCCCTTCACTAGCTCTCATTCTTCATGAGCTGACATTAGCCATTTTTGGTCTGTCTTCCAACCCCCTTATAACCTCTTTGTCTCCTTCAAACACCTTTAACCGAGTTAGTCTAATCTTGTTGTTAATTCAAGAATGCAACCTACACACCATTTTCTTGCTACTCATAACTGTCCCTTAGCATTCATAACTAGTCTCTAGCGCTCATAAGCAAGATTTGGCTCCTTTAGTCTCTGATGACCCCTTCAATGGCATGCCCCTGGCGTTCATGATAAATAAGGTTAGATTACTCATAAAATGCATTCAAGACAACCCACTACCCCAATCTTCCTCTACTTTGCAAGACTACCTCATATCCCCTTAAGACCAAGTTCCTTGCTCAAATCATGGTTGGGCTGGGTTAGAGGTATCCACAAAAGTATGAAAACTTCATTAGCATTCTTTTAGACACCCAGTGGTGCATGTAAAATTTGAGGACCTAACTCCTTGATGTGCTCCTTCTATTCCCCCCTTTACTCTATTAGTTCACAATGCTCTTAGTAGCCCAGGGCAGTCCTTTGTTGGCTATAACTTCCCTTGCAAGAGTCTTTAGACTACAAACCATACTTCCCTGATACCCATATGAGAGTTCTTGAAGGTTGTGAAGTTTCATGATTAAACTCTTAAGGGTATCTCCCATTCTCTTTGTAACCGTGTCCTTGTAAATAGGCCTTTGACTGTGTTCCAGAACACATGGGAGGACTGTCAAGAATATCTAATTATTCCACCGAAGCAAATTCAAAATTCTTCTTTATTTAGTTAAAGGACATGCTCAAGATTGTTTCTTGCCATTTTTGGATTGAAACTCATGGATTTGGTACCTCAACTTCCAAACCCTAGCTCTATTACAGTGGAAACTCCCTTATGAACCCGAGAAAGGACATTTAGCAATAAATTTCTTAAAACTTCTACTCAAAGCATACAAGTTGAACCCAAGGTCTATTTTGAGGTGATTCAAAGGATAAACTTACTAGTGGGAGAAGATAGGCATGTAAAAACTTCCATCCACTCACCTTCTTACTGCCTTGCCCGAGCAAGCACACAGTCACAGTTTGCAAAGAGGCTCTTAACTATTATAACATGCATGCTTGGAGTTGTTTATTACTCTCACATAATGGTCACACATTATATTAGATATTCAATCCTTAAGGTCTCCTCTATGACCTGTGCATTCTTTGAAACAACCACCTTATCCCTAGTCACTGACTTGCTTAACCACAGTCCTGGTTCATTGTTTCAAGGATAACCCAATGTGCAAGAACTATCATGCTGCACACTCTTCAAGTTCTGAAATTGAGATCCATTACTTTTCCCTCAAGTGTATCAACCATCTATAACCTATCCATGCAACTCTTACCCACTCATGTTCTTATCACTGTTACAGTCAGGGTGTCATCAAACCAGGTGTTAGTTCAACAAGCCAATACAAGAAGGCTTTCTGTCATTGTCATGTAGTCAAATCCTTTGTATATTGCAAAGAGAAACCTTTTATATTCCTTGTGAAACTACAGAAAATGCTATTGAGAGGTTCTAATCACTTCAATAAGCATTCAAATGAACAAACTTCTCCATAGTTCTTTAAAGCAACTTAGAACCATTCACCCAAACAGAGTAACCTACAAAATTGAAGTTTCATATTGATCTCCCCAATATTTCTTACAAAATATCCTTCATACCTTCCTCCTATCACGAGGAATCTCTCTTGAATGATTCATTATTTGCTAAAAAAAACACAGTCAAGATCACAACAGAGTGTTGGTTTTATAAGAATGGACTCTCATTACTATCATTACTTACATGCACAATTATCTTATATTAATACTATCAAGAACACAACCATTAGGATCAGGGAACAAGTTTGCACCACATAGAGGCGATATCTTTTTGCTTGTATTCATACATTCTAAACTATGATAACAATACTTACTTTTCTCCTTCACAAAACAAAGAGTTTTTTCCATTTTTTCGTGTCCATTATAAGAAAAATTCCCTTTCTCCAACGAGGAATGAGCTTCCAAAACTGGTTCCCTCCTCTCCTCCTTCATAACTGTCCCTCTCATTTGAAATTCTCCCTTTTTCATGCTTGACACAAGGTGGTTACAATTTGATTCCCTTAACTCATTAGAGTTAGGGGTTGAGTTTCACAATGGACTCTAACTAAAAGAGGGTTAATACTCTTTTTACCTCTTGTTTGGTATCGAATGATCTCTTACCACCCTTAATGACATCATTTTCCACACTACAACTTTCAAGCAACACCTTTCATATTCAAATTTCAAATAGTCTCTTTTGGAGGGAAACTTGAAATTGCTTATCTAACACACTAGGAGGGTCTTAAAAGACCATGGAGGAGCTAATAACACCTATCTAGACCACTACAACCTTATTCAACCCTTTCTTAATACAAAATTACAAAATTGAAGCCTTTATAGTGATGCTCCTGCATCATACTCCCCTAGCAGGATAAATTTAAACCCCCATGGAGGTTTAGGTCTTCTTTCTCTTCTTCCAATCTCTCTCTTCCTTGGAATGATCTTCATTCTCTTGTTCTTCTTGACTCAATTGTACTTTTCCTTCATTTTCTTGTCTTTTTCCATCTTCTTTGATCATTCTTTGACTCTTGCATGGACAAACACAACTAGGAGAAACATTTTTTTTGATAGATAAATGCTTTTGACCGGAGCTATGAACCAGATGAATGCTTTTGATCGGAGCTGTGAACCAGAGTACAATCAACCAAGATATATCAATTAAGCTCAACAACTAGCAAACCACGAGCCGCCACACTTGAACATACGTTTAGCGAAACACGAGCCGCCACGCATGCACTCACCACAAGCGAACCATGAGCCGCCACCCTTGAACACACGTCTAGCGAATCATGAGCCACCACACATGCACACACTACAAGCGAACCACGAGCCACCATGCTTGAACACACATCTAGCGCAAGTCTTCTTGATCTAGAAAGTACCTTAGTGAAAACCAGTCTGCCAGCCGTGCCACCTCAGACATTACCACCCCGAACGGGGATTGTGCCTTAGTGGGATTTGAACCTGGGTGGAGCCGGAAACAACCATCCGAATTAATCGCTCCACCCAAACCTCATCAGCCAATTAGGAGCAACATTAGATGCAAGAGGATGAGACAAATTTGTCCCATTTTGGTCTTCTTTCATTCTTTCTTTGGGTTCTTTATAACATTTCAGATCTTCTTCTCTTAGTCTTGCTAATATCAATTGATTTCCTCCACATTTTCCCTCTTGTACTTGTATTTCACCTTCACCCTCTTTAGAGTTTTAATTTTTCAATTTTGCCAATGACTTTTCTTGCATTTCTATTCCATTTCCTTGCTTGCTAGTGCATCCCCTTAACTGATCTAAACATGTACCTGTCATGAATAGCTCCTCAATCCATTTTATTTCCTTATACAAGAAGATTTCACTCCCCTCTTCACTTGCTTCATCAAATTTAGGACTCATTTGGTCTTCTTCTTCTTTGAAATCACATGCTAATTCACTAAACTCAGCTTTCACTTCCTTTGCATTCACTTTATCTTCATCTTTCCTCATTTTTCTATCTTCCTCTTCTTGAATCTCATTCACATGTTCTTCATCATGCATGTTAGTGTTCAAAAGCAACTCATTCTCACCCTCAAATACTTCATTCTTTGCTTGCTCATCCAAGTTATTCACATTGGGTTGCTTACCTTGCTTTTCACTCACTTGCTTCTTTTGCCAAGTTCCTAGAGGCTTCCTTGTTCTTATTTTCTCTCTTTAACTCTCTACACTTGTTTTCTTGTCTCTTTAGGCTGATAAGTACATGTAGTTTTCAATCTTCCTTCTTGTCTCATAGGCTCGTTTGTGCTTACAAACCTTTTTTTCATTCTTCATTTCTTTATCTTCATCATTACATGCTTGTTCCACATTGAAATCTGATTTTGAATTTCCATTTCCTCATGTTTTCCACTGCATACCACAACCTCATTATCCTCTTTCTTGTATTTTATCCCTTGTTCACAAACAACGGACTTGTTAAGCCATTTAGGCATGATATATCCATGTTGAAACTCAAATTTTGAAGAACTAACCCCTTCTTTCATTGTGATATCTAGCATATCAAAGAGTTCACTAACATAACCATGTCCTTCTCTTTTTCCTTTTTACCATCCATTTTGTTTTTGCTCTTTTTCTTGTTTTCTCTCACTTGAATGATTTCCAAAGCACCATAAAGCTTTGCATTTTCCTCTTCTTCTTCACTAGCATGCTGGAGGATGTCTTCTACAACCTGCTCTTTACTTTCATCATATGCATTTGACTCAAAAGAGTCTTTTCTTGACTTTCACTTGCACTTTTCAAGGTCTTCTTCTTGATTTTATCCACAAAAGTCTTCATACCTGAATATACACATGCAAACACAACATTAGAATATAAAATCAGAGACCACATTGTCTCTATAAGTGCCTCACTCTTGGACACTTTCCTCCTTATCCACCCTTCATCACTAAGTGTTCCATTTTGCACTTCCCTTCTTCTCCATTCTTCTTCTTTCACTATGTTCTCCACTATGAAAACTCTCTTCTCTTCCTCATGTTTCTCACATAACAGCTCTCTTTCTCTTATGCCTCCATAGGCTCTCATGTCTTTGCTTCCTCCACTTCTTTTAGCATGTTTCACAAGTGACTTGATTGGCCACTTCACTCTCCTTTTCAAACTCCATCCACCTAGCTCATTTCTTGCTTGACTTCTTATCTGATTGCTTACCTGTAACCACATATTTTCTAACGCTTCCAACCTCTGCAAATCACTTCTCAACTCTGATATTTCTCTCTCCATTACTGAATCTTGCTTCACACTTCTTGTCTTCATAGCTGCAGCCCTTTCTTTGTGGTTAACCTGTGTAACTAAGCAATGTATTCTTTGCACAAAACCTTGTCAAATCCTTATTCTCTCTATTATGCCTGCTCTGATACCAAATGATGCATCATAGTGGTGGGAGTTTCAAGTTGGTTTTTTCTTCTGCAACCTGCTGTTCCACTTCCTTACTTTCTTCTTCTTTTCCAAGAAAAGTTAAAAGTATTACAATCACCTCTTCCTCATCCAAATTCCGAGTTTCCTCATACACTATCTCTTTATCAACTTCCTCTTCTTGCTTTATCATCCTCGTTTCTTCTTGCTTTGACTTCCTCTCTTCTTTTCTTATCTCTTTTCTCAGTTGCTCTCAATTTCTCTTTCTCATAAGTAGCTCTATAGGCCACTTTGCTTTCCTCTTAACCACTAATCCGACTTGTTCCTATGCTTTTCTCTCGCTTTCTGTCATCTCTAACAACTTTCCCACAACTCTTTTCAACTCTGTGATCTCCTGCTGAAACCACAACTCTCTTTACTTCATCCTTTTCTCTTTTCTTTTCCTCTCTCTCTCTCTCTCTCTCTCTCTCTCTCTTCTTCTCTTTATGTGGCTAATCAACTTAACCAACTCTTCTATATCCATCTCTCTTTTTCTTCTTCTTCTCATTCACTTTTCTCTCTCTTCTCAAGTAAGTTATTTTCTTGCTTCTCTCTTTACACCTCACCTTGGCCTCACCATGTCTTTTGGTGTCTTCTTCACTCTCTTCTCAACCTCTTTTCACTCTTCTTTCACTCTTTCACTCTTCCATTTCTTCTAACCTGTCAATCTTCACACACATACTTCACAATTTCACTTGTTAGCCACAAAACAATCCAAATTTCAATCATCAAAGAAACTTCAAAAAGAGCCCAAGCTCTGATACCAAATGATGTCGAGAAGTTTACAAATTGTCATATAGTCAACTATTAATACGGGTCGATCACAATTTTCAACCTTACTTTGCAAAAGAGGATCACCAACTAGTCTAAAATGGCTAAGAAACTTGCCAACCTGAGCTACTATCCACCCAAGGAACCTTGCCACCTCAAGGTTATGGTTTACTCTGCCTCATATGCTCTCTACACGATCTCTTCACCCATGTATTAGTTCATCATCATAAAAAATGGCTTGCACTTACTTGCCTTGCTTGACTCTTCAACACCTCTTCACTAGTTCTTGGCTTCACTAACATCTTTTGGTATTTTGCTTCCTGAGAGTTTCCCACTGCTTAGTACCCTATCTTACACTCGAAACACTGTTAGAGACATCCACAAAATGCATCAAAAGGGTCTCTAAACTCTAGCTCTTACCATCTTATCCGATCCTGCCCTTCCTTGCCCTTAAGAACACACTTCTTTCTCACACATAGGCTATACACTTATGAAGCCACCCACAAAGTCTAACTAGACCCATTAGTTCACTCTTGGTATGCCTAAGGTGCTCCTAAAATTTGGGACCCCAACTCCTTCTTCAACTGCCTCTACTTCATTGTTTGCAATTTTTTCCTTAGAAGGACTAACTAGCCCGAGGTAGCCTTGCAACTCACATATATTTTGACACAAACCACTTCCAGACTCAATCTAACCATTTTTGACCACCTATCATGGAGTACATTAATCATACAAAATATCAAGGTCAGTCTCTAAACCTAAATGTGACTTCCTTTGTTAATCACTCCTCTTTATTAGCCTTGTCACTCTACTTAACCACCTTCTTCCAAATTGTCAAGCAAATATCACAACCTACCATTGAAAATCTAGAATTCCCTTTGAATATTCTAGTGGACTCTCTCAAGATCACTTCTACAAAATTTCGAGCCTTAATTCCTTGATTTGAGCTATCAATTTGTAAGCCTTAGCCATGCTCTACTGTACACCTCTGTAAAACCTGAGAATCTAACTTTTCCAATGACTTTTTGTAATGAGCAATCCAAGGCTCTAAATTTCATCCAAATCTCTTCTCTAACTTCGTGCACATCAATCTTGTGGCAGTGAGGCTTGAAACCCACTTTAAGACCCCCTTTTGCTCGAGTTACAAACTGTCATTGGTGATTGGCCTTCGCAGTCACAGTTAAGTAATACCTTATATCCATGAACTAGAGAAATACAACTATTTACTTAAATTGATACTCTCTTTGCCAATATTCCATTCAATGTCCCTCTTATCAACCCTATTCTTGATGTTCCTATTGGATTCTCACAGTCTAATAGGCTATATGCACAATATGAGTATGTTTTATAGCTACAACAGAAGGAAGATTCTTAAGAGACATGCTACTCATTCATATAGAAGCCAATGCAATCTCCTTCAAATAAAAATACATACTACATTCCTTCATTCAAGGATTTGTTCTAGTCACAAGAGGGTTTGTAAAAATACTTGAGAAAGGAAAACTTCCTTATGAAAACGTTTGGAACCAATTTCAAGATCTAAGTGTTATTTCTTGAGACTTGTAACACTATTCCTAAGTGATAAACCTTACCAGTGAGGCTTCATGCTCTTCCAAATGTGTAAAGACTTCGAGTTTTTCCTTACTTTTACTCTTTATACTGATTTTCATAGGTTTTCCAAGGTTTCTAACTAAAGTTAGCTCTTTCTTACCACTGTCAGATTCTCTGAAGGTTATAAAGGGTTAGATAGCCATTGAAAAATTGGTTTAAACCTCTTACACTTCAATTTCTCCTTACTCTCATCTCTTGCTTCCTCAACTTAGCTGTACACCATCATACCTTGTCTTAGATTTACAAGAAATACTACAACCAAATAATGATCAAGGTCAATCAAATACATGCATGAATTGTTATGAACATGTACGAGATATTACCAACTACAAAACACCATTATCAACTAAAATCACTAATTGAAATTTGAACCATGCCACTTTCTATAACTTCATACCCAAATTTGACCACATAGTTGGTTTGCAAACCAGTTCCCTTTATCTCCTAATTTTGGAGCTCTCTACTCCCTAAGTTTTGATCATTCAAATGATGGGGATAAACAATTACATTGAGGCTTATATAAACCTTCTCAATATTTCTCAATTGATTATTGGTCCATTAAACCTTTCATAATACATATATGATTTTTATTACAACATTAGAAGTAACTTGTGTAGGTTAGTTCTATAGGACCTAAACACTTGTCCACCATCATAACCTAAGTAAGACTCCTAGAGCCCACCAAGGCTTATTACAAGCTTATGAAATATCATGATGCTCCAAGAAAACACACCAACATGTTAAAACAAGTACAAAACTGCCCTCAAGATTCAAATTGTCATTTTGGAGGGAGATGACATAATTTGAATTTTTGAAGAAGTTAACACATCCTATGACCTCTAAATGACTCCTAAGACCTCTAACACAAATGACCAGGCTTAGAAAGCCAAATTTTTGTAATATTACCCATATGTACAAGTTGAGAGTTGATGCTCCTACATCATACTCCCAAGAGGAAGAAGTTTGAGTTCACTTTCTTTTTCTTCTTCCTTGATTTCCAATTTCTTTTTCTTCTTGACCTGATTTTCTTTCTTCTTTTTTGAGTTCTTTCCATCTTTAGTCTTCCCTCCCTTTGATTTTTCTTCTTCACTCTTTGCTTGCTTGTCTTGTTTTCATTTTCACTGTATTTGTCTTCAATTTTCTCTTCTTGATCTTTAAACACCCTACAATTCTCCTTATACAACACCAAATTTTATCAACAAACACAAAGTTAGAATGGTCAACTTGCCAAAATGCACCAAAACCCACAAGACTGTCCCAAATTTCTTATTTATATTAGAAATTTCTGTCAAGAATAACTTATTGTAAAATTTTCAAATCCCAATATCCCTATAAAAAACTTGCAAAATGTTTTCATTATTCTACCCTCCAAATTTCAAAACCTATATCTTGAAAACACGTTAGTTATACTCATTTTACCAGGTCTGAGCCTAATTTTGTGTTCTCATAATAGGGTCTAGTTTGAGTTTTTATCACAACTCCAGATAAACATAAAATAGAAAAAAAATGGTTAAAAACCGATTGCAAAAGGTCATCATCCTTCTACTATCCAAATTTCAGATCATTTGGAAGTGGAAATAAAAAGTTAACATAACTGTACCAAATCACTGTTTTAAGGTTTTTAAAAGCATACACTTGTTTATGACTGTCCTTTCTTCAACATTTCTTCTTCTTGCTTCAATCCAATCCCTCATAATGAATGTACCTTCATTTTTTTCCTATATACAACCTTCCAAAAAACCCTAGACATAATAAATAATTCAAATATTCACAAACAAGAATGTGATCCACACACACAAGTACTCAAATATGCATTCAAACACAATTTTACACAAACATGAAGCTTTTGTTAGATACAATCATGAAATTTGCATAACTTCAAGAGTCATTTGACTCAATTACATAGTTCTTCTCCCTCTCTACTTCCTCCACCAATTTTTTAACAACCTCTCATTCCCCTTTTCATTCAAATACATTTTTCTTTTATGAGAAGAGTAGGTAATTAGATTGAGAAACCATCTAACCTAACCATGCTTAGCCCAACCAAGTAAGATATATGGTCTAGTTAAGACATGGATTAGGTGTACACACATTTTATGTCTCTCATACATCATTTATTACCCTTAAACTAACAACTAAACCTACTAACCTACTAACATGACTCAAATACCATTTAAATATTCAAATGAGCCATTTTGGAGGGAAAACTTTGTATGAGCTCTCATTACAAATTCATGGGTCCAAATAGACTAAAATACCTTCTAAACATCATAAGACACCCTACTAATCCTATTCAAGCCAAAAATTGAATATATACAAGATGCTCCTGCATCATGCTCCCCATGTGGAGAGAATGATGCCACATACTAAAAGGCCTCTTTCTTCCTTCTTTTCCAATTATTATCCACTTGCTAAATTCTCTTCTTTATTGCTTCATTTTATTCATCTTTATCAGCTTCATGCATATTTTTCTCTTCCTCATGTCTTTATCATCTTCATCATTACTTGATCTTCAAAATTGATGTCTTTATGTTTTTTTCTCTTCATTTGAGCTCTTTCTAGAGTTGCCTTCTCAATGTTCTTCACCTCTTCTTCTAGTGTACTTAAAATCAAACATGAACATAAAACCTTAGATGTAAAAACAAGAGACTTTTGTGTCTCTTCACCTGCTCCTCTTTACTTTCATTTTCATTTTCAGTCTCTTCCTTCATTTTCTCAACTTTCTCTTCCTCGCACTTCATTCCTTCACCATTCAAAAAAATTTCTAGTGCTTGTATTTCAGTCTCTAGCTACTCTTTGTTCACATACACAATGAAATTTAGATTTCACACATTATTCATCAAGTTTCTCTTCAAAAATGTATTCTTCCTTCATCATTTTTCTGATTTATTTTTCTTCTTTCTTGTTTACCTTTTTTCCCATCATCCTTAGCTTCCTTTCTTCATTTCTTATCCTCTTCCTCTGCTGCAGTTTCTTTCTTTTCTCCACGAGTGAATTTATGCGCCACTTCACTACATTCTTCATCACTATTTCTATGCCTCATATTTGGTTCATCATTAATACTTCCAACAACTCCACATCTTCTCTTAATTTTATTATCTCTTCCTCCATCCACACTCTTCTCTTTTCTTATTTCTCTCTTCTTTCTTCTTTATCTCTCTCATATCTTTTTCCTTCCTCTCATTTCTCATATAATTAAGAAATTCTTTCACTAACTCTACTCTATCTTCATCCATCTTCACTAGACAAGTTTGTTTCACCTTGCCCAAGCCTCACCTAGGTTTCTCTCTTACATAGTCTTTTGACTTATTCTTTTCTTCACTTTTTTTCTTTTTCTTTTGAAAGGAACAATATGTATCATCACACACACAACTCTCAAAAGAAGACAATTTATCATATTAACAATTTCAAATCATTTCCATCTACTCATCCACTCTCACCAAAAATCTATTTACAAATGCATATATCAAAAGACTTTTTTTCTTACCAACAACTTCTTTCAAATTCCTTGATCTTCACACTTTGATACCACTATGATGCAGAGTATATAGAAACTTCAATCACTCTACAAGATGGATTATATGTCTAACTTCAGTTAAATTAATAACTTGAAAAAATGTGACTCTTCCTTCAATGCGAGGAACAACAAATTTGTGAAAAAATGACCTATGAAATTAAGACAATGCATTCAATATTGCATTCATGATTACTACACCCTATTTCACCTATCTCAACCTTATAGACCCTTGAAAACCGCAAGAATTTTCTAACTTGCTCTTTGTTGATAAAATTTGTCAATTTGGCTTCTCAAGAAGGTAAATGTTGAAATCTTATGAGTTATACCAATCTACAATTCAATCATGAAATCCAAAGGAATCCTTTTGGATACAATTTTGGGGGTTTGAAATGTGGGTAAAATGGTTTGGTTCCAACTCTTAGGGTGGATGACTTTTCCTTCCTTAACCACTCATCTCCCTAAGCCCTAACTTTCTTCTTACCAGTCCATGTCACGAGGCACAAATCTTAGTTTATATTTTGGTTCAAAGGACTCTCTTCCTTTAGAATAATAGTACCTCCCTGGACACCCATTTAGGTGCACATTAATAGTATAAAAAATATTCATATGAGCTTCCTTTGTAAAATTCTTCCCAAAACCCACTGTGTAAGTTCTCAATTTGGTCTCTGTTAGTAATGCTACAAAAACTTTCTCAGGAACTGTCATAAAATTTTTCTCCTTTATGATCAATATTATGCTTGATAAAATTCTTGAAGTATCTTGAGTTAGGAGACTATGTGGATGAAAGTTTTTATCTTGTGAACTTTTAGGCTCTGAGGAAGGTGTTTTAAGGCTCTCAAACTAGAATTATATCTGTAAATCCTAAGAGGGTTTTTCATAGTGCACCCGAGTGCAAACAATTCATGTCACCAAATTTACTATCATTGAACTTTAGCCAACATTCCTAGAAATTATTACAAAAAATTCTGATACACACGTTATAGAAAGTTATCCTGAACTTGCGAGTAGGTCCTTCATGGATTTCATAAAACACATGCTAGGTTTCTTCTCATACTAACCTGTCCTGTTCCTTAGAGAAAAAAGATAACACAAACACATTCAAGGATCTTATTTGAAGCCAAATAAATTCTTCCATTTCTTTTTATCATATGCACTTTGAGGATCTTGAAGCTCATAAGACACACCCTAAAATCTTTCTTACTCATACAGGCTGAAATGTTCACTTTCCTGTCCAAGAGTCTCGACTGTACTTGGCTTAAATAGCTAGACTAAGGTTGTATAATTTGTCTAATTGTAGACCTACAAGAGTTCTAACAGTGCTCAATTCACAATCATGTCAAGGATATTCCTTCATCAAAATTAAGTGCACACAAATTGGATTACACTTCCTTCACATCAATTGGTTCCATAAATTCTATACTTTCATAAAAAACATGCATTTCATGAAACTATACAAACACAATATTATACTGAATTGTAATAATGAGATTTAATGCCAAAACCATGTTTTCTTCCCTGTACACGTATTTGGAGCTCCAAATTATGATTCTTCTTGATTGATCAATTATTTATAAATAGTTACAAATGCAATTTTTTTACTGCCTCCTCAATTCGAGCTACCTGATCACAATTGACCTATTGGGTCATATGAAAGAAACATTTCAAGATGGAGGTTATATGCAAAGAAAGGGGCTCAAGTGGCAAGATTATAAGTTACAAGTACAAATGACTTGCCCCATAAAGAGACCTCCATGACACATGTTGTGACCTAACCATGACCTAATAACATGATTGAAGATACACACTTTAAACTTCTACTATGCTAGACTAAGAAATTCAAAAATTGGCATCAAAGAGAAATTCAAATTTTCAAACATTCAAATTGGAGGGAAACTCCCCTAATTTGAAATCTTGATCTTCTTGAGCTCACCAAACCCAAACCAAATGATACCTGGGACTCCTAAAGAATATTTACAAGCCAAAATTGACTATTCTAGTCCTAGACTAGCCCATTGGTAATGATGCCCTTGCATCATACTACCAAGGAGGGAAAAATAAACTTCCATGGAGTGTTTGCTTGTAAACTAATGCTATTGAGCTCCTTTCTTTCTCTGTTTCCAATTATCCATGACATTCTGAGAAGGTGCTCTGGATGGATTGTATGTATTGCCTCAGGTTTTCCTTGGAATTATACCTATGTCCTTTAGCAAGTTTTCTTCATCTCTTGAATGAGTTACCATCACAAGCTTCATTGACCTATCACATAGGAATGTACAATGTCCTTTCCAACCATTGGCCTAAGTTTAAACACCTTGATTTATGCTCCTCATGAAAGGATTCTCGATGCTCTTTGAATTTTATACCATGTTTAACACTTCCATTTTGCCTCTTTTTTATTCATTTCACCTCTCAAGATTGATAAAGTTTTGTAGCTCTTGTTCTGAATTATGCGCATCTCCATATGACTATTCTTTCATGATTTCTAGTCGCCATCACACCTACACTACACATCATCTTAAAGTAATGGGTTAGACTTAGAAAAATATGAGTTTCTTGCTCATGCCTCATACTTGATCACCATATCCTTCCTCATGCATGTATCTTCCCCTTGGTTCTTGCAACCTATGTGGTCTTCCATTGAATGTGTATTATCACTAATTGGCTATGATTGTACTTACTCCATTGCTAGATTCTGATTGCTTACAGGATTAGTCCATGGGTTGAGTGGTCTTCTTCCTTGCCTACCTAAAAAAACTTTCACCATTCTCCTTTGTGTTCCTGGCATGGTCTGTACATTCATCTTCATCACTCTTTCATTTTCATTTTCCTTTGCAAGTGACCTTGGTATTCATGTTCTCTACTTATCCACTTCCACAATGTCACATTGACACTACTGTGTCCCATTTGTTCTCATTCACTTCGTCTTCCTTTCCCTATTGAAAGAATGTCTTCAAACCCATGAACATGACTCTTGACTATTATTCAGGCCATACACATCTATCCTTCAATGGAGTTTTGCTTGTAAACTAATTATTTCCATCCTTCAAAAATGTATAAGTATTTTTCCACCCATCATGGATGGCTCTCTTGTCAAATTTCCATGTTCTTCCCTATAGAAGATTGCATGAATCCATGGGAAATATGTCACACAAAACTTGATCATGATATCTACCCACTTGAAAATCAACTAAACACTGTTGACTTCATTAACACATTAATGCCCTCTTTATGAACCCAGAAGACTCTTGTAATGGATTAGGATGCATTACATTATCTTCAAGTTTCATTTTTTTACCATCTCAAGTGGAGAATATATTATCAATACTACCATTATCAATAATTAGTTTGCAACATTTACCTTTTTCCTTGCACATGTTTCTAAACAATGTTCTCCTCTACATTGGTTCTTCGTGCTTGCTTGCATTCACCAAAGCTCTTCTCATCATCAATGCTTCTCTAGTTTCAGTTTCCTCCAGTAAGGATGGTGATGCTACACTCTCCTCTTCATATACATGTGCTTATTTGGTCTCTTACCTCATTGGATCCTTGATGCTGCTTACTTGCTTTTGGATATTCAGGGCATTCAAATAATCTATGTCCAGCAAATTTATTGCACTTGAAGCATCTTCCAGTGAATTCACCTCTGCCTCTTCCATATCCACCTTTTCCTCTGTATGAGTATCCACCTCTGAATAAACTTTGTGTTTGTGAACTATTCACTTGTTCCTCATTTGTTTTATGCTATTTTTGTCCTCTCCATGATTTGTAACTTCTTCCTCTTACTCCTCTTCCTCTTCCTCTCAAATATTGAGTTTGTTTTCTTAATACTTTATCCTCTACCCTTAAGGCTTCTTGATAAGATTCCTCTACTAATCTCAAATGAAATAAAATTATTTCTTATTGCATATTAAACCTCAAATAATTCACATACCTTACCACTTCTTCAGTATCATCATGTATATGAACAGACCTCATAGCTAGTTTGTAGAATTCATCAGTATAATCAACTACACTTAGTTCTCTTTGTCTCAAATTTTGTAACTTATTGAATAAACTAGTTTGATAGTCTGCAGGAATGAACTTACCTTTCAACTTGGATACCATCTTGTCCCACTTATTTATCTTTTATTTGTTTTTTCTGATTCTTTCTTGTTGCAAAAAGTCCCCCATACTGCAACATGTCCCGTAAACTCACTATAGAAGCTTCTAACACTTTTAGATTAATCACTATCATGCTTCAAGAAGTTTATCTCAACCTCCACTCTTTTACCTATAAAAACTACCCTTAAGGGTGCTTGAGAACAATGATTCTTGCTTGGGATATGGTTATATAATTCTAAAGACAAGCTTCATGATATAAACCCACATTCACATACCCTTTAGGCTAGCCAAAGTGTACTTCAAATTTTAGGCCTCCAATTGTTACCTTTCTCTCACAATCCAACTTTTTTTTTTCTAATGCTTTCTCTCTTACTAGGCCGAGTTCTTCACTCTGTCAGGTTTATCTTCCTCTACTTTGGGTTTCAAAGGATAAAAAATATCAAACATATATATGAATTTTAAGATATTTCAAAATATAACTTCTCTCTATCTCTGCATAGGAGGATCCAATCACAAGCCTAAATGGCTGAAAACTGTTATAAGTTGCTCAATCTTGTCAACTAACACTAGAAATGGCTTTCACCAAGTTTTTTCTAGACTACACCCTGTATGCAATTCCTTGTCTCACTAGAAACTCTTCACTCACTGCTGTTTTGGTCATCCAATGACTCATCACTCATAAAAAATGTCTTTGTACTCATTTCTCTTACTTACACTTACCCATGCTCCACTAGTCCCTTGCTCAATCTACCTTATTGTCCTCTTCAAATCCATTTAGCCTCCACCCCTATTCCAAAAACTCACATCACTGTTAGAAAAAACAAATAAATGCGTTCAAACATCCAAAACTCTCCATTACTCTTCTCTTTACAAGATCACCCTTATAGTTCTTAAGACAAGGTTGCTTGCTCCAACCATGAAAAAATTCTCTAGCACTACCCAAAAATATCTACCACCTTCTATAGTGATTTTCCACTACCCCTGATATTCCCTCAAAGTTTTATCCCTTAACTTCTTACACAATTCCTTTTAGCTTCCTTTTTGTATTGTTGCTTTATACCCTTATTAGGTCTATCTCTAGCAATTGTCAGTAATATCTTCATTTTTAGGAGGTTTCAATGCCAACCAAAGATATTTTTGAACACCCATTAAGGGTTTACAGGTTCAGGGAAATTCTCATTATCCAAATCCAAGGAAAAAGGGTAGTTCCTTTGTTAATCTACTCACTATACTAGCCTTTAGACTGTGTTCAACAACCTCCTCCCACACTGTCAAGAAGACATCCAACCATCAAAAAGAAAAATTCCCTTTTAATATCTCAATAGGATCACTAAACATCCTTACTTCCAAGTTTCAAGTTGGTTCTCTAATTTTTGTGCATTCAAAACATAAGCCCTAACTTTATCTCCATGAAACCCTCTCTGTGAACCCAAGAAGGGTATTTTAACTATAACTTCTCTAAAACTTTGAGTCAAGCCCCAAAATTTTCACACGAGGTCTGTTTTGAAGTTGTTAAGGGGTTAGGATTACGATTAGCTCACAAATCTCCCACAAACTTCCAATATTATCTCCTTTCCAATCAAGCTTGACTGTGCATGCTCGTGGAGGCAAGGGACTTAAGTCAAAGACATATGTGTTTTAAGTATTTATACAAGAGGAAGGGAATTAATCATATTAAATAAGTGGTAACCATTCACGAGGAGTATCATCTCCTTTTAAGAGAAATCTATTACCAACTATGTAAGAATGCAATACAAACAAACTCACTTCAGGTATTGCTTTGTCTCAGTCAAGTTACTTACAAAAATCCCCTTTATCCATGCAAGAGTGACTTGTGCTCCACAAATTTGGTACCACACAGATCATACCTCATAATACATGATTCAATTTTCACTCATATTAAGGAAGGCTGAATAAAGATCATTCTCAATCATGACCATTCTTCATAATCTAAAATGCCAATTTGAGTTCCTACCTACAACAAGGTTTATAATCAAATAAACAACATAAATACCATCAATTATCCATGAGTATAATGTGCGTATAGTATTACTAGCAAGAATAGGAGATGAATTCATAAGATAAGTCGTATATGTGTGCTTAGCCAGATTTTTCATAAAGAATCTATTGTATTCACTTCAAGCCTTTACATGTTCATCCTTCATTCTCCTTCCTCCTCTTCCTTCCATGAGGAATGAGTTTCAAATTTACTAACCCCTCCTATATTCGAGCTATCACAATGCATGTACTAACTAACTCCCATGTAACTGCCCTTACAACTCATTATGACTGAATTTTTAGTGACTCTTCAACTTCCATCACCTCTACATGTGTAACTGCCCAAACTTCATTGTTCTAAGCACCTTAATGATGCCTTACACACACAAAATAATCATTTATTTCCTCAATTAGACACTTTCACACCTAATTAACCACTTGGTAACCCCTAACACACCTAGGACACCATATACAAGACCATACAACTATTACATTCATGTAAACATTCAAATTCCCTTTTTGGAGGGAAAACACAAGAGATGATAATTCAAATTTTCCAACTTCTCCACTGACTTGAAAGGCCTCATATGAGCCATTTTGAATCTCTGTAGCTCTTTCACAACTCATACTAACTCCAAGAATCTTGAATCTTTCACTTGAAGGTTCTCTCAAGGATGCTCCTACATCATACTCCTAAGGTGGAGATTGCTCTTGTTTTCATCCTCACAACTTGTCTTTGAGCTTCTCTTATTGATTCCAATGTACTTATATTAGAAATTTTTGATATGATACTTGTGAGAGTTTTGTGTGTGATGATACTTGCTCCTTTGAAAAATAAAGAAAAAAAGTGAATAAAAGAAGAAGTCAAAAGACTAGGTAAGAGAGAAACCTAGGTGAGGCTTGGGAAAGGTGAAACATACTTGTCTAGTGAAAATGGATGAAGATATAGTGAATTTAGTGAAATAATTGCTTAAGTATATGAGCAATGAGAGGAATGAAAAAGAGATGAGAGAGATAAAGAGGAAAGAAGAGAGAAAAAGAGAGAAAGAGGAAAAGAGAAGAGTGTGGATGGAGGAAGAGATAAGAAAATTGAGAGAAGATGTGGAGTAGCTGAAAGTATTGATGATGAACCAAAGACAAGGCATATAAATAGTGATGAAAAAGGTAGTGAAGTGGCCCATAAAGTCACTCATGGAGAAAATAAATAAAATACAACTGAGGAAGAGGATAAGAAAGGAAGAAAGAAAGCTAAGGATGATGGAAAAAAAGGAAAACAAGAAAGAAAAAAAAAAGATAAATGAAGAAGAATAAATTTGTGAAGAGAAACTTGATGAATAATGTGTGAAATATGAATTTTAGTTTGTGTATGTGAGAAAATAGTAGTTAGATACTGAAATACAAGCACTAGAAAGTGCTTTGAATGGTGAAGGAATGAAGTGTGAGGAAAAGAAAGTTGAGAAGATGAAGAAAGAGACTTAAAATGAAAGAGAAAATAAAGAGGAAGCAGGTGAAGAGACACAAAAGTATCTTGCTTTTACATATAAGGTTTTGTGTTCATGTTTGATTGTAGGTACACTAGAAGAAGAGGTGAAGAACATTGAGAAGGCAACTCTAGAATGAGCTCAAATGAAGATAAAAATACATGAAGACATCAATTTTGAAGATTAAGAAATGATGAAAATGATAAGGACATATGAGGAAGAGAAAAATATGCATGAAGCTGATAAAGATGAAGAAAATGAAGCAATAAATAAGAGAACTTTACAAGTGGAGAATAATTGGAAAAGAAGGAAGAAAGAAGCCTTTTGGTATGTTGCATCATTCTCTCCACATGGGGAGTATGATGTAGGAGCATCTTATATATATTTAATTTTTGGATTGAATAGGCTTAGTAGGGTGTCATAGGATGTTAGAAGGTATTTTAGTCTATTTGGACCCATGAATTTGTAATGAGAGCTCATACATAGTTTTCCCTCCAAAATGGATCATTTGAATATTTAAATGGTATTTGAGTCATGTTAGTAGGTTAGTAGGTTTAGTTGTTAGTTTAAGGGTAATAAATGATGCATGAGAGACATAAAATGTGTGTACACCTAATCCATGTCTTAACTAGACCATATACCTTACTTGGTTGGGCTAAGCATGGTTAGGTTAGCTGGTTTCTCAATCTAACTACCTACTCTTCTCATAAAAGACAAATGTATTCGAATGAAAAAGGGGAATGAGAGGTTGTTAAAAAATTGGTGGAGGAAGTAGAGAGGGAGAAGAATTGTGTAATTGAGTCAAATTTCTCTTGAAGCTATGCAAATTTCATGATTGTATATAATAAAAGCTTCATTTTTGTGTAAATTTGTGTTTGAATGCATATTTGAGTACTTGTGTGTGTGGATCACATTCTTGTTTGTGAATATTTGAATTATTTATGATGTCTAGGGGTTTTTTGGAGGTTGTATACAGGTAAAAAATGAAGGTACAACCATTATGAGGGCTTGGATTGAATAAAGAAGAAGAGATGTTGAATAAAGGACAATCATTAACAAGTGTATGCCTTTAAAACCCTTAAAACAATGATTTAGTAAAGTCATTATAAAGTTTTATTTCCACTTCCAAATGATCTGAAATTTGGAGAGTAGAAGGATGGTGACCTTGTGCAAATGGGTTTTTAACAAGTTTTTTTTAGTTTATGTTTATCCGGAGTTGTGATGAAAACTCAGACTAGACATTGTTAGGAGAACATAAAATCAAGCTTAGACATGGTAAAATGAGTATAAATAATGTGTTTTGAGGAGACATGTGCTGAAATTTAGAGGGTAGAATAATGAAAACATTTTACAAATGGGTTTTTAGGTATATTGGGATTTGAAAAATTTACAATAAGATGTAGGAACATCACTCCATGCATAAGAATAAGTCATGAAGGCATCAATTTTTGCTTGCATGTGTGTTTGTAGGTCCTAGGGGTCAATTTAAGGTATTTTAGGTGTTAGTTGGTGTCTAGGTTCTTCAAAATTTAAATGGAGCATTTCCCTCCAAAATGTAAAATTTGAAAGTGGAGGCCATTTTTGGCTTGCCACTGTTGTTTTCATGAACTCTTGGAGCTTGTAATCTTGAAAAAGGATGAAATGAGATATAATTAAGTGTCTTAGGTCCTCTTTAGGGACTAGAAGTCATAATTTGAATGAGAAAACAAGAATTAGAGGCTTTAAGTTAATAAATTTAGTGTTAAACTCATGTGACCAAGAGGTCTAGGAGTATATTCGGTTAGAACTTGGTGAAAGAACTATCAATTACAAAAATGTAACTGTATTCCTCATTCCTACTCGAGTATGAATCCAAAAAGTGTAAAGGTTTCAAGAAATATTGAAGGGAAAACTGAGTTTTTGTAAGTTTTTGCTTATAATCCTAAATGACTATGTGTTGCATTCTTGTAAGGTTTTAATCCTTAGATCTTGTGCTCTTTATTTGTGAATGGATCATGACTAAGAAGACCCCCTCCAAGTTGTGTGTTTGTAAGTAATGAAGATTTACACAGTGGGGTTGAGAGATGAGTACACTTGAGAAAGGAAAACATTGGCTTCTTGCATATTTTTTGTATTGACACAATTTTGATAATTCTCACTTGTTCTTAGTGTGTGTCATGGTGTTTGAGAGGAATCCATGATCTCTCCTTTCTATGCACAGAAGAATGACTATAGACACCTTGAGAATGCTTGAGTTTGGGAGATCCTTTGTTTCATGATACAATAATGTTTAGACTATGAGTGGCTAGGACTGTAATTACCTTGAATTCTATGGTGTTTGAGTTAAGATTAAGTGATGTCCTCTTTTTTAAGTGCATGCAAGTTGGAGCATCCATGACCATTCCTTGCAAAGAATATGCTAGAAGTGCTCGATGAGGCACCAATAATTAAAACTGTGAATATTTACAAAAATACAATCTTCCTTCAAATGTGAAAGTGGTGCATGGAAAAATGTGTTGGTTGGTGTAAACCTCAGGTAATGAAAAAAAAGGGAACATGATAGAATGGAAAGTATCCAATGTACTAAAGAAATTATAAAATAGGATTGACAACTAGGAGCTGTGTAGACACTCCTAGGGATGATAGTAGAAAAATTGAGAAAAGAGAGTTTGGCATGTGATCTTGAGGGCTACTGGTAAGATTATTCTTTTTTCCCCTTTTTAACATGCATTTGATCCAAATCTTGAGTTATGAATCTAGTTTTTAGAAAATTTGTGCTAAAATAACCTTCCCTGGGTTTCTTGGAGCGTTCTACTATGAGGCTACTAGGGTTTACATTTTAAAGGCTGAGATCACTGGGTTCAACCTTGAAATTTGGTATTAATAAGGGTAGGAAGTCCCTTAAGGGTTAAGGGAATGGAAGAATAATTTTTTGTTTCCATCGGTGACATTTTTGGATATTGATGACAGTGGGTACAAGGACAATTGAACACAGTGAAAACCTAGTTTTTTGGGACTCCATTACAAGGAAAGTAGGAGACAAACATTGCATGCAAGGGTGAGACTTGGTACATATGTCAAGGGGCTTAATGGGTGCCTAAATCAACCCCCATTTCATCTTGAAATTTTCTACATAACATTTTATACATGACAACCTCCTTTCTAAGACCTAATTGAGGGTTTACAAGCTTAAGAAGGGAAAGTGGGGTACAAAGAGAAGAAAGCAGAGCCAAACCTCCAATTTTGGGCACACCTTAGGGTTGACAAGATAGCACTAAGGATGTTGGAAGGGACTTATGGGTATATGTAGTTTCCTTTGACCATGGATGTAGCTAACTACTTGTCTTAAGGGGCAATCTAGTGCAATAGAGAGTAATGTAGTGATTTGAGTCGGTTGAGTTGATTTGTTTGGTAAATATAACCATGTATGAAGTGGAAAAGTAGGTGAATTGAGATAAGGAGCAGTGGAAAGGCTTAATATCCCAAAATACATTCTAGACAAAGCAACAAGGAGCAAAAGTTTCATATTGATTTAAGGATTAAGCAATAAGAGTGTACGAGAGTTTGGACCTAAACAAGTAAGCTGATGTTTCTTGCTCATAAACCATGTATGAAAGGTATTTTAACCATGGAGTAAGGTCTTGTTTGCATGATATAACATTGAAGGTTTCATTCATGTCATCATTTGTCAATATGTGCAAGCTTAAGCCATCATAGGCTTGTTGTATGATCCTCCAAGAACAAAGTAAAGGTGAAGAACTTGTTTGAATCTTGTTGTTAAGTGAGTACATGCTTGAATGTTTTAGATTTCTCTGCATCAAGGGGACTTATTTTAGCACCCAAGAACTAAATGCATTTGTTGGTAATGGGGAGTGGAAAATATAATCCACCACTTTGGACTTCTCACCCTCTAGACTCTTTTTCCATTGGAAAAGCTTGTGGTGACTGTAGTGCCTAATAAATCACCCTTGTCATACAATTATTACCAACATGGGATTTTAGACCAATTACAACCCAATAATGTATTTATGTTTTAGTTAATAGTTTCCAAAATTTAATTATATTATTTATTTTTGTGGGATTAACAAATGCTTATGGTGTTTATGTGTTGAAGTGGGTCATATTGTCTTATAATTATTACCAAAAATAGGAGGGGAAATGTTATTAAAGCAATGACTACTCATGGAGGTCATTTGAGTGATGACTACAAATTATACAAAATACAAATTCCATAAAATAAATAATATAATTAAATTGCTTGTAGAAACCATTAACATAACATACAAAAGATATGTTGAGGATAATTTTAGTGTATACACCAAATAAAATATAATTTTCAAGATGATTAAATGTGATGGATAAAATCTCTATAAATAGACACTATTAATCTCTAAAATATGAAATGTTGGATGCATAAAGAAGAGCATTATAATATTGAAGAATATTAGAGATAATAATGAAATGCCAACTTGATAAAATGATTAAACTATTATTGCCAAAACCCTCCATCGAATCGCCATATAAACATGCACATGGATGCTAAAGGTTGCCATTTTTCCTAGTAGTCCCTTCAATAACAATTTGTGAATATATCAAACATGGTCCTCTTGGATCATAAAGAATACAAAAACATCTTTGAAATATCCACAACTAATGTTTGCATATCATGTCTCCACTAGTTTTCTCAATGAAACCATAAAGATCACAAGCCATAAGCTCCATATGCATAAAAATTTAATAAGAATATGAAGATCTTGATAAGCCTTTAGAATCTCCAATTGGAGTAAGAAATTGTTTCACTAACTTTGGAAAAGAGCAGTCATCATTCTCAAAAATATGTTGCTCATGGTCGTCAAATCATTTAGAAGCCTACGGTCCTAGTAAATTCATATAGAATGATCCAACATGTTTTCCAAAATGGATAATGTGCTTTCTCTGCCGCAATGGAAGACGTGTACCAGTATCCAATAAAGTTGAATATCAAAATTTCATTGATAGGACTCTTTTTCATTCAATGTAGTATACAAGAAAGGAAAAAACCAACCTTGCATCATGCCAATTCTCACTGCTAGGGCTATCGCCACAAGCCGTACACATTAGAATTAGTGATATAGACTCATTAGCCATCCAAAGGTGCACATGTTGCTGATATCTCTTGGGAAACTAAAAATACAGAAAATAATTATTAATATGATTTTCACTTTGGTAAAAAAGATTCGCCATATGCCTTATAGTTTTATGTGTCACTTATGCAACCCTTCACCACCTCATGAAGATGGCATGTATGAGCAAGATAAACGATGTCAATTTTCAATTAGAGGATTTTATGTGTGACAATCATAAAGTTTTTTTGGCCAATAAATATCCTCCCCTAGATGGCTTGGAGATAGGGAAAAACATGAATTTCAATGTCTCCATGATTGTTTATTGTTGGAATGTTTGAAGTACCATCAATATGTCCCATAAGTAAATAAATAGGGATAATATTGAGTATTTACAGACACATTATGTTTGCAGGAAACTTCAATTTGTTGTAGAACCATTTAGTTGGTTGCAGTCTTGTTGTCACTAGACTTGGTAACATATGTAATTGGTGTTATAACCTCACTCATCAGGTGGCCTGGACCGTTTTTGATCTTGATGGTTGATTTATTTGGTTTGTCAATATTTATGCTTCTAATGATGTTGAGTGGGTGAAGTTTGGGCAGTGGCTTTCTAAATCATTGATTTGTGTTAGAGTGTTCACTTTGGCAAACAATTTTGGTTATTTCTGAACTAGTTTGGTTTTGAGTTGTGTTCACACCCACAAAGGAATTTAGCTTGATTTGGGAGATTGTTTATTTTTTGAAAGTTAGGAATATTTACACACACAAGCACAATATTTCATTCCAACAATATTTGTTTATGCAACAATTTATTGTTGCACATAACAAATCTTCCCGACTATATATTTGGGGACACTTCCTATTGTAAGAATAATAAACACATACATGAATATAGACCACACTGCTGATGCAAGAGCATCATATGCAAGAAATATACTTCATTCATCATAAACTGAGCTCCATTTGTAGTCATGCAATATAGGAGTGGGGAAGAACTACTTTTCCCTCCATTTGTAGTCATTTGAATTTAAATGGTATGTAAACTAGATTAGTGAGTATAAAAAAGCTTGTAAGAAAGGTTGATTAGGTGAATTAGGAGGAATAAAAGTCAATGTGATGAAAATCGAAAAATGCACATGGATGCTAAAGGTTGCCATTTTTCCTAGTAGTCCCTTCAATAACAATTTGTGAATATATCAAACATGGTCCTCTTGGATCATAAAGGAATACAAAAACATCTTTGAAATATCCACAACTAATGTTTGCATATCATGTCTCCACTAGTTTTCTCAATGAAACCATAAAGATCACAAGCCATAAGCTCCATATGCATAAAAATTTAATAAGAATATGAAGATCTTGATAAGCCTTTAGAATCTCCAATTGGAGTAAGAAATTGTTTCACTAACTTTGGAAAAGAGCAGTCATCATTCTCAAAAATATGTTGCTCATGGTCCTCAAATCATTTAGAAGCCTACGGTCCTAGTAAATTCATATAGAATGATCCAACATGTTTTCCAAAATGGATAATGTGCTTTCTCTGCCGCAATGGAAGACGTGTACCAGTATCCAATAAAGTTGAATATCAAAATTTCATTGATAGGACTCTTTTTCATTCAATGTAGTATACAAGAAAGGAAAAACAACAACCTTGCATCATGCCAATTCTCACTGCTAGGGCTATCGCCACAAGCCGTACACATTAGAATTAGTGATATAGACTCATTAGCCATCCAAAGGTGCACATGTTGCTGATATCTCTTGGGAAACTAAAAATACAGAAAATAATTATTAATATGATTTTCACTTTGGTAAAAAATATTCGCCATATGCCTTATAGTTTTATGTGTCACTTATGCAACCCTTCACCACCTCATGAAGATGGCATGTATGAGCAAGATAAACGATGTCAATTTTCAATTAGAGGATTTTATGTGTGACAATCATAAAGTTTTTTTGGCCAATAAATATCCTCCCCTAGATGGCTTGGAGATAGGGAAAAACATGAATTTCAATGTCTCCATGATTGTTTATTGTTGGAGTGTTTGAAGTACCATCAATATGTCCCATAAGTAAATAAATAGGGATAATATTGAGTATTTACAGACACATTATGTTTGCAGGAAACTTCAATTTGTTGTAGAACCATTTAGTTGGTTGCAGTCTTGTTGTCACTAGACTTGGTAACATATGTAATTGGTGTTATAACCTCACTCATCAGGTGGCCTGGACCGTTTTTGATCTTGATGGTTGATTTATTTGGTTTGTCAATATTTATGCTTCTAATGATGTTGAGTGGGTGAAGTTTGGGCAGTGGCTTTCTAAATCATTGATTTGTGTTAGAGTGTTCACTTTGGCAAACAATTTTGGTTATTTTTGAACTAGCTTGGTTTTGAGTTGTGTTCACACCCACAAAGGAATTTAGCTTGATTTGGGAGATTGTTTATTTTTTGAAAGTTAGGAATATTTACACACACAAGCACAATATTTCATTCCAACAATATTTGTTTATGCAACAATTTATTGTTGCACATAACAAATCTTCCCGACTATATATTTGGGGACATTTCCTATTGTAAGAATAATAAACACATACATGAATATAGACCACACTGCTGATGCAAGAGCATCATATGCAAGAAATATACTTCATTCATCATAAACTGAGCTCCATTTGTAGTCATGCAATATAGGAGTGGGGAAGAACTACTTTTCCCTCCATTTGTAGTTATTTGAATTCAAATGGTATGTAAACTAGATTAGTGAGTATAAAAAAGCTTGTAAGAAAGGTTAATTAGGTGAATTAGGAGGAATAAGTCAATGTTGAAAATAATAAGGTCTTGAAATAACATGTAAATAGATATACACGAGCTCATGAGTTTTATTTAGGTGATAATTATCATGTTTGCACAATTAGTATATTGTTGAGTCAAAATAAGGGAGCTAGTTGAGCATTCTAGGGAGTTAGTTTAGGAGTTCCTAAGTCGAAGATCCAATTTTGGATCTATGATTCATGAAGGAAGGATTTTTAATTCCAGGTGTGAATAAATAAAACATACAATTTTAGTAGCAAAACGATGTCTCTATACACGTGGATTTGCATGTTTTATGGATTGTGTGTAAGAAGGTTTGAAACATGGCAACACGAAGGAAAATGACAGTCAAATTTATTTTTTCTGGTAAGAAAAAAAACCTAGAGGAAGATCATACAAGATCAAAAAAATTTTATTTGGAGTCTTGAAAGTATGTATTTTGGATTTTACGAGCAATTTAGTGTTCTAGGGCCCAAACTAGGACAAGTGATATATATATTTTTATACCTAAGTAAATTTAATGAAATTTTAGCCATATTTCTTCCCCAACGTGATAAAGAGGTCCTCCAAATTTCAGAGTAAATAGACACGTGCAACAAAAGTTATTGATTGCAGAAATTTTCAAGACTGTAGGAGCTAGAAAAATGATCAGAATTGAGGTATTTGTTGCCAATTTCAATGATTTATCATGTTTCAAAGCTTGATGTTGATTATTATGATGTTTTATACCATGTTTAAGATGTTTGAAAGTTCCGTAAGTTATAAGGATATGATTTAAATTGACTGTCCTAAAAATGCTCTGAGTTAGACTCATAAAGTAGACTGTCATACTTTGTGTTTTGGTGCAATTTTCATTAAGAAACTCTAGGATAAATTGATTGGTGTCTTAAGGCTCCTTAAAAGGTATTTATTAACTATTATAAGGGCTTAGATATTTCATTATTTTGAGAATTACTTCTAAAAAGGTGCAAACTAGGCTTGAAAGTAGACCAAGAACAAGGTATATATAGGTTGAAGTATATTTTGATGTATTGAGTTGCTCATTGGAATCTCATGGAAGGTATATGGTTAAATGGTTGTAATTGCAGCTTTACTCAGTTAAGAAATCATACTTTATTCATATTATAATCTTGGTAGAGTTTGATGTTTGGAAATGACATAGTCTTAGTCAGTAATGGTTAGTCTAGCGATGGTTTCTAAGTATGTGATCAAGGTAGAAAAATATATCAGTCAGAAGGATTACTATTGTTAGAAAGGAGTAAGTATTGCATCAAGATTGTAATTGTAGGTCTATGAAATAGATTACCTTGAGGAGAAGAACACCTATGGTGGGAGATACTTAGTCATTGTAAAGTCCTATGTACTAGATCAAATGTTAATGCTGAAGATACTAGGGGGATCTAAAAATCAGTGATAATATTTGTAAGAGGTGT
Source organism: Taxus chinensis (assembly GCA_019776745.2). NCBI lineage: Eukaryota > Viridiplantae > Streptophyta > Pinopsida > Cupressales > Taxaceae > Taxus > Taxus chinensis. The sequence goes on from CM034149.1 coordinate 18,334,496, forward strand.
TTCAATGGTTTCTTAACAGATTAATGAAACAGATAGAGGGGTAGTAGGCTAAAGAGGAATACCTGTTTGTGATTTCATTTGAAGGTTGTGCGTGTGTTATGATTTCCTGATCCAAGTTGATTACGAGATCTCCCTTTTGGCTAGGGGAACTACCTATAAATGCAAAACAATACCACTAGATAGAGTTAAACAAAACAATGAGTGGACTGCCTAGTGGAAGCTAGATTCGGGAAGCGTGATGCTTCCTAAACATGCAATCAATCCACTTTTATATAAAATTATTAATGCTATCCAAAATATACATGAAATGACAATCTTATTGGAATTGAAATGATGTAGGTATCTCGTACAAAACAATAAGAATGGTCAGGTGAAAGGTGATTGAGGTCAAAACGGGTCAAGTGATTGGTTGGTGTTAAATTGTAGGTTTGGTACATGATTTCGGTAAGGTTTGGTAAAGATTAAAAATGGTTCTGAGTTGTTGGGAAATGGGTATGAGCATGCTGGTATGAGGTATATTTATATGCACAATAACCAATGTCAATTGTACGCCCAATTTCAGTTAGGTAGAATGATCGACCTCAGTTGGCTAATTGATGTCGGTAGGGGCAATTAGTAAAAATCACTTAAAATTTGTTTTTCAGACTCTTTGTGATTGTACAGAGGTTAGAAATGATGAGGGTGAGGTTGTGAAATGGCCTTGCAGGCTTAGAGATGATTAGAAGGGGGGTGGAGGCACGTGGAAGGGCCATGTATGGTAAGGTGATAGGTTGGTAGGAGGAAGGAAGTGTATGGATGTGGAGAAAGATAAATTACTAAGATGAATAATAAATCTTATTGGAATCAAACAGAAATTAATGAAGAGATGTTCGGTACTTACTGAAGAGTAGATTTGTGGAATGCAGGTGATGAGGATGGTGATGTAAGAGATCCAGAGAGAAGAGATGTTGTGTTCACGCCATGATAGTTCAAACATCCATGCTTCTCTGTGTGAATCTGTGATCTTGAAGAAGATGATGAATTCCGATGGTTGTTGGTAGTGCTCCCATATGTTTTCCTTTGCCTGAGTGCTTCAGAAATTTCAAGTGCTCCAAGTCTCTATTCATATGAGATCTTGAATCAAATGACCAACCTAGGCAAAGGATTTTGGAAATGTATTTAACCTAACCAATGACAGTTAGGTAACCAATGTCAGTTGAGAGATAATCGGTGTCGGTCAAGGCGAGAATATCTAGGTTGGCCAAAAATAGCCTAATTGTTGCTATTTTTGGCGTGGTCTCCAATATTCGTTAGAGTCTTGAGTAATAGATCACGGAAGGATAAGTAAGAGTCCCTTTATGTTTGTTAATAAGAGTTAAGTCTAGGTTTATACAAAGTCCTAGCTAGTTAGGATAGGTTTAGACTTGGTATTAGGTCATTCATGAGGTTTGAGTGGGTCATTTGAGTGAGGTGGCTAGGTGAGTTGGCTGGGTGAGGTAGTTAAGTGAGGATATTAATTAGTTTAACTAAGATAATTAGTTCAATTAACATTTGTGCTAGGGGATATGAATGGGTAGGATATGGTTAATTTAATTGATGGGGTTTTAATGGAAGTATGACCCAATTTTGGTGCTTACATTTGCCCCTTTTTGTCACGTAGCTTGTATTGATAAGCAATGCTGAAAAAAATAAGAAGTGGTTGTCCCAAATATAAGTGGGAGTGAGGTTGCCCCAAGTATGGGTGGAGGTGATCCCCCTCAAACCAGTTTCTGATGAGGTGTGAGATAGAGTCGGTGAGTGGTTTGATAAATGTGTAAGCGATGAAGGTGAAGGTAGGTGAGTTGTAGGTAAGGGTACATGCAATTTGGGTAATGGGTAATGGGAAAGGGTCATATCGGGTCATGGGTAATGACAATCAAACACACACAAACATATAGATTGTGACACAATACCAGGGTGAAGAGCTTGCAAACTCTACATCGTCCAAGGTTGATAGGTTTATCAAAACAAGGTTGAAGTGATTAAGGTATATAGGGTACATGATATGGTCTAGAAACATGACATAGGTTAGGTGTACAAACGTTTAGGTATGATCCAATACACCAAAGGTTTGGTCGGGATAAAAGGCACGTGAATAGGCAAGGTAAGGTAATTAGGCTAAAATAACACAGGTAACATCATCACAAGGTATAACAAGTACACAAATTCAAAGGTCATAAAATGTGGTTTAGGTCAAGATGTTTCACCATTTTCTTTACCTTTTTGAATGACGAAACAGATAAGGGTAAGGGCTAGCAGGAATACCTGTAAAATGGGTTAGTTGATGGTTGTTGCGATTGTTTTGACTTCTTGATCCAGTGCTGATTGTGAGAGATTCCTTTTGGCTAGGAAAAACTACCTGTAATAGAAAACAAGACCACAAAAAGATAGTTAAATGATATATGAAAGTGGGCTGCCTAGTGTATGCTAGTTCCGGGAAGTGTGATACTTCTTAGATGGCTGTCAATCCACTATTTAAAACAATTTAATGCCATAAATAAAAGAAATCCTACTGTAGATGATATGATTTAGGTTTCTCATTCAAGTACAATAACCAAATCTTAACATAATAGACTAGGCTATGGTCATATAAGAAAGGTAGGTAGTTGTTAGGGTGTTGGGACTAGTCAGGGTCTGATTCTGGGTTGTTTAGGTCAACTGGTGAGAGGTTGTTGGGACTAGTTAGGGTTTGATTCTGGGTTGTTTAGGTCAAATGGTGAGAGGTTGTTGGGTTATGTTTTGGGTCAGGGTATAAAACACACAGACCGATGACGGTTTATGTAGATCTGACGACGGTTATGGGTAACTAGCATCGGTAAGGTCAGGGTGTAAGAGAATCAAGGAAAACTGATTGCAGGGTTTGATATGAGATCTGACAAGGAGGGTAGGGTGGGTAAAGAGGTTGATGGGGGGTATTAGGTATACTTAGGAATGAACAACATGTGAGAATGGGTGATTTGGTGATGTGGGTAAAGGAAATATTTCAGTTATAAGCTAGAAAGAGATGGAGGAATGAGCATGCAAAGTATAAAATGATGATAGAAATAATAGAAGCTAACTACACTAAAATGGACAATGCTGGTAGAAATGTACTTACTGTGATGTAGATTTGATGGCTGAATGGTTATGAGAGTTAATCATAAGAATGATGTTCGGTATTGTAGCAGTGGCTCCCAGAATGATTCTGTGAGTGCAATGCTTCAATATCTATCTTGGTGATGGCTCTGGATGTCTGGATGCGTGAAAGGATGTTGGTTCTACTTGCATGTAGATATCTTCTCATCCTCTTTCCCTCAGAATGTGCTAACCCAAAAAAAAGGTTGTTTAGGTGAATAAATGGTAACCAACGACGGTTCCAGGTTGACTGTCATCGGTTTGGGGGTGACCAACGTCGGTTAAGGTGGGATTCCCTAGGTTTTCTAAAACGGGCAGATCTTTCTGATTTTTCAAACCCAATTAGTTTCTTCCCACAGATTAGGACAAAAAATTCCCTTCTAATGGGTGGGAATGTGGTTAGAGAGATTTTAGGGATTGATTTTAGGGTTCATAACAAATCTTAGCTCATTAAGGCAAGTAAGACTTAGTTATTGTTAGCTATGGAAACATGCCAAGAATAGGTCTAGGGTGAGGTGGCTGGATGAGATGTCTAGGTGAGGTGGAAATTAGGTCAATTAATGTAATTAAATGATGAATATTATGGGGATGGGTATTAAAATTAAATTAAATTAATATTAATGTAGTGTGGAGTGGGGTGTGGTTAGATGAGTATGTTTAGGTTGGTTATTCGACAGGGTGCCAAGGGGAGTGTGACCCAATTTTGGTGTCTACATTTTTCCCCTTTTTGTTGCATTGCTTGTATTGGTAAGTGATGCTGACAAAAATAAGATGTGGTTACCCCATGCATGGGTAAAGGTAACCCCCATTAAACTAGGAACCGATGAGGTGATAGAAGGAAGCGGTGAGTGGTTTGATAAAAGGTGGATGTGGTGAAAGGGTAGAGGTCAAAAATAGGTAAACAAGTAAATGGTCCAGGGGCAAAGGTATTGTTAGTCAAATGCACACACATGTTATAAACTGTGACATGTTTCTAGGTTAAAGAGCTTGCAAACTCTACATCATCCAAGGTCGATAGGTTTATTCAAACAAGGTTGAGGTGATTCCGGTATCCAAGGTATAGGATATGGTGCAGAAGCACTTTGCAGGTTAGGTGCAAGAACATGTAGGTATGTTCCAGTACACCAAAGGTTGGGTTAGGATAAACAACATGACATTAGGCAAGGTAAGGTCATTAGGTCAAACAACATGGGTAACAGTGTTGCAAGGTATAACGAGCACATGAGGTCATAGGTCATTAACAATGTTTCGGGTCCAGGTAGCTAGGTCACAACATGGGTAGAGCTGAGGTACGGGTAAAATAACAAGTCCTTAAATGTAATTAAGGATAGGGATAGGTAATGTAGGCTTGGAGGTAGGTTACGATTAGGGGGGGGGTAAGGCCAAACGGTGTCTGGGTTGGTTAAGTGTTGGTTAGAAATGGGGAAAGGGTATGGATAATAATATGGCAGGTAACCGATGCTGGTCATATACAACCGGTGATGGTCTAGGTAAGATGATCACAATTTATTAGGGTAGATGACCGATGTCAGTTTGTGTACAGCTGACCACGATTTTCTAGGGCACATGACTGATGTCGGTTTAGGTATAACCGATGTTGGTCAGGTCGACGTGGGTATATAAAAAGAAAAAAACCGTATAATACAGATTCATTTGTACATTTTGGATTTTGTGAAAATGACAGAGCGCTGATGAGTTATGATTTATTGGGAAAAAAGGACAAGGGATGATATCTCTCTGAGGTGGAGAGATCCAGTTGGTCAGAGGGGCCAGGTAGAAAGGTCCATGAGATCAGGTAGAGTGAAATGATTGGTAGAGAGGTTGGAGATTGATTTGGACATGGCGGAGGTGGGAGAGGGTTTGAGTGGACCACTGGAACAGTGGTTAGATGTGTCACCATGAAGGCAACATCAAGATGAGGTAAGATCTAATCCTGTTCATTGTTGTTTGATATAAGAAGAAGGGAATGGGTAGGTCAGCTTGGGCAGGGTAGAGAATTTGAAATGTGTGGTTAGACTTTTGAGGAACGATGGGGTATGAAAGGTCATAGGTAGAGGAAATAGGATTGTGGATTAATTTGGGGTAGGTTTGGATAGGTGTGTAGGAGAAAAGGGGAAGAAAGTAGGAAAATGGGAATGGTGTTTTGGGTTTGGACGTGGTAACAGTGACCGACACTAGTCAAGGTATGGCCAATGCCGATTTTGTTATACTGACGCCGGTTAGGTGTGAGGGGAAATGGTGTTGGTTATAATGGACCGGTGACAGTCAAGAGTAACTGGTGCCAGTTAGGGTTAAAAGGGCTAGAAGTGTAGGAAGGGTAAGGGGAAAGAATAGGTAAAGTGGATAAAATAGATAACGGGTGGGGGGAAGGGAAGAAGGGAGGATATGAAGGTCAATGGTGGGTAAAAGCAAGTTTTAATAATATGTGTGATTAGTTGAATGTAGGCTAGGGACCAATTACAGATGAGAGATAGGGTATCTCTCTTACTCGTGGAGGTTCGAGGGGGGGTGCGACAACTGATGATTGGCACTATGTTGTGGAGGTTGTCCTGATTGGGGGTAGACGCTACCGAAACGTAGTCCGAGAGATGAGTTTGATGGTTGCTCTCATCAACAGATGGAACTCAGTGACCAAAACCTTCCATTTTTGGATGGGTGAAATCACAATCACCCTGGAGGATGTGTACATGATCCTACGTCTATCGATAGTGGGGACGTAGGTGTATTCTATCTCCTCAGAGGCATCTGAAGAGTTGATGCTAATTGTGTTTGGTGAGGGGCTGGCGGAGATGAGGTTACATAGTGCCATTTTGAGCTATGGAGATATATACCTAGCCCATCCGGAGGAGATGAGGCTAGTAGTGTTGCTGATGGAGGTAGTCTACTGCTTTGCATTTACGAATGTGGAGGGTGGGAGATTCCCATGATCATTGATGGGGGTTCTGCATGACATGGTGGAGGAAAGGATTTGTTTTGCATGGGTGCCAACATTTTTGGTTCAATTATATAGATAGTTATGGGCTTATGGTCAGCTACGAAGGTTTAGCACGTGCTGTACTTTGCTACTTCACTGCTGGGCATATGAGCACATTATGTGTGTGTGTCTAGTTGGTATGCCTTGAGATGATGAATTCGAGCTGGAATTTATTCAGGTGGGCTTTAGGAGATGGGTGCCTATGATTGGAGAGTGCCGAGCTGCTAGAGCTACACATGATGTAGCCTATTACAGGAAAATGCTAAAGGTGTTGTCCAACATGGACATCATTTGGAGGCCCTATGTGGGTTTTTTGTCATATGGGTAGATGGCAGAGGAGCTAAAAGAGCTACAACTGCTCCGGTGGATAGAGGGGTGATGTGCAGGAGAGCACGAGATGATACCTATGGACAGGGTTAGACGACACTTCAGGATGCTTTAGGATATACCCCCTCCATTCCCACAGTATAGGAGGGATGACGTGGAGAGGCCGCTACCTCTACCACATCCAATAATACTGACAGGGCATGAGGAACATGTGATAGACTGACGGATTGATGATGTCGGGGTGACTGATAGATATAGGTAGTGGTGGGCCGTACATTTACAGGCTGTACTGTTGAGGCCAGGGCATCTAGATTTAGCCACCATCACTATTCAGAGGGATGCTCTACAGGGGCAGGTGGCTACCCTGATTACACAGTTAGGGATAGTACAGTGGCAGGTGATAGGTTCGAAGGCACAAGTTGCTATGTTGCAGGCACAAGTGGCCACTCTACAGGCCTAGGAAGTGTAGGAATAGGTACCCACATAGGGTGGAGATGGGCATGGGGTGGCCTCCCTTTAGGTACAAATTACAAGTTTGCAGGGCCAGTTGGCCACTGCACAGGCACAGGTTGCGGCCCTTCAGGCTGAGATACAGACACAGGGACATGTTCCCTCAGGACAAGCACAGGCATAGGGACAGGGTCCCTCTTTACAAGTACTAGTGGGACATGGTTTAGAGAGACAGGTACAAGGGTTGAGGCCAATGACACCACCACAGACAGTACCGATAGGCCGGTTGAGAGATGCCTTAGGTGAGGTCCAATATTATCATGATATTTTGATGGCCACAGGGATATATTTTCTATCCTATGGGGGGTATAGAGCACAACAGGCCTCGAGTGAGAGGACCAGGTCATGTACACACAATGTAGAGAGTAAAGGGGGCCATTGAGCCCTGAGACAGGGTCAGGGCGAGGCCACTAGGTCATAGAGGCCAGTCCTGGGTGAGGTACCAACAAAGATATAGACAGGACCAATGATGGGTGGTGAGATGCTAGCTGGACATTGTACGAGGGAAAAGGAGGAGGAGGAGACATGTGAGAAAAATATGGAGGATATCTAGCAAGGTGATGTCTGATAGCCATATGTACTTCCTGTTTTATATAGTTGTGTATTTTTGATATATACCGACCTGCGTGCCAAAGAGAGTGAGAATGTACATGAGAGTTTTTGAAATTTTTGATGATATACCAGCCTGTGTGCTGAAGATGGTGAGGATGTATATGGGTGATTTGAGATGATAGTGATTGTTATTGAGATATATATTCAAATGTATTTTTATACAAACTATCTGATTTATAGATGATGGTGTTTATGGTATGGATGGTGTACATGTATTAATTTGCATTGCTATATATAGATAGGTGGAAATCAAGTGGATTAGGCCTGATAGAGTCAAGGTCATGTAGGCATGGTGGAGTCAGGTCTGTGTAGGCATGGATGGAGTCAGGTCATAGGCATGGATCGAGTCAGGTCTGTTTAGGTATGGATGGAGTCAGGTCTGTTTAGGCATGGATCAATTCAGGTCATAGTCATGGATTGAGTTTCAAATTCATTAATTTGTGTAATCAATGATGGTGTGGATCGTGTTAAGATGATTTGTAGGAAAATGTATGATTATGGTAAAGAAATTATAGACAAGATGAAATGAATGTATGAGTGATGATGGTAAAGATGTTAAGCAATTGTTGTTTATTTGGTTTAATTTCCAATTACTGATATAAAAAAGGAAACTAAGGTAGAATGTGAATAAGAAAGGGGAAGAGGGAATTGGTTAGGGTAGAGAGTGAATAGGAAAGGGAAAGAGGGAAGTGGTTAGGGTAGAGAGTAGCCAAGCTAACCCCCAAGGGCCCCATGCCCTCGAAGTGCTACCTATATAGTCCCAACAAAAAGGGAGCTCAGGCCGATGTAGTTCTCCCATAAGCTAGGGAAGATTGTGATGAAGGAAAGGAATGGATTGAAAGGTGTTAGGTATGGGTGAATGTAAGTCATAGGCATGATTGATTTGAGGTCATAGGTATGGTTGAGTTGTTTTAAATATAATTATCGATGAGCTAGTCTTGTTATAGAAGAATCAATAGGTGATAAAGAAGGTGAATGGTAAGAGGTGGTAAAAAGAGATACTTAATTGATAAGAACCCTAATGATTCGATCATACCTAAGAGGGGCTCATGAACATAAGAACCTAAAGGCATTACATAATGGACCGTTCTAAGGGTGAAGAAAGTTGTATAATCACCAAATGTCACGTTTTGCGGAAAGTCCCTTAAGTAACGAGGTAATTAGGCTAAAAATGCCAGGGGTGAGAATGGGATGTTTAGCATAACTTAGTGTACGACAACGTGTTTCTTGGAACAAGAAACCCAAAATCTGAAAATAGGCAAGTCCATGACAAAAATTTCATCTTTTTTTTTTCATTTGTTTACTTTTAATAGACTGATTGATGTAGGAAGTCTATATGGGATGAGTATATTATCTCCTTGAGGTCTTCGTGAAGTTGATCAATGTGGGAATCTTCTAGATATTTGTATTGAATTTGTGAAATAACTTGATACAGCTATCCTTCAAGGGAGCAGTCTATTTTATAGCGGCGATATATAAAGAAGAGATGTCCCTTTTGAGGGAGTCATCTTTTGCTGGAAGTTTGACTCAAGGAGTTGTATCCCTTTTTGTTTTTTGGACGTTTAAGTCATGTACATGACTATAGATGAGGATTAGGTTCTTGTTTAGAAGACAAGACCATAGCACACAAAGATTAACTGTGGAATAGGTGGTTTTGAGTGATGAATGACCATGAGATTCCATCTTGAAGAAGATGAAAAGTATCCATGAGAATCATGCTATGAGTAGATCCGTGGTACTCATATTGAAGACAAGGCTAAAAGGTAATGGGTAATCACATAATTCTTGTTTAGACGTGGATCCTCAAAATGGGTAATATGGAAGGTGAACAACGCTTAACGGATGAGTGACCAACTGATAGAAAGTGATATAGGACTTGATATCAACAATAGAATGGTTAAAGCTGCAAGGCATTAAGGGGCTCAGGTTCAGGTTTACCTTCGAGTGAAGACAAACGATAAGCACCTGATCCATAGGCATGGGTAACGATATAGGGTCTGAGCCAATTAGGATATTTTTTTCCCGGTTTACTTTTCTCCTCTTTGGTTACATGTTGATAGTACTTCAGGATGAGGTCATCAACCTAAAAGGTTAATTCCTGAACATGTTTTTCATAGGCACGTTTGATATGTTTTTGGTATATTTGGAGATGGTCAAGAGCATTGAGACGATGCTCATCTAATAACTCAAGTTACGCCGAACAATCCTGGCGAAAGTCATCATCATTGAGCATGTCTTTTAGTGATATGCAGAGAGATGGAATCTGGACTTTGAGAGGTAAGACAACCTCAATACCGTAGACCAGAGAAAAGAGGGTGGCAGTAGTTGAAGTGCGAATACTAGTACGATAAGCCCACAAGGAAAAAGGAATGTGCGTATGCCAATCTTTCCCAGTATCGTTGACTACCTTCATAAGAATTTTGCTCAAGGTTTTATTAGTGGATTTGGTTTGGCCATTGGTTTACGGGTAATAAGGTGATGAGAAGATAAGTTAGATGCCAAAAGAATCACATAGTTTGCATAGGGTTTTGTTTTTGAATTGTTTTCCATTATCAGTGATAATGCGGTGAGGGACACTAAAGCGACAGATGAGGTGATGGTTTATGAATTCACATATCTTCTCAGATTTTGTAGAAATGAGGGGAATAGCTTCTTCCCATTTAGTGTAGTATTCGGTAGTGATTATGATCCATTGGTGGTGTTGTGAAGAATGGGGGTTGATTTCGCCAACAAGATCCAAACCCCATTGAGAGAAAGGCCAAAGGCCTCGTGCGACCTGTAAGGCGTTACTAGGTGTGTGATGAAGATTAGCATGTTGTTGGCATTTTATGCAACATTTGACATAATGACACCAGTCGAGGTTTATGGTTGGCCAATAATAGCCTAGGCAAAGAATGCACTTTGTGACAGCTAAACCACTAAAGTGACCTCCAAAAATTCCATTGTGAACTTCCTTAATGGTGTAGGGAATTTTAGAACTCGTAAGGCATTGTAAGAGAATGCCGTCAAAGCCATGCTTGTAAATAAGACCACCCATGATGACATAAAGGAAGACACTTTTAAGAAAGGCACGTTGTCCATTACGAGTGAGATCAACTGGTAGAATGGAAAGGGAAAGATATTCTACATATTTCTTATACCAAAGGTCATGTGTGTCAGGGGTAATGGTTCTGACAGAGTAAACTTCACGAGGAAAATAAGAGTGTGATTGTAGCCTCTGTATAGTGACAAATATTTTAGAGTCAGCAGGCAAAGCGGGTATTTGAGAAGCCAAGTAGGCCATGGTATCTACAAATCTATTGGTAGAACGTGGGGTGGTTTGAAGTGCGTAATGGTCAAAGGTGGTCAAAAGAATGTCTACGTGATGCTTATACTTTTGAAGTATCTCATTACGATAGTGATATATACCATTGACTTGGTTTGTGACCAACTGAGAATCACCAAATATGTTGATTGAATTAACATCTAAGGCATAAGCAGCCTGGAGGCCTAATACGAGTGCTTCGTATTCAACAATATTGTTTGTACAATCAAAATCAAGTTTGAAAGACAAAGGCATAGGTTCACCATCAAGCGGAATGAGGATAACCCCCACCTCACCCGCATGTTGACACTTGGAACAATGGAAGAAGAGTGTCATTTTGTAAGCGGGTTCATGTAGGGAAAGGGTAGTTATAGACTTGTCTAGGAAGTTTAAGTTATAGGGTTGATTCCTGGAAATAGGTGCATTAGCCAATCGGTCAGTGATAGCCTGGCCCTTGATGGAATTTTGATGGATGAATTTGAGGTCGAGGTTGGCCAGAAGTATAAGCCAATGTGCGGCACGTTGATTTTGATAAGGTTTGGCATACATATAGTGTAATGGATCAGTATTAGTAATGACGAAGGTTTTGTGGTTGAGTAGGTAATGGCGGAGTTTGGTGGCGATGAAAACTAAGGCTAGGAGAAGTTTTTCAGTGTGGGTATATCTAGTTTCGTAGTCAAGAAGGGTACAACTTATGTAATAAACCACTTGCTCTTGGTGTTGGTTATCGCGATGAGCGAGCATGACACCTAGAGAATGGTCAGTGGTGGAAATATATAGGTAGAAGGGTTCATCATCCTTAGGATGAATGAGAACTGGTGGTTGAAGGAGGTATTGTTTCAAGGCTTTGAAGGATTTATGGCATTCATCATCCCATCTGAATGAAATGTATTTCTTGAGAAGATGATGGAATGGTTGACAACAGTCAGAAAGTTACAAGATAAAACGATGAATTGATTACAAATTTCCTTGTAGGTTGTGAAGTTGATGGAGATTTGTGGGTGGTGGCATTTCAAGAATAGCCTTGACTTTAGCAGGATTGACTTCTATGCCATGTAAAGAAACAATGAAACCTAGAGTTTTATGGAAAGTACCGCAAAAATGCATTTTTTTGGTTAAAGACAAACACAATACTTGATGAGGTGGTCAAAGATGACTTTAAAAATGGGTAGGTGTTCAGTTCAATGCTTGGATTTGGCAAGAATATCATCTACGTAATCCTCCAATATGCGATTCACAATGTCATGGAAGATGTAATTCATGGCTCGTTGATATGTAGCACCAACGTTTTTGAGGCCAAAGGGCATGACTTGATAGTAGAAATTCCTCCAAGGGGTGATGAAGGTAGTTTTGTGTTTATCCTTAGGAGCTAGTAATATTTGATTGTAGCCCGAGAAACCATCCATGAGCGATAAAATTTCATGGCCAATGGTGAGATCAACTAGTTGGTCAATGCTTGGTAGTGGGAAATCATCTTTGGGACAGGTGAGGTTGAGGTCATGGAAATCCATGCAAATGAGGAGTCCCCCTGTCACTTTTGTGATAGGAACGATGTTAGAAATCCATTGGGGATAATAAATGGGTAGAATGAAGGAAACTAAGAGAAGGTGCTGAAGCTCTTCTTTGACCAGAAGTGCAATGCGAGGATGCATTTTCCCTAGCTTTTGTTTGATGGGTTTGGCATTAGGGATGGCTAAGATATTAATAACCACAATTTTTAGGTCAATACCGGGCATATCAGCATAGGACTAGGGAAATGTATTGCTACGGTCTTAAAGGAAAGAGGTGAAGGCTTCCTGTTCAGTAGCATCTAAGGATTGGATGATCTTTAGAATGTGCAGACCATTTTGAGTATTAATGTTGATTTCGATGGTCAATTCATTCAACATGGTTTACATCTTAGAGGGTAATGACTGATGAATACAAGATTCTTTTGCTCCAAGGTAGGTGAGAATAGACTCATCGTCATGACATTGAATGACATTAATTGAAGGTGTATAATCATTGATCATGTCAGGATACAGGGATGGGAGAGAAGAGGGAGCCTTGCCATCATGTTGATAGGTCAATGGTCCTAGGGAAATGGTGTTTACAAAAATAAAAGTTAGGAGGAATAGATTCAGGATCTATGGACTCCGTGGGTGAAGATGGTAATGTGGGTGAATGAGAGGGGAAGATTTCTCGTCCTGGATAAGGTCGACATGAACCTTCTTGGAGGGTGAGGTGTCAAAACCAATGCCACTACAATCATTGTATTTACGAGAGGTACATGAAATGACCGTATGGTGGCCTTTTTCATAAAAACTGAAGCCAAATCCTTTCCACATGCACCGGTAGAGGAAAGTGTGAGTGAAATGATGGTTAGTGAGGGAGTGTAACTCAGATGAAAATGGTTGGGTTTGGGATGGAGGTTCTGGTTTATAGGTGGCCATATCAAGTCCCCCATATGTTAGGTTGGTGGCAAAGGTGGGGAGGGCCATAAGGGAAAATGTCACCGATGCGGATGTCATAGCTGGGGTGTTGACATAGATTCCCATACTCTTGTGGGGTGAGGAAGGTGTCGATATTACATAGACAGTATTCCCCCAGAGTGAGGTGTTGAAAAACACCTTCTAAGGGATCAGTAGTTAGTATGTGGGTAGCGGGTATAGATGGCTCACTAGATGATGGGGAAACAAGGGAACTAGTGGTAGAGGCTATAGTTGTAGTGGGTATAACAAGGTTAGATGGAAGAAAAGTATTGGAAATTTTTGTGGATGGGCTTGTGGGTGAAGGTGAAGTGGTGATAGTGGCAGATTCATTGACCAGCACAAGCACATCATTGGGCTGATATAGAATGTTATAGGACTTAAAAGGTGAGGGGTCGATAGGGATGGTGTAATTATGTCCCTTGTGTTCAAATTTGAGGAATCGATGTAAAGTCGAAGGGACACAACCCATAACACAGATCCAAGGTCTATCGAGTAACAAGTTATACTGGAAATCCCCTTTTAGGACATAGAAAAGTTTCGGGATGGTGTGGGGACCTACGCAGACATGGAGAACAATGGTACCTAGGGTAGAAGTTATGATGTCATTGAAGGAACGCAACATAATAGGATTACCATACATGCAATTGAAAGGTATCCACATTTTGTTGTATGCATGGAAGGAGATGATATTGATGCTAGCACCACCATCGATCATAACATGTTGTATGCGTATATTATCAATAAAGACGGAGATGAAAAGAGTAGAGTTGGGGTCATCAGATTTGAAGGGAGTGATCTCTTCATTTGAAAATATGAGGGCAGCCACTTGGTGAGTGGGTGGAGGCGTAGAGGAAGCCGAAGACCTAGTGAGAGAGGCTTCGTGGTGAAGGGTAATGATGGAGGTGACAGGTGTGGGGTCATTTGGTAAGAATTTGATAGATTGAAGGACCTCTATGAGGGCTTGATGATGTGACTCCAAGGTTTGGACGAGGTCATATAAATACATCTTAAGGGGGGATTGGTGTATTTGTTTTAGCATTGTGTGATGTGCGACCCCATCGGAAATAGGATATGTAGGACCTCGAATGATGACTTTGGGTATGGGTGCGGATGGTATGTTGGTTACAAGCTTAGTTGATGGGCCAGTTGTTTTTTCCTTGCCCTTGTCTTTTGAGCATGGGTGGTAATGTTGATCATGTTAATCTGAGGAAAGGTGAATGAAGAGGGTGTGTCATAGAAGGTATAGTGGCATGAGGGACGAAACCTAAGTGGGGGATATGATTCTTATGAAATGAGTAGGGTGCATTGGCATTTTGGTGGTGGTTTGGTCAACTCTCTTATATAAACCATGTTAATCTAAAATCTTAGGGGTGGATCAAAGAGTTTTGGGGGTGGAGATTTTGGTCGTTGAGTGGGTAATGGGAGAAGATATGTGGAAATTGGTGAAGGTGAAATGGGGTCCTCATTAAGAAGATCGTCGTCATCAAAATTTTCTTCGGGAGGACATAATTTGACAAGGGCAGTTTTCAAAGCCTTACAGTTCTCTACATCATGTCCTGGCACATGATGGTAGGCACAATTTTTGGTTTTTTCAAACCCTTTTGGTTTGGGTTTGAGTGGGTCATAAGGTCTAAGAGGCGGTAATGTGATGACAAAAGTTTTGAGGAGATTGGTTAAGATTTTGGCATAGGATCCCACTAGTGGATCATAATGGGAGGTGAATGTGGGTTTGGGTACAGGTATGGCTGATTTTGGAGGAAGAGGATTTACAAGAGGGGGAGTAGGTCGGGATAATAGTTTGGTGTGTGGTGTTTTCTTTTGTGTTGGTCATATTTTCTTGGGTAGGGGCAAGGTAGAAGAACTGGCGGTGGAAGGTTTGGTTGGTTTAACTATCTTATTAGATGGTAGTGGATTTTTAGCTTTAAGTTACGTCTTTTTGGGAAATGATGACATAGGTGTATGAGATTTGGAGGGAAAATCCAATGGTGGAAGAGGATGGGTTACACATGGGGGTAATCAAGGTGCTGTGGAGGTAGGTGGTGTAGGTTGGCTAGGAGGTGTGAGTGAAAGAGGAGAAAATCTCATGGGTAGTGAAGGAGTTATGGATGGTAGTGGTGGTATAGGTGGTAAGAAGGTTACAGGTGAGGGTGGAAGTTGTGTGGGTCACTTGGGTATATTAGATACCTGTGATGAGGAAACAAACCGCTGGGTTCTTGGTTTTTTGGTGGATGGGGTTTTCTTGGCCAGGGTCTAGGGGTGAGGTCCTAGGATGGACGAAAGGGGTGAAGGTGATAGTGGTGTGGTAGGAGAGGTTGGTGTATGAGGCCTAGGAGATTAGATATTCTTTTTAGGGGCCAAGGTAAGTTTAGCATTAGTTTTGGAAGATGTGGCTAAATTTAATTTGATGGGTGGGTGAGTAAGGATAGCTGTCGGTATGACCCCCAAAGTAGGGATAGGTTTAGGTAAGGGAGACGATATAGGCGAGGGTAGGTGTTTGGGTGTAGATTTAAGTTGGGTTATGGGTAGAGGTGTGATTTGGGCTAGGGGTGGTGATGTGGGAGGTGTTTCAATAGTTGTGATTGTGTTTGGTTCGGTTTCCCGAAACAATTTTGGATAGATAGTGGAGGTGTTAGCAAGGGACAACTGCATTTGTGTTGAAACAGGAAGTAGAAGGTGTCCCCAAAGTAAGGCTCTATAAACATAGTCCATGCGATCAACCAAGCATGAGAATGGTAGTGATGTAGGTGTAACTGATGTGGATCAAGTGGTAATTCCCGTAAAATGTGTTTGAGATACAGGGAAATGGCTAGCCTTGGAATTTGTGGGTAAGAGAGCTGAAAGTAGATCAGCAGGATCTTGAAGGTTGGATGGTGCAGGGTCATTAAAAGACACAGGTACTTCAATAGGATCCTCCATGGGTATATGAGAGAATGGACCAGCTGAAGTGGACTCTCCTTGTGTTGGTGTAGGTGGTGGACCTACATCATCTATGAGTAGGAGAGGAGCCACTGACAATTGCTCAGAAATTTGAGGGGTCAAAGGTGGTGTGCTAATTATAGGCTCTTCCATGGGTGAAGGAGAAAATTAAGGGGGTGCCTCTATGGGTGGAGGAGTAGATGAAATTGGTTCTTATGCAGGTAGCAGATCTCGAGCTAAGATTTCATCTATGGAAGGAACATGAGGCAATTGGGAAGTAACTGGTATGTCATCGAAAATAACGCGGACCTCACAGACATTGCTATCAATGTTTGAGGTATCAACAACTTGGTTGGAAGATGGGGTATGATTATGGAATGGATTTTTGAAGATATGCAAGTTTTGGTTAGCGGGTGAATTCGGGCTATCCAAGACTAGATGTCCATTGTCTAACATTTCTTGGATGATATTCTTGAAGGTGATGCAGTTATTTTTGCTATGACCTTTGACACGATGATAGTTGCAAAAGTCTTGTTCCTTATACCATGTGAGCATGTTTCTCTTAGGGTCAAAACCAATATGTGGTTTTATAGGTGGAAGGGTAATGACACCAACCTTAACAAGATTTTCTAAAACAGAAGAATAAGATTCTCCTATGGAAGTGTATTTTCGTTGTTCCCATTTGAACTAGAAAGCTTGGACAAGAGAGATATTAGAAGGGGGTTTGGCTGGTTTTGATTGATGAGGGGGACCAGCCTTGAGAACTATGGTATTGGCAGACCCTTTGGGTTTTGAATAGTTTTTTTGGGGTTTTGAAGATGAAGAAGCATCATTTGATTTGAATGTGATGTTCTTGTTACGAAGCTGAATTTTTTTCTCTTCGATAGCAAAAATTTCCAATTTTCGTGCCATGGTGAATGCCTCATCAAAAGTACGGAAGGTCTGCACTTGCAAGGTTGGTGAGATGTGTCTAGCATAGGCCTGAGTAATTAACTCTATGAGTTCAGTTTGAGGCAGTTGAAATGTGAGTTGATTGATTAGGTTGTGCCAATGAGAGACAAAGTCAGTGATAGACTCATTGTTGTACTGTTGAGTGGAATAAAGATCATTCAAGGTAACCTTCTTGACAATATTAATCGAGAAGTGGTATAAGAAGGCTTAGGCTACTTGATTGAACAAGTAGATGGAATATCTTGGTAACCCACTATACCAGTCTAATGTAGGTCTTGTCAGGGACATCAGGAAATTCCTCAAAAGTAAAGAGTCTTCATGGGAAATTAGGTAACACCCATGTTTAAAGGACCGCAAATGTTGTTGTGGGTATTTTTTCTATTGAAGTGGTTGAATTTTGGCATTTCCCAATGTATGGGGTATGGTCGAATAGGAATGGATGGGTGAATAGATTCATTACAAATTTCATCATAGGTGAGGGAATTGCGTGAGCTAGAAACCGATGCTTCTAGTGTCTATATATTTTCCATCATCAACTTGATGAGGTCATTGGTAGGTTGTGATGGAGGGACAACTCTTGTGGCATAAGGGGGTGGATATTGAACCTGATAGGGAGGTTGAGAATATGGTACTGACATAAAAGGAACATATCCAGAATGGGTGAAAGACGAGATAGGGGGTGGTTAATAGTATGTGTATGTAGGTGGGATGGTCATGGTGACTCTAGTAGAAATTGGGGGTAGTATTTGTAGGATGGAGAGGACAAGATTATGGAATGGAGTAGGGGTTAGCCACACCACGGGCGGCTGTGTTGTAATGGGTATTTATGAGACAATGGCTGTGGACTAGGCTATGGTATGGGTGGTCAACGAGGGGACAACAGATATGATAGGCACAAGTGATACTATAGATGCAACGGTCATGGCAAGTATGGGTCTTAACTGCAAAATTATTGGGGGTGAAGCAGGTGAGGGTAACGCCACATTATTAGGGGCTGATGCAGAAGTAAGAATAATGGCGAGAGAGATGGATACAAGCATGCCATATATCAACTGACCTAAGGAGTCTCAGGTGGAAGATTGGGAAAGGTAGAACTGTAAGGCTGTGGGATTATGATCAAGGAGTCGTGCAAATTCCTCATCACCTGCAGAAATGGTGGTAGGTAGGGTTGGATCCATGGGTGACAGGATGGAAGGTGGTGAGGGACTAGGTGGGAGTGGTTGATGACTAGCGTGGAATATAAGGGCATTAGTTTGGCTACAAGTCAACACCATGTGAACAAGTGCTGACCTAATAAGACTGTATTATGTAGATAACACAAAAAATAATGGGATCTGGAAGTTGAATCTGGTCAATGTCTAGATTTTAAAATCAAACATAGGAAACTGATGATGGTCAGGTTGACCGGTGACAGTTGAGGGAAAACCAATGATAGTTACTGAAACTGATACCGGTCACTGTGGAAGAAAACCAGTCTCAAAGCATGAAACAGGAATGTTGGATGTGCACAGGGGGAACTGTGTATGATAGTAGGTATCAACAGGGGAGAAATATGATGATGCACTGAGGGCCAGAAATAATACAAAAAGAGTGATGAAGGCTATTCTAGGTAAAGTAACTAGAATGCTAGGAACCGATGCCAGTTAGGGTTTAACCAACGATGGTTAGATGTGAACCGGTGACGGTTGCTGGACCGACATCAGTGACTGTGAAACTAGAAATAAATGAAGAAATTGGGTTTTGTGAATTAAATTAAGTGAAGATTCAAACTCAAAAACCTAAGAATTAGGAGATGGGGCACTATACACTCAGACAAAGTTAGAGTACTCCAACTACGATGGTGGAGTGTGCAAGTAAGAATAAAAATGGAGAGTCGTAGTCTCACACCTCAAAACACAAGTCAAGAAGAATGCTAAGAAAAAGCACACTCCTAACAGTGATTTTCTTATGTTTGTTTAGCTTATGCTATTTATAAGACTGACTCACGAATTTTAGAATAGGGTTTTTGGTGAGGAAGGCTTCCTACGAAGAAAGATATCTAAAAGGAGAGGTTTCAAGTATGTTATGGCCATCTTCTGAGATAATGACTCGACATAAGCAATGAGCTGGGGAGTACTTACCAATCGGATTGTGTGATCACTGACATATGTTCTTGGGTAAGATGTTGTTTAAGAAAGATGTGTATATTTCAAATTTATGTAAGTTTGGTAAGACACAAAGAGAGAGAGAATGTGCTTTCTACAATTCTTTGTGTCAACCATCAGCTGGGCATGACTTCCAGCATATAGGTTTCCCTCATTTTAATGTGAGCTAAATGCAGAAAATTAGAATGTAATGTAACCAATTTTAAGCCCAAATTGAAAGATTATGTTCGATGACACAAATGGTGAATAGGAGAGGGTATGCTCTTTCACTAAATGTAAAAAGCAAGAAGAATGGTCCTTTTTAAATGCACCAAAAGAAAATGTATCCTTTAGAGCAATTAGAAAGAAGAGAATATTACCAAGGAAGAAGATAAATGTGTAAGCTTTTTGAAGGGAAACAAACACACAAATTTTTCCTAGGAATGAAGAAAATACAATAGAGCCCTTGATGGGTCCCATCGGGCGTGCCAAAATGTTTCACCATTTTCTTTACCTTTTTGAATGACGAAACATATAAGGGTAAGGGCTAGGAGGAATATCTATTAAATGGGTTAGTTGATGGTTGTTGCACGCATTTTGACTTCTTGATCCAATGTCGATTGTGAGAGATTCCTTTTGGCTAGGAGGAACTACCTTTAATAGAAAATAAGACCACAAAAAGATAGTTAAATGATATATGACAGTGGACTGCCTAGCATATGCTAGTTCCGGGAAGTGTGATACTTCCTAGATGGCTGTCAATCCATTGTTTAAAACAATTTAATGCCATAAATAAATTAAATCCTACTATAGATGATATGATTTAGGTTTCTCATTCAAGTACAATAAGCAAATCTTAACATAATAGGCTAGGCTATGGTCAGATCAGAAATGTAGGTAGTTGTCAGGGTGTTGGGACTAGTCAGGGTCTGATTCTAGGTTGTTTAGGTCAACTGATGAGAGGTTTTTGGGTTTTGTTTTGGGTCAGGGTATAAAACACAGAGACCGACATTGGTATAGTAGGACCAATGACGGTTTATGCAGAACTGACGATGGTTATGGGTAACCGGCGTCGGTAAGGTCGGGGTGTAAGAGAATCAAGGAAAACTGATTGTAGGGTTTGATTTGAGATCTGATAAGGAGTGTAGGGTGGGTAAAGAGGTTAATGGGGGGTATCAAGGATACTCAAGAATGAACATCATGAGAGAATGGGTGATTTGGTGATGTGGGTAAAGGAAATATTTGAGTTATAAGCTAGAAAGAGATGGAGGAATGATCATGCAAAGTATAAATTGATGACATAAATAACAGAAGCTAACTACATTAAAATGGACAACGCTGGTAGAAATGTACTTACTGTGATGTAGAATTGATGGCTGAATGGTAATTGAAATTTATCAGAAGAATGATGTTCGGTATTGTAGCAGTGGTTGATAGAATGATTCCGTGAGTGCAATGCTTCAATATCTGTCCTGGTGATGGCTTTGGATGTCTGGATGCATGAAAGGATGTTAGTTCTGCTTGCATGCAGCTCTCTTCTTGTCCTCTTTCCCTTAGAATGTGCTAACCCACAAACAAGGTTGTTTAGGTGAATAAATGGTAACCGACGATGGTTCCAGGTTGATCGGCGTCAATTTGGGGGTGACCGGAGTCAGTTAAGGCAAGATTCCCTAGTTTTACTAAAATGGGCAGATCTTTTTTATTTTTTGGACCTAGTTAGTTTCTTCTCATGGATTAGAATGAAAACTTCCCTTGTAATGGATGGGAATGTGGTTAGAGAGATTTTAGAGATTGATTTTAGGGTTTAGACAAAATCTTAGCTCATTAAGGCAAGTAAGACTTAGTTATTGTTAATTATGGAAACATGCCAAGAATAGGTCTAGGGTGAGGTGGCTGGATGAGATGTCTAGGTGAGGTGGAAATTAGGTCAATTAATGTAATTAAATGATGAATATTATGAGGATGGGTATTAATTTAGTTAAATTTATTAAATTAATATTAATGTAGTGTGGAGGGGGGTGTGGTTAGATGAGTATGTTTAGGTTGGTTATTCGACGGGGCTCCAAGGGGAGTGTGACCCAATCCGGGTAATGGGTGTGTTGATATGGGTAAGTCTTGAATATGTCTTGTTTGGATGATGTAGATGAGAGACCAGCTCCAAATGTGTGACAGACTACCACCTCTATTGGTAGCGATGCAGTCGAGTGTGATTGCAGAGGAGTGGGAACATATGATGAATGTTGGAATGATTGGGATTCAACGCTACAGGCATATAGCTCAAGATCCTAGCTTAATGGTCACACTAATTGATAGATGGGATTAAATGACCAAACATTTCATTTACCAATAGGTGAGATGACTATCACCCTAGAGGACATGTAAAAGATCTTACGGTTACCAATTTTTGGGGAGCCTATGTATTGTATTTCTTTAGAGGAATCAATGGAGCCGATAGTGGCTACATTTGGAGAGGAGATGGGCGAGCTGAGGTACCATAACACGAGCCTTAGCTATGGAGACATGTATGCGGCCCATAATTAGAAGACGAGGTTGGTTGTTTTGATGATGAAGGTGGTATGTTGTTTCAACTTACTAGGTGCTGAGGGAGGGAGATTCCCACGAGAATTGATGGGAGTGCTCCAGGATATGATGGAGGAGCAGATCTGTTTTTCCTGGGCATTGACATTCCTACTACAACTATACAGGGAGATGTGGGTGTATGGGAGATTATGACGGTTTAGCTTATGCTGCACCTTTCTACTACATTATTGGGAATACGAGCACATCGTATGTGTACATTAGGTTGGTTTGCCCCGACATGATTTGTTTGGTGGTGGCCAGGTTAGAGTTGGATACAAACTGAGGGTACTAGTTGGTGGGAAAAATAGAATGGCTAGGGCCACACATGATGTTTTATATTACAGACAGTTATTAGAGGGGATTTCAGGGGTCGATATTGTGTGGAGACCCTACATTGGCCATCCATCCTATAGAGGCATTGTAGAGGAGCTAGAGGAGCTGCAGTTAGAGAGGTGGATATAGGGGTGACATGTCGGTGAGGATGAGTTGATACCCATGGACATGGTCAGACGGTAGTTAAGGCTACCTCAGGACGTGCCTCCACCTTTCCCACAATACATGAGAGATGACATGGAGAGACATATGTATCCACCACGACCGAGTGTGCCTATAGGGTAGGAGGTGTAGGTGGGGGATAAGCAAATAAATGATGTTGGGGTCACCGATAGATATAAGCAATGGTGGGCAGCATAGATACGAGCCGCGCCACCGAGGCCAAGGAAGCTAGACTTACCCACCATCATAGTGTAGAAGGATACCTTATAGGGTCAAGTGGCTTCCCTTCAGGTTGAGATTACATCTTTTAAGGGGAAGCGTACAGGGTTAGACACACAGGTTGCCGTTTTACAAGCTCAGGTGGCGGCCTTACATGCACAAGTAACATAGGGAATGGTACCCACACAGGATGGAGATGGAGATGAGGGACATGTAGCCACCTTATAGGTGCATGTAACAGGTTTGCAAGGCTAGTTGGCAACTGCATAGGCTCAAGTTGTGGCCTTACAGGCCCAAGTTGTAGTGCAGGTACCTCCAAAGACTTAGGGACATGGTCCCACACTATAGGTAGTTGTGGCAAGACATGGTCCCATGGCATAGGGAGGAGGATATGGATCATAGGTAGAGGGTTTGAGGCCAGTGTTAATAGGTCAGAGCTCACAAGTTACTTTGAGATCTATGGCACCACCTCAGATGGTGCCGATGGTGAGGTTCAGGGATGGCTTGAATGAGGCATGGTATTACCAGGATCTTCTCACAACTGTCAGGATAAATGTCCCCTCCTATGTTGAGTACATGACATAATAGGAATTGAGTGAGAGGACTAGATCCCACACTCATATTTCAGAGAGAACATGGGCTGGTGATCCCAAAGATAGGGTCAGAGCAAGGCTACAAGTTCATGGAGGAAAGCCCCAGGTGAGGGCTTAGTAGAGATTAGGCCAAGACCCATGCTAGGTGGAGAGATGCTGGTAGGTCATCAGGATGGAGGAGAGGAGGAGGAGACATGCATGGATATCAGGTGGGGTGACAATTGGTCACCTGATATGATCGGTGTATCAATTTTTTTATATACCGGCCTACATGCCGATGATAGTGAGGATGCATATGAGGGTTTTGAGATACTGAGTATTTATTTCTATCAATGTATATTTGTATTGATACACATACATTCTTCTTGCTATAGATGATGATATTTATGGTATGGATGATGTACTTGCATTTGAATTTTCTTTGTTATTGTGTATGTGATGGAAACTAGGTGAATTAGGCATGATTGAGTTGAGGTCAATTAGGCATGGATGAGTTAGGTTAGTTAGGCATGGTTGAATTTAGGTGATTTAGGCATAATTGAGTTAGTGTCAGTTAGGCATGGTGGAGTTAAGTCAGTTAGGCATGGTTGAGTTAGGTTTTTGGTTTTGATTTAATTTCCAAGTTATTAGTAACATGGGAAATAAATAATGATGTATATGTATGTTATGGTGTAAATTTCGTGATATTTGATATGATGGAAATGTGAAATGATGGATGTATGATATGATGATGTATGAAACTAGGTAAGTATATGTGTTTATATACTTGTATGTTTGTTTAATTTCCAACTATTGTATAAGATGGAAATTAACTAAGGTAAAATGTGAAAAATTTGGGGAAAAATGGTTAAGGTAAAGAATGGCTAAGCTAACCTCCAAGGGTCCCATGCCCTTAGAGTGCTGCCTACATAGCCTTGATGAAAAGGAGCCTCAAGCCGATGTAGTTTTCCTATGAGCTAGGTAAAAATATGATGAGGTAGAGGAATGAGTTGGTAGGTTTTAGGTATGGTTGAGTCTAGGTTAGTTAGGTATGGTTGAGTTTAGGTCACTTAGGCATGATTAAATTGAGGTGTCAAAGGATTGGTATTGTATAGGATAATCAACAAGTAATGGAGAAGGTGAAGGGTAAGAGGTGACCAAAAGAGCCGCCTAATTGGTAAGAACCAAAACAAGTTTTTCATACCTAAGATGGGATTATGAACGTAAGACCCTAAAGGAATTTTTATGATTGACTATTCAAAGGGTGAAGAAATTCATATGATTACAAAATGTCACATTTACGGCACGTCCCTTGATCGAGAGGAAATTAGGGTAAAAAATATGATGAGGTGAAAGTAGGTTGGTTTTAGCATAACTTAGTGTGAGACAACATACCAACTTGGCAAGAGACCAAAGATCACAATAGGAAATTCCATGACAAAAAAGTTAATATTTTTCTTTTTCCTTTTCCTTTTGTTTTTGTTTTGATAGACTGATCGATGCAGGAAGTCTATATGGGATGAGTAGATTTTCTCCTTGAGGTCTTCATGAAGCTGATCGATGTGGGAAGCTTCTGAATATTTTATTTTAGTTTTTTCAAGAATAGCCTTATTTTGATGATATACTAAGTACAATACAACTAGCTTTATATAGCTTTCCTTTGAGGGAGTAGACTATTTATAGCAGCGAGATAGAAAGTGTAGATGTCCTTTTTGAGGGAGTCATCTTTTTGTTGGAAGTTTGACTCAAGGAGTTGAATCCCCTTTTACTTTTGAAATTGTTTTGCTTTTGGAATTTTAAGTCATGGACAAGACTATAAAGAAAGATAAGCTCTTGTGTTGCAGACAAAAACCATAACATATAGAGGTTAACTATGATAGAGAGGGTGTAAGTGATGAACGACCATGGGATTCCATCTTGAAAAAGATGAAAAGTATCCATGATAATCATGCCATGAGTAGATCCATGATACTCATATTGAAGACAAGCTTGAAAGGTAATGGGTAATCACATGATCCTAGTTTAATTAGTGATCATTAGAAGAGGTAAAATGGAAGGTGAATGGTGCTCAAGGGATGAGTGTTAAATAAATAGAAGGTGATATAGGACTTGAAACAAAAATAGAATGGTCAAATATGTAAGGCATTGAGGGGCTCATGTTAAGGTTTACCTTCAAGTGAAGACAAACGATAAGCACCTGATCCATAGGTATGAGTAACTATATAGGATCCAAACCAATTAGGATAAAATTTTCCCTGTTTATTTTTTTCCTCTTTTGTTACACGTTGATTTTCCTTCAGGATGAGGTCGCCAACCTGGAAGGTTCGTTCATGGACATGTTTATCATAGGCATGTTTGATACACTTTTGGTAGATTTGGAGATGGTTAAGAGCATTGAGATGATGATCATCCAATAACCTGAGTTGTGCCAAACGATCTTAGTGAAAGTCATCATCATTGAGCATATCTTTAAGTGAGATACGAAGAGATTAAATATGGACTTCAAGAGGTAGAAAAACCTCTGTACCATAGATTGGAGAAAAATATGTGGCCGAAGTTGGTGTATAAATACTAGTGCGATAAGCCCATAAGGTAAAAGGAATGTGCGTATGCCAATCCTTTCCAGTATCATCCACAACTTTCATAAGAATTTTGTTTAAGGTTTTGTTGGTTGATTTAGCTTGGCCATTTATTTAAGGGTAATAGGGGGAAGAAAAACTGAGTTATATGCTAGAGGAATCACAAAGCTTCCATAGGGTTTTGTTTTTGAACTATTTTCCATTATCAGTGATGAGACCATGAGGAACACGAAAGCGACAAATGATGTGATGATTGATGAATTCACATATTTTCTCAGATTTTGTAGAAATGAGAGGTATAGCTTCTACCCATTTAGTGTAGTATTCAGTATCGGTAATAATCCATTGATGATGCTGTGAAGAATAGGGATTGATTTCTCCAACAAGATCCAAACCCCCTTGAGAGAAAGGCCAAAGGTCTTGTGCGACCTGTAAGGTGTGACTAGGCATGTGATGAAGATTAACATGTTGCTGGCACTTCACATAATGTCTGACATAATCAAAACAATTGTGGTTTAAGGTTGGCCAATAATAGCCTAGGCAAAGAATGCATTTAGTGACAGCTAAACCACTGAAGTGACCTCCAAAAATTCCGTCATGAACTTCTTTGATGGTGTAGGGAATTTCAAAACTTGTAAGGCATCACAAGAGGATACCATCAAAGTCATGTTTATAAATAATACCACCCATGATGATATAATGAGAGACACTTTTGAGAAAGGTGCGTTGGCCATTGCAAGTAAGGTCTGGAGGTAGAATTGAAAGGGAAAGGTAGTCAACAAAATGCTTATATCAAAGACCATGTGGGTTAGGTTGAATGGTTTCGATGAGGTTGACGTCTCAAAATAGATAAGAAGGTGATTGTATCCTTTTTATTGTGATAAATATTTTCGAGTCGGAGGGTGAAGCGGGTATATGAGAAGCAAGGCAGACCATGGTATTCACAAATTTATTAGTAGAACATGGAGTGGTTTGAAGTTCATAACGGTCAAAGGTAGTCAAAATTATGTCTACGTGATGCTTGTACTTTTTAAGTATTTTTTTACGATACTAGTATATACCATTGAATTGATTTACAACCAGTTGAGAGTCCCCAAAGATATTAATTGATTTAACTTCTAAGGTGATGGTAGTTTGAAGGCATAATATGAGTGCTTCATATTCAGTGATATTGTTAGTACATTCAAAATCTAGTTTGAAAGATAATGAAATTGGATCATCGTCGAGAGGAATGAGGATAACTCTAGCACCACCCCCACGATGAAATTTGGAACCATCGAAGAATAAGGTCATTTGGTAAATGGTATCATCCAACGAGAGGGTAGCAATAGATTCATCCAGGAAATCAAAGTTAGAGGGTTGATTTCCAGAGAGAGGTGCGTCTGCAAGTTGGTCAGCAATAGTTTGGCCTTTGACAAATTTATGATGGCTGAATTTAAGGTCTAGGTCTGCAAGAAGCATGAGCTAATGTGTAAAACGTTGATGTTGGTAGGGATTGGTGTACATGTAATGTAGGGGGTCTGTATTGGTGACAAAAAATGTTTTGTGGTTAAGTAGGTAATGGTGAAGTTTAGTGGCAAAAATAACCAAGGCTAAGTAGAGTTTTTTCGGCGTGGGTGTATCGGGTTTCATAGTCCAAAAGTGTATGACTTATATAATAAACTACTTGCTCCCTGTGTTGCTCGTCGTGATGAGCAAGCATGGCTTGCAAGGTATGATCCGTAGCAAAAATGTAAAGGTAAAATGGTTGGTCATCCTTAGGAGGAATAAATATAGGTGGTTGGAGGAGGTATTGTTTTAAGGCCTCAAAGGTTTTGTGACATTCATCATCCCATTCAAAGGAGACATGCTTTTTGAGGAGATGATGAAATGGGTGGCAATAGTCAGATAACTGTGAAATAAAATGAAAAATAGATTGCAACTTGCCTTGGAAACTACGCAGTTGGACAAGGTTAGTAGGTGGAGGAATTTAGAGAATAGCCTTGATTTTAGTGGGATTAACTTATATGCCACACAAAGAAACAATAAAACCAAGGAGTTTTCCTAAGAGAATAAGGAAGACACACTTCTTAGGTTGAAGGCGAACATAATACTTGATGAGACATTAAAAAATGACCTTAAGGACTGTAAGGTGTTCAAATCGATGGTTGGATTTGAGAAGAATGTCATCTACATAATCTTCTAATATGTGATGCATGATGTCATGAAAGATATAAGTCATAGCATGGTGATATGTAGCACAAATGTTTTTAAGGCCAAAGGGAAAGACTCGATAGCAAAATGTCCCCCAAGGATTGATGAAGGTGGTTTTGTGTTGATGTTTTGGGGTGAGTAATATTTGGTTATAACCCAAGAAACCGTCCACGAGTGATAACATCTCATGACCAGCAGTGAGATCAACTAGTGTGTCTATACTAGGTAGAGGAAAGTCATATTTAGGGCAAGATACATTAAGGTTGTGAAAATCCACGCATATGCGGAGTCCTCCTGTCACTTTTATGACATGAACGATGTTAGAGATCCATTGGGGATAATCAATGGGTAGGATGAAGGAAACCGAGAGAAGGCGCTGAAGTTCTTCTTTGATAAGAAGGGTAATGTGAGGATGCATTTTTTGTAGCTTCTTTTTTATGGGTTTGGCTTCCGGAATAATTACGATATTGTGGACCACAATGTTGGGGTCAATACCGGGCATATCAGCATAGGACCAAGAAAAAACATTGCTATGATCTCGGAGGAATGAGGTAAAAGCTTCCTATTTAGAAACATCTAAAGAATGGCCTATCTTTAGAATGTGCAGGTCATCCTGAGTGTTAATATTGATTTCAATGGTCGATTCATTTAACATGGTTTACGTCTTAGAAGGAAATGACTGGTGAATATATGAATCTTCCACACCAAGGTAGGTGAGAATAGACTCATCGTCCTAACATTGAACGACATTAATAGAAGGTGTATCGTCATCGATCATGCCATGATACATGAAGGGAAGGGAAGAGGGAGCATCGCCATTGCGTTGATAAGTCAGAGGTCCTAGGTAAATGGTGTTTATGAAAAAAAAAGCTAGGAGGAATGAATTCTGGATCCATAGACTATGTGGGTGAAGGTGGTGAAGTTCGTAGATGGGGTGAAGAAGGTTTGTCATCCTCAATGAATTTGACGTGGGATTTCCTAGAAGATGGTTCGGAAAAGCCAATACCACTATGGTCACTGTGTTTACATGTGGTACACTGGATGATAGTATGGAAGCCCTGTTTGTAGAACCCAAAGCCAAAGTATTTCCACACACAACGGTGGAGGAAAGTGTGGGTGAAGCATTGATTGGTGCGAGATTAGAGGTCAGAGGAAAATGGTCAGATTTGGGAAGGTGGCTTGGGTGAGTAGGTGGAAGTATGAAGTCCCCTATACATTAAGTTGGTGTAAAGGTTACCATACTATTGAGGAGTAAGGAATGTGTTGATGTTGTATAGGGGATACTCTCCCAAAGTGAGGCATTGAAAAACACCTTCTAAGGGATTGGTAGTTGGTATATGGGTAGCAGGAATAAATGAATCACTAGGTGTTTGGGCAAAAGAAACATTAGTTCATTGATAAGTAGATGGGTTAACAGATGGGTTTGCTACAGAGGCTATGAAGGTAGTAAGAATAGAGGTGGCAGGTGTAGAAAAGGTAGCAACAACATTGGTGAATGGGGCTGTGGGTGAAGGAGAAGTGGCGGTAGTGGTAGATGCCTTAACTGCTACAAGGAATTCATTAGGTCGATACAACATGTTATAGGTTTTGAATGGAGAAGAGTTAGCAGGGATGATATAGTTACGTCCTTCATGTTCAAATTTTATGCAACAATGTAAGGTTGAAGGAACACAACCTTCGACGTGGATCCAAGGTCAGCCAAGCAAAATTTTGTGCTAGGACTCCCCCTTTAAGACATAGAACAATTCCGGAATGGTACGGGGGCCCACACAAATGTGGAGGATGATGGTGCCGTGAGTGGAAGTGATCATGTCATTGAATGAATGTAACATATATAGGTTATTATGCATGTAATTTGAAGGGATGTGTATTTGATTGTATGCGTGGGAGGAGATAATGTTGATGTTGGCACCACCATCGATCATAATGCGTTGAATGCGTATATTATAAATATAAATAGAGATGAAAAGGGTGAGATCAAGATCATCTGATTGGAGAGGTATAATCTCGTTGTCAAAGAAACTGAGATTGTATATTTGGTGAGTAGTGGCAAGTGTAGAGGAAGGGGATGAATTGGTGAGAGAAGCCACTTGGTGAGGGGTGATAATGGAGGCCACAGGTGTCAAGTTTTTAGCTAAAACCTTGATGGATTGTAAAACCTCCAGAGGTCCTGTCGACAAGATTGAGAAGTTTTGATGAGGTCATACAAATAATTTTTTAGAGGGGATTGGTGAAATTGTTTTATCATTGTATGATGGGTGACGCTGTCAGAAAATAGGATATGTGGGTCCCCAAATGGTGATTTTTGGTGCGGGTGCAGATGGTATGTTGGGCACATGACTGGCGGACGTGCTAGTTGCTTTCTCCTTTCCTTTGTCTTTTTGGGTGTGAGTGGCAACTTGGATCATGTTAATCTGAGGAAGAGAAGTGGATGGAGAAGTCGTGTTAAGAAAATTATAACAACATGATGGAAAAAAACCTAGTGCGGGGTAAGAACCTTGTGAAATGAGTAGGGCACATTGGAATTTTGGTGGGGTTTTGGCTAGCTCTCCTATATGAACCATATTGATCTTGAATTTTGGGGGTGAATAAAATGGTTGTGGAGGTGGTGATGTAGGTAACTGAATAGGTAGTGGGTGAGGATGTGTAGTGATAGGTGGAGGTAGAACTGGGTCCTTGTCTAGAAGATCATCATCATCAAAGTTTTGTTCAGGAGGATGAAGTTGGAAAAGAATGATTTTTAGAGCCATACAATTTTCTACATCATGTCCTGACACAAAATGGTAGTCACAAATTTTAGTATCTTCAAACCCTTTTAGTTTGGGATTGAGTGGGTCGTAAGGTCTAAGGGGCAATAATGTGATAACGGAGGTATCTAAAAGGTTAGCTAGAATGTTGGCGTAATACCCTGCCAATGGATCACAATGTGATGTGAGTATGGGTCTGGATTGAAGTGTAGGTGATTGTGATGTGTGAGGTACTACATGAGGTGGGATAGGTTTGACCACTAGTTTGGTAGATGTTACTATTTTAGGCTTGGACTGTACCTTCTTGGGTAGAGGCATAGTAGATGAACTACTGATAGAAGGTATTGTGGGCTTAACTAATTTCTTGAATGGTAGTGGGTTTTTCAATTTAGATTGCACCTTCCTAGGTAAAGGTGAAGAAGGCGTACATGATTTATAGGGGAAAGTGGATGGTGGTAGAGGTTGAGTTGGCCAAGGTGATAAATGAGGCACGATGAAGGTTGCTGGTGGAGGCAAGGTAGAAGGTATGGGTTGAAGAGAAGGAAATATCATAGGTACTAATGTTGTTACTGTAATTGGTGGGGGTATAGGTGGTAAGAAAGATGTGGGTAACAATGAAGGTGTACGCTGTGCTGGTAGGTTAAGTGTAATAAAGGATTGTGATGAAGAGGAAAGTTGTTGCGATTTTTATTTGCCTTGGATAGGCGGTTACATGGTTAAGGTCGATGAGTGAGGCCCTAAGATAGAAAAAATGGGCAAAGGTGACAAAGGTGTGGTGGGTGAAATTGGTGTGTGTGACATAAAAGGATGGGTCTTCCTTTTAGGTGGAGGATTGGTTTTTGCGCAGGCTTGGGAAGATGTGGCTAAATCCAACTTGACAGGTGGATGGACTAGAATTGATGTCGACATCACACCTAAGGTAGTGATGGGTCTAGATGTAGGGGAAGGTTCGAATACATGTAGGTTCTTAGGCATAGGAACAAGTTTAGTTGTTAGTAAAGGTTTAGATGTAGGTGAGGGTGATAAAGAAGAGGCCATTTCAATAGGCATGGTTAGGGTTGATTGGGTTCCTTGAAATACCTTCGGATAGATCGTGAAAGAATCCATAGGCAACATTTGTATTTGGGTTGAGAAGGGTAGCCAAAGGCATCCCCAAAGCATGGAATTATCAACGTAATGAAAAAAATCGGCTAGGCATGAAAATGGCACTATTGTAAGAGAAGATGATGTTGGTTTAGTAGCAATACCTGTAAAATATGTTTGTGAGACAGGGAACTGATTGACTTCGGACTTTATGGGTACGAAATATGAGAGCATATCAATGGGATTCCAGAATGCTAATGGTGAATTATCCCCAACAGGTAGTGACACATCTAAAGGATCCCTTATGATTATGGGAGATAACAGTTGGGATGAGGTAGTTTCCTTTTTCATCAGAGAGGAAAGTGAAGATGACTCTCCCGTGGGTAGGAGAGTTAATACTGTAGGTTGTTCGTTAGGTTGCGAGGTAAGTGGTGAAACAGAATTGGAGGAAGTTATGGACTCCTCAGTGGGTGAAGGAGGAGATGAAGGGGAATCTTCTATGGGTGAAGGAATAGAGGAAGTAGGCTCCTCTTTGGGTAGAGGAGCTCGTGCTATAATCTCCTCGATAGAAGGGATAGGAGGAAATTGTGGAAGGGCTGGTACGGTGTCAAACACAACATGGACCTCACGGACATTACTATCATTAGTTGAAGGTTCACTGGTTTGGTTTGATGAAGGGGTATGGTTAGGGAATGAATTATTGAAGATATGTAAATTCTGATTGGTGGGTGCATTCGGGTTGTTCAAGATGAGATCTCCATTATCTAACATATCTTGGATAATGTTCTTGAAGGTTATACAATTACCATTGCTATGACCTTTTACACGATGATAGTTACAATAGTCATGTTCCTTGTATCATGCATGAATAGGACGAGCGGGGTCAAAACTAGTATGTGGTTTTATGGGTGGAAGAGCAATGGCTCTGGCCTTAAGAATTTTTTCTAATACTGAAGAATAAGGCTGCCCGATTGGAGTGTATTTTTCATTGCTCCTGTTTGAACTAAAAAGTTTGAATGGGAGAAAGGTTGGAGGTACGTTTTGATTAATTAGAGGGGTGAGATGGGCCAACCTTTAAAAATACCATGTTGGAAGATCCTTGGCTTTTGAATAATTGTTTTGGGGTTTTGAAGAGGAAGAAGCATCATTTGATTTAAATGCGGTGTTTTGTTATGCAATTGAATTTTTTTCTCTTCAATGACTCAAATTTATAATTTTTGTGCCATGGTAAAAGCTTTGTCGTAGGTACGAAAGGTTTGTACTTGTAGATTTGGTGAGATGTGCTTGACACAAGCTCTAGTGAACAAATCTATAAGATCGGTTTGAGGCAACTAGAATGTTAGCTGATTGATGAGGCTCCACCAACGAGTGAAAAAATCGGTAATAGATGTTAGGAAATAAGAGATAAAATATGCAGAATAATCCCTCACAGAATCACAACAGTAGAAACTAATATGCAAAAATTATTACAGATCTGAAATAAAATTGCAGAATAAAATAACACAACACAAGGAGACAATATTTAACGTGGTTCACCCAATTTGGGTTACGTCCACCAAGAATCACTTGCTTAGATTTTATTACAAGCCACCACTCTCTCAATACAATACCCAGATCTGTTTGGAGCTATGCTCAACAAACTCTACAGAATTCATAGCCGAATTCAAAACACATCTGTAATGTTTTTCATACCTCTATCATATGTATAAAACCATATAAATAGACAACTACTTAAGCAGTTTTACAAAACTGTGGGTATCAAAACCATGGGCAAAACCCATCCCATAAACCTATGGGTCAAAAATCTCGCCCATATGAGAAGAGCATGTTTCCCGATATGTTGGGTGCATTTTTTCGAGGCCAAAAAAATTTACACCTAATTGTTTTTTTCGGGGGCTGTGCCCCCAAACCCCCACTCAAGGCCCAACTCGGCTCTGAACCCCAGTGAGGATACATGAAAAGTGTACAGTACTCTTAGTGTATAGTCTTCAACACTTTCACACATGAAAACAGGCTCCACAACCTAACAATAGACTCATCGTCATATTGTCGAGTTGAGTACAAGTCGGTCATACTAACCTTCTTGATGATATTGATTGAAAAATGGTCCAGGAAGGTTTGAGCCACTTTATTAAATGGGTAAATGGATTGTCGAGGCAAACCACTATACTAGTCTAACATGAGTCCTCTTAAGGACGTGAGGAATGTTTGTAGGAGTAAAGAATTGTCATGGGAAATTAGATAACACCTGTGTTTAAAAGACTGCAAGTGTTGCTGTGGGTCTTCTTTACTATTTAACCAATTAAATTTGGGCATTTCTCAATGTGCATGGTATGGATGGATGGATGGGCTCATTGCAGATTTCATCGTAGGTTAAGGAGTTGCGAGAGCCAGAAATTGATGCTTCCAATGTTTGCATCTTTTCCATCATCATTTTAATAAGGTAGTTGGTGGGTTGTGATGATTGAGCACCCCCTGTAATATTGTAGACACCTAAAATTGGTTACTCAATTTAATGTCCCCCGTGTTCGCTTACCTGTTTTATTCTCGGGTAACCCGGTGTACTTTTGTATCACTACTTCTCTCTTAGGGTATTAATTAAATATCTAATTAAAGAGCCTATCCTAAGTTTGTTACACGCCATTATATTTCACCCATGGATAATTAAACATTAACCATGTAATTATATCTTTTACATTTATTCCAACTACTTATTCACCCCATATCACTTCCCACCCTCCCATGTCACTATTATCCATCCATCCCACCTATTTCTCCTCTCATGGAACCGTGCAGCGGGATTTTTCCCGTATTTGAGTTAGAAGGATAATATTCTTATCCTCATGACTCATCTCTTTTTGCCACTTTGGGAGTCTGTTCCCTGATCTGCGCTGACCGGTCCTTGATCGATGCCAATTTTTCGGAACGGTGCCAATTTTACCTTGGTCGGTGCCAACTATAAATACACGACCTGAACTAAGCTCTAGTTGGATGGTAAAGACACGAGAAATAGTGAAAATCTTAAGTGAGCCTTAGAATTATCAATTGAGAGAGAGAGAGAATTCTATCCAGATCAATCCCTATGAGGTGCACCATTATTCTGCCCTCATGATATCGATATCACTTAGGTTCTTCAACCTCTGGGTGATTCCA
The DNA here is from genome assembly GCA_019776745.2 of Taxus chinensis. NCBI lineage: Eukaryota > Viridiplantae > Streptophyta > Pinopsida > Cupressales > Taxaceae > Taxus > Taxus chinensis. Next base: position 18,369,437 of record CM034149.1, read on the forward strand.
TTTCTCCATCTAGCTAAGGCGGAACTCCGTCCACATCTTTGCAGCTCCTGCAGGTCTCCACAATCCGATCATCGCCAATCATCAATCAAGCTTTCTATGATTTCTTCCCAGTCAATGATGACCCAAGTATGATCAGTGCTGATTAAGCATCAATCAACGCTGATTTGTCCAAATCAGCACCGTTCCAAACCATCGACACCGATCACTGTCTGATCGATGCCGACCAGTCTCCAGAAAGATAGAGAATCTAGGTGACATAATTTCATCTTTGTTTTTACAGTTTCCTACTTTCTTTCAGTTTCTGCTGCTATGTTTTTACATTCTGTCCGCAACTTAAAATCAGAAAATCTAAACATTTTCTTACATATTTTATCATGTACACCTTTATTCTTAATTGAAAATGTGAACTAACATCCACCAAGGAAGCTAATCACTTCCCGAACCCGATTTCCAGGCAGTTCACCCTTATATCTTCTAACATCATCTTTTTATGTCAAAGTATTCGTGCATCGCAGGTTTCTTGGATCTACTCCGCAGGATTGCTCGTGTGGACCCGTCTTAATTCCATCAATATTTATCTCCATCTACATCTTCGAATATTGTCCAATTAATCATGTATCGACTTTATTTGAGTTTTTCAGGGTTTTTGTGTTTAGTTTGGTGCATTAACTTGGATAGGAAACAAGCGCAGAAATTCTTGATTATATTTGAGAAACTTAAGTTACCAAAGAACGTAGTTTCATCACCGCCTTTTGCCCTTTGATCATTTAACGATCAACTAGTGGTTACCTTAGGAATTGTGGTCCTGCCCATTCGGGTAGGCAAGAAACTTCTTCACGAGCTTTTTTACATTGTTAAAGGAAAATTCCACTACAATATGATCCTCGGACGCTCCTAGATCTGTACAATGCACTACATCCCATCAACCCTCCATTGATGCATAAAATATCAGTATGAGGGCAAAATCTATACTCATCCAAGAGACCCTCTTCCATTACACAATGTGACATGACCACAAGGTCTGTCCCTCCAAAGGAGAATGTTAATTCTCCTGACGAGGCTCCGTCCTCTTCCATACCTACAACAAAACTACCAGATGTAAAAATCTAGAAGATAAGTTGCAGCGTTTTTCACTAGGAGAGCTTCCCCTTCTCTCTTTTGACGCCCACCTCAAACCTAAAGAGTATGGTAAGACTTGCGGGTCTTGGTTGCATCGTCACCATTGGTTTGCCTAATCGATAGACTGACTTCATCTATGGTGGTCTTCATGCACTTCATTATCATCTAGATTCTCCTCCTAGGCCCATACCCTATTCGACAGGGTTTGATTATCTATAGAATCTCGTGTTCACAAAAACTTATCTATATCGATGCGCGTGGAAGGGCTTTGGCCTAGGAAAGTATGAACAGGGTGTGCATGACCTTGCATCCATTCTAACTCTTAAACCACATCAAAAATTTGGTTTAGGGTTCAAACCTCCCTCCAAAGCCACCATCACCATTCTCGCTGAGCCTCTTTCCATTGGAACCATCTTCTCTCGTCAGGTTTGAAGCATTGCTTGATGTGGAAAATCCACTTCCATACCATTAGTCTTCATACCTGAAATAATCAGAGACAACTCTCCTACTATCAATACTATCCACTGTTAGGATGATGATTCTGTCCTTACTTATTTGGGGGCAGAGGATTCTTATCTTCCTAAAACCATTCCTTCTGACACATCTACCCTTATCAATGAAGCCACTATCGACCTTAATATAGGGACTTCTGAAGACCCTTGCATCATTAAGGTCAGCCAATCTTGTAACCCATAGGAGTTAGGAGACTTCACCACTTTTCTTTCCAACCATCACCAAGTGTTTACTTGGTCATATGAAGATATGCCAGGCCTTGATCCTAACATCGTGGTCCATAATATCGTTACTCTTCTAGAAATCAAACCAGTTAAACAAAAACTGTGTAAGATTCATCATTGTGTAGCTCTCCTCGTTAAAGAAGAGTTGCAACGCTTGCTTTTTTCCAACTTCATCCAACCCATTGACTATCCACAATGGGTTTCAAATGTAGTACCAGTAACCAAAGCTGCTAGGAAATTTTGAATTTGCAAAACTTTCGGGATCTTTATCTCGCTTGCCCAAAAGATGATTTCCCTCTACCTAATATCGACCAACTTGTGGACTTAACTACAGGTCATGAGATGCTTTCTCTTATGGATGGTTTCTCTGGGTATAATCAAATTCTCATTGCACCAGTGGATCAACACAAGAATTCCTTCATAATTCCTTGGGGGAATTTTTGTTATCACGCCATGCCCTTTGGTCTTAAGAACGCAGGGGTGACTTATCAATGTGCAATGAACTACATATTCCATGACCTCTTACAAAAAACTATAGAAGATTATGTCAACGACATCCTTGGTAAATCTAAACACTGTTAGGATCATCTTCTCATCCTTGCACCTCTCTTTGAGAGACTCATTCATTTTTGTCTTCACCTAAATCCATCTAAATGCGTGTTTGGCATTCTCATTGGTAAACTCTTAGGCTTTATCATTTCTATCAGGGGTATTGAGGTTGATCCCACAAAAAGAAAGGCTATCATCAAGATGCCTCCTCCTTCCAACTTAAAGCAGCTACGTGGTCTTCAAGGACGCCTTCAATCAGTACGTCATTTTATTTCGTAGCTTTCAGATTGTTGTCAACTTTTCATCATTTCCTTTGTAAAAACGTTCATTTGAATAGGATAAGTGTTGCCAAAAAGCCTTTGATGATCTCAAAGCTTATCTTATTTAACCACCTGTGCTTACACATCCACGCGAGGGGGAGCCATTCTATCTTTATATTTATGTGACTGACCATACTATGGGAGCCATGATCTCGCATCGAGATGCTAATGGTAAGGAACAAGTTGTTTATTATATCAGTCGCACTCTCCATGAGTATTAAACTCGCTATTCCGAAGTTGAAAAACTGTGTTGTGCTCTCTTCTTTGCAACTTCTAAACTTCGTCATTACCTTCTTAATCATAAAACTTACATTGTTATGAGTGTCAATCCACTCAAGATAAAGCATGTGAAACCTTATCACAATGATTGTATCACTCGTTGGCTCATGCTCATGAAAAAGTTTGACCTCGAGTTCATCTCATAGAAATCTATCAAGGGTCAGCTTATCATTGATCAATTAGCTGATGCCCCTCTTCCAGACACTCAGGTCCCCCTCATTAAATTCTCATATGAGTACATCCAATAAATTGATTTCGGTATGTGTCCATTTAAAGTAAAACTCTTCTTTGATGGGTCCAAGTGTCAATAAGGGGGAGGCACATGTTTTGTCATGATTCCTCCTTGGGGTGCACCTATCCCTGTCGCACACAAGCTTAACTTTGAATGTACCAATAATATGGCCAAATATGAAGCCCTTGTTTTAGGTCTTCAAAATGCCATTAATCTCAGTGCTTTTCATATCAACATCTTCGGTGACTCTAAAATCATCATTAATCAAGTCACTCGTGTCTATCAGTGCAAAAATGATATCCTTCAAAAATATTGTGATATCGTTCTCTTTCAGCTTCAATTTTTTGATAAATTTACTATCTAGGCTATTCCTCACACTACAAACCAATTTGTAGATATGATGGCTTATTTAGCCTCACTTATTCCTCCATTCTGTGGCTAAGTGCATCCTACATTTAGGTTACTATAAAGACTCGCGACTTTATGTGGTTGTTCAACATTTAGACCAACCATTTCATCTCAGGCAGTTGACTTCAATCAACGCTGTCACGACTGACACTCAAGATGAGTGGTATCAGCACATTTTTGATTATCTATCCTACTCAGTGCTTCCTCCATATTTGACTTCCAATGGCAGAAGATCTTTTATCCAACACGCAAACCACTATACTATTATGGGTGGAATCCTTTACAAACGTGGTTTTGAGGGTATTTTACTTACATGATCTTAGTCACGAAACAGGTCTTTCATCCATCTGTAACCAGTCATGCATTTTGTGGTGATTTGGAACTATGTGGTTCTCCTCGTTATTTCTTTTTATACCTTAAATATGAGTACCATGGCTCTAATCATGGAATTTTCCTTATGGATTTGTTCCTCCTCATGGTAGGAATACCTTAATCACTACTTCATCTGCCCTAGGTGTTCATCTTGATCAAATCCACTTGGGGCATGAGTACGTGCTTGTATGCATTTTCTTTCCCTCTATCTGATCTACCTGGTCTAAACTCAGCTTCTTCCAAATCTAAAAAAAAAGATGATATCCTAGTCCCAAAAGATAGACCGATTCCTTGAAGGACAACTATCCATGCCTTATCACATATATAAAAAATGTAAACCATTCCTTGAAGGATGGTTACCATCAAATTCAAAATACAAACCGCTCCCTTGAAGGACAACTATTTATTTTATGGCATTTTGAGCCTTTACAGTAACAAACTTCCTCTCTTGGCCAATTTATTCACTTGTTTGCATCTCTGAAAGACTTCCCGTATCGATTAGTCTTTCCATATCTAGCAAACTACCCGCATTGATCAGTTTACTTTTTTATCAAAAGGAAAATCATGAAGCTGTGATATGAGACATTTTCGATCATATGGAGACCCTATTTTCCCCATATGGGCATGCATTTAATCCTTCATGTGTTTTGATGAGATGCATACTTATCTCTCGTCCTTATCTACCTCCTAGATCTAGTTTGTGACTAACTAGTGTCAGGTTTATTTTATCTGTGTCTATGGCCTTGTGTGCATCGTCTTTTGATTTACCATCAAGGTCTCTATTCATGGTCAGTTAGGAGACTAACTTATCATTCCTTTTCCTATCTAGGTGTAGTGATTTTTTAGGGATAAGATCATTACATCACTTTCTTTTCATCAAATCAAATGGACATTACACGTGTTCATTTGTTATTTATCCAGTTAAATTGTCATTTAACATGTTAATTTAATCAATAAAATCTATCATCTATCTATGCTCATCTTATCTACTTCATCTAAAATCATAAAAGCAACACATATTATGTGGATCCATCTATCCATATCATTTAATTGAATTAACGTCTTAACATGTTAATTTAGTCAATTATTCATCCATTACAAATCAAAATTAAATCACATTTATCCATCTGCACCTATCAAAGTTAAAAGCATGAGTCCAATCACATAACAAAAAGTCACACACACACGCACACGCACACACACACACACACACACACACATAGACACACACACACACACATAAATATAAATATAGCTGAATGGATTCAAATCAAGCCGTATACATCATATCAAAAATGCCTTCAAATTGAGGATACATTAGTATATCTCTACAAATATCATCTCTATATAGTAAAATCAGACAAATGGAGAACACTATCTCCTCCTCCCTCCTCAGGCACAGGCTCTCCCTCCTAACTATCACCTACAGAATTGGAGGTGCCCACAGTCATGACCCTAAGATCTCCTCAGTCTCCCTTGGTGCTCACACCCTCCGATGCACCGCCGGTAGTGGTTGTCGCTGTCCTCCTCCTCGCTCCGTAAGGAGGCACATTTGGGGAATGTTGTGTCAAGGAATCCTCATAGTATCTCACCTTGGAAAGGATAGCCTGATAGGTACTCAAACTCACCATGCTGGATGCTCTCATTGGCACTGCTCTTGGTGGTCCTCTTGTTACGGCACCCTGTGCCCCTGACTCTGATGTGGTGCCCATATCACCATACTTGGCCCTGAGGGCCTCTCTGTGTTTATGATATCTATCCCTCTGCTGGATAGCTATATCCCGCTCCTGATGAGTAGTTTCTCTCTCCTGTATCACTGTGTCCCTCTCCTCCCTCAGAGTCATAATCTCCTCAAGAGTAGTCTGGTGGTCTTTACCAAGGTGACATGCTCTCCCTGCAGTCTCTCTAGCTCCGCCACTATATCCTCCTCGTCTGACTCCACAGATGCTGTGAGATGCCATGGTAGCTCCTCATGATACCATGCCTCATAACCCTCATCCAATCCTACATTATCATCAACATCTATGGGAGGTAGGGCCTCCCTGAGTGGATCTGATGGGACCTGTATTGATAGATCTATCTCCCTACTATCCCGTCTATATGGCACATGTACAGTCAGAATAATCTGTATCAATCTGAACTGTCTCATCACCCATATAAATGGGACCCACTCTAAAATCTCTAACTTGCGGACCCTGACCACTCTGTTGCATCTCAACTCCACTAAGTGGGCGTCCTATCCGACCCATGTAGGATAGACCCTGTATGGCCTCCTTATAACCTGTGATGGTGTTAGATTCCTGAATATCTGGGGATACCACTCTGATGATCTCCCTGTATCTCCGGGGGCCATGTCTGCCTACCATCGTTGAAACCCATACTCAAGGGCTCCCTCTGATCCTGACATCCATGGAAGTCCAGATGGTCTAATCATTGATATGTGCTCATAAGCCCAACAATGGAGTAAAAAATTAACATCTATCCCAGTCCATCTGCCTATGGAATACATCCATAGCTCATGATATATATCTGCTAATAGTGCATCGGTGAATGTGAATACCTGCATGAACTCTAGAATATCATAGACGCAGTCAAACAGGAGCAGTGGGAACCGTCCACCTCTAGAATCTGGTAGTTCACAATATGAGATAGCCATCTAGATCAAAGCTATTAGCCTACTCCTAGGGTCATCCTTCTGGTACTGTGAGGCTATCCTCATAGCCCCAGACACTATCTCTAAATCATCTGCCCTGTCCCCATATAACCGTACCAGGGCCCTCCTCTACTGCTACTGTGGAGTAATCTCTATCAGGTCCCCTGTGATCGGTAACTTGAGGATCCTCTCGATGTCCTCATGGGTGATAGTCATCTCACTTGTCTGAAACCAAAAAGTGCATGTCCAGATATCCCACCACTGCATCAACGCTCACATCAGCCCCACGTCTCAGGGTACCCATCGATAATAACAAAAAACCCCTAGTCTAACTAACTCTAGATGGCGCCACTCATCGTTTGTCACATCTGACAGTATAGTCTCCAGTAGCTTGGGAATAACATCCCGCATGTGTAGGACCTCTCGTGCCTGCATCCACAACATCAAAAATTGTCATTAGGTTCATATTTATACAAATCAACATCATTAAAATTTCATCAATTTTTTTCTCAAAGCTTCCAAATGTTTCATCTTTCCAATTGATGCCGTTTACTTTACAGTCGATGCCGATTGTATTCCAATCGACGCCGATCACATACTAGTCAACGCCGATTTTTTCAATCGATGCCGACTGGGAGGCAGAGCACCAAAAACACTCTCTTGCCTCCTAATACAAACCAACACAAACATACAAGGATAAGGAAGGACCACTTACCCCTGGCTACGTCCTCTTCCTATTCTGACCACTCTCGGAATATTCCATTTCACTCAAATTCAACTTTTGAATTTTTCTAAATCAATCGTCACAATGCAAATGAATCGTTACTGTTCACCTTTTCTATATTTATAGGTTTTTGGAGCGGTCGGCACCGATTATTCGGGTCAGTGTCGATTCTTTGGGTCGATGTCGATTAGGTATGAGTTGATGTGTATTGGCGCCGTCGACACCGATTGTCTCTCATCGAGGCAGATTGGGTAGATCTTGATATATTTTGTCATCTCATCACACCAGGATGTGCTTCATTCTCTTCTGATTATCCTGTCTTGCGCATGTGTCACCCATAACACATTGTTGCCATAATTGTGTCTTTATTTTAGGTACTTGTACCTTCTCACCTTGCATAGCCCCATGTGTGTGTCACTCATAACAAGACTTTACTTGTCATTCCCTGCTTGGGGTATCTCATCATTATATCTTTTACATGTGCCACCCATAGCACACTTGTTCTACCTAGTCTGGTAGCATTTTTATTGCAAAGTCCATAGTAGTGGCCATATTTCAAGTTCCGCGGTGGCTCTCCTCTTGAGGTCATTGCTTCATCCTTCTTGTCTAAGCGTTGATGCTTGGCTTGTTTACTTGATTGTTGTTATGACCTTATTTCCGCCTTTTGGTGCATATTTCCGATGTTATCACCCATTCTGAGTTTTTACCCGGTACATGGGTAACTCATGTTTTTTACAACTTAAAGATAACGGGTCTGTAGGCACTAACACCATCTTGTTCAAAGGCTGTCTAGTTGTCCCTACCAATGTGTCACTCTTTGGTTGTTACTATTTTACAGTTACCTTTAACTCACAAGTCTGTAGCCACTAATGTCATCTCATACAAAGACCGTCTAGTCTGCCCTACCAATGTGAGTTCCTTACGTCATTGATTTTTTTATTTTTTACGTGCGTCATCAATGATCAGATCTCCTCCAGACATCTAGCTGGGGCATCCTCTCTTCTATTATTTTTCATCTACCTTTTTCAAACTCAGGATCGGTTGGATTTTTTGGGGCCACCCCATCACTAGTTTGAGGGGGAGTGCACCATCAATATTCTTCCTTTTATTCTAACTCCTTGTTTTTGTCTCATAGCATTGTTTATCGTAAGTTACTCGACAAAAAGGGGCAAATGTAGACACCTAAAATTGGTTACTCAATTTAATGTCCCCTGTGTTCGCTTACTTGTTCTATTCTCGGGTAACCCGGTGCACTTTTGTATCACTACTTCTCTCTTAGGGTATTAATTAAATATCTAATTAAAGCACCTATCCTAAGTTTGTTGCACCCCATTATATTTCACCCATGGATAATTAAACATTAACCATGTAATTCTATCTTTTACATTTATTCCAACTACTTATTCACCCCATATCACTTCCTAACCTCCCGTGTCACTATTATCCATCCATCCCACCTATTTCTCCTCTCCTGGAACCGTGTAACGAGATTTTTTCCGTATTTGAGTTGAAAGGATAATATTCTTATCCTCATAACTCATCCCTTTTTGCCACTTTGGGAGTCTGTTCCCTGATCGGAGCTGACCGGTCCTCGATCGATGCCAATTTTTTAGAACGGCACTGATTTTACCTCGGTCAGTGCCGACTATAAATACATGACCTAAACTAAGTTCTAGTTGGACGGTAAAGACTTGAGAAATAGTGAAAAGCTTGAGTGAGCCTTAGAATTATCAATTGAGAGAGAGAGAGAGAATTCTATCCAGATCAATCCCTGAGAGGTGCGCCGTTATTCTGACCTCATGATATCGATATCACTTAGGTTCTTCAACCTCTGGGTGATTCCATTTCTCCATCCAGCCAAGGTGGAACTCCGTCCACATCTTTGCAGCTCCTACGGGTCTCCACAATCTGATCATCGCCAATCATCAATCAAGATTTCTGTGATTTCTTCCTGGTCAATGACAACCCAAGTACGATCGATGCTGATTAAGCATCAATCAACACTGATTTTTCCAAATCAGCACCATTCCAAACCATTGACGCCGATCACTGTCTGATCAATGCTGACCAGTCTGCAGAAAGGTACAGAATCCAGGTGATACAATTTCATCTTTGTTTTTACAGTTTCCTACTTTATTTCAGTTTTTGTTGCTATTTTTACATTCTGTCTGCAACTTAAAATAAGAGAATCTAAACATTTTCTTACATATTTTTATCATGTATGCCTTTATTCTTAATTGAAAAAGTGAACTGACATCCACCGAGGAAGTTAATCGCTTCCCAGACCCACTCTCCAGGTAGTTCATCCTTATATCTTATAACGTCATCTTTTTCTGTCAAGTATTCGTGCATTGCAGGTTTCTTAGATCTACTCCGCATGATTTCTCGTGTGAGCCCGTCTTAATTACATCAGGCTTTCTTTCCATCTACGTCTTCGAATCTTGTCCAATTAATCAGGTATCGAATTTATTTGAGTTTTTTAGGGTTTTTATGTGTAGTTTGGTGCATTAACTTAGACAAGTAACAAGTGAAGAAATTCTTGATCTACAAATATACAGAGGTTGATGATGAATGTATGATGTGGATGACACCCCAGTATATGGTGGTGCCGAGTATGAGAACTGTGAAGGGGGAATAGATACAAGTGGAAGGTACCCCAAATAGGTGATAGACAATATTGGGGGTTGTTGGTGATATGTATAAGTAGGTGGGATTTTCGTAACAATTCTTGTGGTAATTAGGGGTAGGGACTGCAGGATGGAAAGGATGATATTTTGGAATGGGGTTTGGGTTTCTGACACCATTGGTGGTTTTGATGCAACAAGTATATATGAGGTGAAGGATGTAGATGGGGTTATTCTTAAGGTGGTTGATGAAGGAATAGTTGACACCACGGGTGCGAAAAATTCCGTAGGTACAATAGTTATAGAGGATGTGGGGTCTAGTTGAGACACCACATGTGGTAAGGTGGATGAAGGTAATGTCGAGCTAGTGGTAGTTGACGCGGAAGTGGGGGTGAGGGTAGGAGGAATAGACACAAGCATTCCATATACCAACTGTCCTCATGAGTCCCAGGTAGATGAGTGGGAAAGATAGTGTTGTAGGGAAGCGAGATTCTAGGCAAGGAGTCTAGCAAAATCCTCATCACTAGTACTAATGGCAATGGGATGAGTTGGATCCATAGGTGACATGATGGAGGGTGACGATGGGCTAGGTGGAAGTGGTTGAAGGATAACATGAAACAAAAGGGCATTGGATTGGCTACAAGTCAAAACCATGCGAGTTAGCGTAAAGCCTGGTAATCTGTTCTCTATAAATGACACATAAAAATAACATAAATGGAAAAAATAGATTATGGGAGGTGAAATCGGTCATTGTTTTAATTAAAAAATTAAAACATAGAAACTGACGATGGTGAGGGTAACCGATGATGGTGATAGGGTGACTGATGATGGTTAGGGTAGCCGATGATGGTGACAGGGTGACTGATGATGGTCAGGGTAACCGATACCGGTTACTGTGGGAAATCAACAGTTTTATAAATGAGGTAAAAATTGATGAAAATGAAGTAAAGAAGTTGTATTTGAATGTGACTTTAAATTTTTGGGGGCATGATGATGTTCTAAGAACTTAAAAAAAACAGAAGATGTGATGAGTGTTGTTTTGGATAAAATAACCAAAAAAGATGGAAACTAAACACGGTTAGGTAAACCAATGATGATTAGATACAAACCGATGATGGTCACTGAACCGATGCTGGTCATTGTGAATTTTGAAAAAAATGAAGAAAAATTCATTTTGTAAATTAAGTTAGATGGAATATCAACCCAACAACCTGAGTATGATAATAATGGACCCTGAAACACTCAGAAAAAATTAGAATACACCAACTATGATGGCAGAGTGTGAAAGGAAGAAGAAAATAAAGATCGTGACCTCACAACTCAAGAAAAAGTTAAGAAAAACATGAAATCCTATAAGTGATTTTTATGTTTTAGCTTATGCTATTTAAGATTGACTTGTGAACAAAACAATTTTTTTTGGTTGGAAAGGTTTCCTATGAAGAGGCAAGATCTAAGGGTGGTTTCAGGTTATGTTTTGGCAGGGGCAATCGTTTCTCCGAGTTAATGACTGGTCAAAGAAACCAGTTGGGAGTCCACTATCAATCCTCTGATCGTGTGATCATTGACAACTTCTTCCAAGTAAGGTGTTGTTTAAGAATATGTGTAAATTTATATTTGTGAAGTTTGGTAAAGAGAGAGAAGAGAAAATTCTCTACAATTCAATTATGTCAACCATCAGCTGGGCATGACTTCTAGCATGTAGCTTGCCCTTAGTTTTAATTTGAGCTAAAAATGCAAGCATAAAAGTATGAAATGTAAGTATTTTAGAACCCAAATCGAAATGTGATATTCGATGTAAACAAAGAGTGAATAGGAAAGAGAATGAATTTTACTAATGCAAATACAAGAAGAAACAAAATGATTCTTTGTAGTCCCGAAATAAAAATGTCACTTAGACAAATAGAAGAGAGAGAAAATTCCTAGGGAGAGAGTTTGATGTTAACTTCCTTTTGAAAAGAAACAAACATACAACAGTTCCCTAAGAATGAATAAATTCAAGGAACCCTAGATGGGTCCCATCGGCCGTGCCAAAATGTTTCACCAATTTCCTAGTAGATTAATGAAATAGATAGAGGGGTAATAGATCAAGGAGGAAAACCTGTTTGTGATGTCGGTTGAAGGTTGTGCGTGGGTTCTAATTTCCTAATCCAAGCTGATTGCAAGAGTTCCCTTTTGGATAGGGGGAATTACCTATAAATGCAAAATAATACCACCAGATAGAGTTAAACAAAATAATGAGTGGACTGCCTAGTGGAAGCTAGATCTGGGAAGCGCGATGCTTCCTAAATAAGATGTCAATCCACTTTTATATAACAATATTAATGTTATTCAAAATATACATGAAATAACAATCTTATTGGAATTGAAATGATTTAGGTATCGCGTACAAAACAATAAGAAAGTTCAGGTAAAATGTGATTGAGGTCAAAATGGGTCAAGGGATTGGTTGGTGTTAAGTTACAAGTCTGATATAGGATCTGGTAAAGATTAAAAATGGTTCGGAGCTGTTGGGAAATGGGTACGAGCTCACTATTCTAAGGTATATTACCAGACACAATAATCGATGTCGGTTGTGTGACCGATGCCGGTGAGGCAAAATGAACAATTTCGGTTGGCTAACTAGTGTTGGTAGGGGCAATTAGTAATAAAAACTTAAAATTTGTTTTTCAAACTCTCTGTGATTACACAAAGGTTGGAAATGGTGAAGGTGAGGTCGTAAAATGACCTTGTAGGCTCAAAGATGATTAGAAGGGGGTGGAGGCATGTGAAAGGGCCAGGTATGGTAAGGTGATAGGTTGGTAGGAGGAGGGGAGTGTATGGATGTGGAGAAAGATAAATTACTAAGATGAATAATAAATCTTACTAGAATAAAACATAAATAAATGAAGAGATGTTAGGTACTTACTGAAGAGTAGATTTGGAGAATGCAGGTGATGAGGATGGTGATGGTAGAGATCCAGAGAGAAGAGATGTTGTGTTTGTGCCACAATAGTTCAAACCTCCATGATTATCTGTGCGAATCCTTGATCGTGAAGAAGATGATGAATTCCAATGGTTGTTGGTAGTGCTCTCGTATGTTTTCCTTTTCCAGAGTGCTTCAGAAATTTTGAGTGCTCCAAGTCTCTGTTCGTATGAGATCCTGAATCAAATGACCAACCTAGGCAAAGGCTTTTGGAAATGTATTTAACCTAACCAATGATTGTTAGGTGACCGACGTTAGTTGAGATATAACCGGCGTCGGTCAAGGCGGGAATATCTAGGTTGGCCAAAAATAGCTTGATTGTTGCTATTTTTGGTGTGGTCTTCAATATTTTTCTAAGTCTTGAGTGATAGATCACAAAAGGATAGGTAAGAATCCATTTAGGTTTGTTAATAGGAGTTAATTCTAGGTTTAGACTAAGTCCTAGTTGGTTAGGATAGGTTTATACTTGGTCTTAGGTCATTAATGAGGTTTGAGTGGGTAATTTGAGTGAGGTGGCTAGGTGAGTTGGCTGGGTGAGGTGGTTAAGTGAGGATATTAATTAGTTTAATTAAGATAATCAATTCAAGTAACATGTGTGCTAGGGGATATGAATGGGTAGGATATGGTTAATTTAATTGACATGGTTTTAATGGAAGTATGACTCAATTTTTGTGTCTACAAGAGGACATGAATAGTGATAAAACAAGATTGTATAACAAGTATAAGACCTTATCACCTATTCAATAGATTGAATGTACAAGATAATAGAGTAAATGATCTTGAAGGAAATTATATGTATCTTGAGAAAGTCGTATGATCTTGTATTATATTGTATAGGAGTTAGAGTAGAACATAATCAAGCCACTTAACTCTTGTCATTCAAGTATATTGTTGATACAAAGATTTATTTATGTTGAGAAAGCCTAATGAGATGCATGATATGATAAAACATTTGATGAGTCATTTGAGCATGATTTGAATGCATGATTGCTTTGGAGTATGAATGAGTCCTTATGAAAAGTTTATGCAGGGAATGTTGGATTAAGATTTCATTTCAAAAACTAGAGAAAGATCATCATATGTAATATGGACTCATAGTTTGAATTTACAACTAGATCAAATATTAAATTCCTAAAGGAAAGAGTGATGATTTATAAGTGAATGCTCATCTAGAGTTAATGTGAAATTTGAGCCTAAGCATCAATTTTGCATTATTGCATTTGTGTGTGCATAACTTTAATTTCATTGTGGTAATGGTCTGCTGACGGAGATCCTCAGTGAGAAGTGTAGATTTCTCCAATATTTATGAAAAAGGGCATTGCTCATTAGCTAAAGGGGGTAATATTTTATTAAGGCATACTTTATTTGTAAAAGGGGGCCCAATTTATTTTGCAAAGGAAAGGAAATTATGTTTTCCATAGCACAAATATTGTAAATCAAGAGGGGCAACTTAATACTGTAAGGGGGAATTATTTCAGAGCTATATTTTTTGAAAGTATTTTATGCAATCGTAATTTCTAGGAGGGCACTCTTGAGTCCTACTATTTTTCACGTGTGTTGAATATATGAGGATGAGGTTTGATTTGATAGGTGGTCGAATCCCCTCACAAGTAAAACTTTATACTCGTGTTGGCAAGAAAATTTGTCAGGAGGACAAATTGGTGGATATCCGCCAATGCTATGCGACTCTAGGTCCCTCTGCTTAAATGGTGCAACTCCATTTATTTTACGTGTGTGAAACTAAAATGTATGGTGGCTTAAAGGCTGGGGATCTAATAGGGACACTCCACTAAACCTGTGGAGAAAGCTTGTAATTTCTTACAAGGGAGGAATTTACTGAGAGAGTAGGAAAGGGAATGGGAAAAACGAGAGGGGGATTAATATTGCAGGTAGACAATCAGATGCTGACAATCATTAATTGGATTACTTAAACAAACATAGATATAGAAAGAATTTTTTTTTTGTACTAGCAATAATACAAGGTAAGATTAGGAACACAAAGTTTCAGTAATATTCTCATCAAAAAAGGTAAGAATCTCCTTTCTTCTTTATTGATGTTCTGGAAAAATTTTACGTAGTGAGAAATAAAAGAACATAGAGAGGACAAAAAGAGGAAATAACTATCTCTTTTTTTTATTCACAAGTAGTAATCTCTCATGAACATATAAAATTGATAACCCTTTAGAATGGGGAAGTCTTTACAATTTATAGAATTTGGAACGACTCTTCGCCTACCCCCCACATGACCTTTAGATTTTCCTCCACAACATGTGACTTTTCAAATCCCTAGGGATGAAATTAAGTCCCCTTTTATTAATTAAGGGTGACTTATTACAATATTGACTATAGTCACATTTAAATGAATAAAAACAAATGTCTTGATTACTCACAATGAAGAATTAGAAAGGGAGAGAGAAGAGGAGAAAAAGTGAGAGAGGGGAAGGAAGAAAATATGCTTCTAAATCACAAATGAATATGTCTCTGCCTTCGCTGAACATCCACATTGAATAAGTTCAAGATGGAAATTGGCCATTGATGATCCTCTGTAACATTGCTATATTGATTGGAAAGCTCTAATGAAGTTCACTTTGAGCACTATGCCCTTACCGGTGATGATGATCAAAAACTACCCCTTGCACATGATACACATACACCTCAGATCACCGATGAGTGTTTATAAATACCAATTTAAAACCTCTCAAAGTGGTATTGAGATGAACACAGGCCTCCCTCATGATGATGTATTCCCAAATTCTCAATGAGAATGAGGATCACTTTCCCGTTCCTTAGGATTTCACAATTGTCATCCATGATATTCCAATTTCTTGACACCTACATCCCTTTTCTACACATTATACTGTAAGACTACAGACTTTGCCCTTTACTGCTTTGAGAAGTGTGAACTCTTTCCCAGCTCACTCCTGGCTTACTTGATTTGGCTCACTAAGTTAAATTATTCTGGCTTACTTTGAATAACACACTGAGATTGCTTAACTTGCTTTTCGGGGAAGATCAGATGACCTTAACCTAATTGAAGGATTAAAATGATGATCTTGGGAACACTTGACCCATTTTACATACTTTATTAGATTGTCCAATGCCTCAGGATTTTTCCTGTTGTGCCTTGCGATGTTCTATTCCATTTTTGTTCACCATTGTAACAAAATTGATGTCTCCAGTCCTTTGTGAAGGATGAATTACCTTTATGGGGAAATGCCATTATCTAGGATCCTGGTGAAGATGCTAGAAAGTAGAGAAGTGGATGAAAAATGAGCCCACTGCCACTTTCCACACTAGGAATGAGAATTTACTATTTTTACTAAATTATTATTTTCACTTTCTGACCTTAGAACACCTTCGATCACCTTTCTCGTTCTTCTCAATGTTCACCAAAAACTCATGCTCACCTTTATTAGAGTAGGTATTTACCTTAGCTCATGTTAACCTAGGTACTTTATTACCTTTATTGTATTTATCCTCACCCACTTATGTGTGTGGATATTTATTTTATTTTATTTAGATACTAGGGATATATTATCTAGTTATTAGGTATAGTTCTTTCCTTGATCTATGGTATTGATTAGATATTTGATGACTAGTTCTTTCCTAAATCTATGGTCTTGACTAGTTATTTCATTGATTTATGACTTGATCTACGACCTTAACTGGTTCTTAGATTGATATTCCTTGCCTATATAAGCAAGACCCATTCTTAGTATAAGGTTCTTGAAAACCTTACCCTCTGGTCATATGAGGGTTGATTCATGTGATTCCTACTAGTAGGTGCTTAACTGTAGCCCCCTTTCATTTTATTTGTGTGGTGATGGAAAAATTTTTTTATTTTGTTTTAGTGGTAACTAAAATAAATAGTAGAGCATAAAATTGAAAAGCCTATATCTTTTGATCGAAAACTCATATTTGAGTGCCATTTTTTTTGAAAAAGTGCTTGTTTTTTCGTGCTTTTTCCATTGGAAAAATTTATTTTGAGAAACATACTATAATTATAAAGCGTCATATTATAACACATACTCAATTATAAAATGCCAAAATCTTGGGGGGGGTCTTATTGCATTGCATGGTTCTTGCATTTTTTGGTGTTTTTTTTGGAATGACGTCTTTATCTACTTCTGCATTAGATCATGTTAAGCCATTAACAACACATAATTACCACACATGGAAACCAAGAATGAAAACAATTATCAAGCGGAAAGGATTATGGGCTTTAACTTCTTCAAAACAACCAATGTTCACTAGAGAATATGAGAAATTTTAGTACTAGTGAAAATTTGATGAGTGTATGGGTTTGCTAAGAACTTATGTAAGTGATAGTATTTTGTTTCATTTGGAAAAATGTGACTCTCCTTTCAAAATATGGAGAGATTGGAGGGTTTATTTAGTAAAGTGGATCACATGAGAGCCATGTAACTTGAAATTGAGATCACCTCTCTTAATCCTAAATATTTTTCATTAATTATAAACTATCTTACCAAGTTCAAGCATTTGATGAAACAATTGAAGGGGAGTGGAAGAGATAAGAAAGATGAATAGTGTGTTTACTTAATTCTATCCAATTTGAGAGGACCATTCCAAATATTTTCTTCTACCTTTTTCTCTACCACAGATGCCTGAGGTGACAACTTCAAAATGCCTGACTTAGAATTTTTTTGTGAAAGACTTACTAGGGAAGAATCTAAATTGTCTAACATTGAGTCTTCCACCGCTCAAAAGGAATTACTTGCATATAATCCCAAGGGCAAGGGAAAACCAAAAATTTAAACCAAATCCATCCTTTCTCTATCTCAAAGTGCTCCTAAACCCAAAGAAAATAACTCTAAACCCAAGGATTCTTCTAAATCCAAGATTAATTCTAGCCTTTCTTTCTCTTTCTGTGGGGGTATTGGTCATGAAGAACATAGGTGTTATAAGAGAATTCAAACATTAGAGGATGCAATCAAGAAAAAAAAAATCTCCATCTCCACTGCATGTCCTTCTAATCAACATGGAAAAACACTTAATGTTGTTGGGAGATCTCAATCACCACTTACAGATAGTTGGGTTATAGATTCTAGTGGTTCTCATCACATGACCTCTTCCAAGGAGTCTTTTGTATCTCTAGGTTTGAGTTCTACTTCCAAAATTGAGATTGGAGATTCTTCCTTTCTTTATGTTGAGGGAAAAAGTGATATACACCTTGATGGTGGAAGTATCCAAGATGCACTATATGTTCCTAACATCACCACAAATTTTCTTTCTGTATATCAAATTTGTCATTCTGGTCAAGGAAAAACAATGAATTTTACACCACATTGGGTAGAAGTACAAACTTTGTTTGAGTCTCATTCACTTATTCCTCAAGGTATTGTTGATCATAGTTCTAGACTATATCACTTCGAGGGTTTTGATGACACTTCCTCTATATGGAAAAGATTGGTTTCTCATGCAGATGTAGAGAGTAAGCTTTGACACGAGAGATTTGGACATCTCAATTACAGATATTTGAAGGAGTTGAGCACTCATGGTATGGTTGATGGTCTTCCTAGAGTTTATTTTCTTGAGGGAGTTTTTCATGGCTGTGCATTAGGGAAAAAACACCAAGATCCATTTCCTAAGAATTTTTCCAAGAAATATTATTCACCACTTGAGCTTGTGCATAGTGAGTTGATGGGTTTTCTTACCCCCTCTTTTAATGGAGATAAGTACGCACTTACCTTTATTGATAATTTCTCGAGGTGTACTTAGGTTTATTTTCTTAAGTAAAAAAGTGATGTTTTTTCATACTTAAAAGTATTCAAGGATTTGGTCAAGAAATAATCTTCTAGTTACATAAAGAACCTTCGCACTGATAATGGGGGGAAAACTTCAGCAATGGATTTTATGAGTTTTTGACAACTCATGGAATTATTCACCAACATTATGTTCCTCATACTCCACAACAGAATAGCTTAGCATAACAGAAGAATAAAATGTTGAAGGAAATGGCTAACTACATGATGAATTCTAGAGATTTACCTCCTATCTACTGGGCATAAGCACTTAATTGTGCTAACTATAGTCAGAATCACACACCACATAGAGCACTTGAGAATTTGACTCCAGAGGAAACTTGGTTCAACACTAAGCCAAATGTCTCATTTTTTTGAGTCTTTGGGAGCCATGCTTGGGCCTTTGTGCTTAAGAAGAAAAGGAAATCCTTGGATAAGAAGAGAAAACCCTTGATCTTTGTAGGGTATTGTGAGGACATGAGATCTTATCGACTTTTAGATCCTAATACTCATGAGGTTATTTTTTGAACACATGTTCAATTTGATGAGCACTTCAAACCTCATGATTATTTATCTTCTTCCATGCCCACGTTTTCTTCTTTATCTAATCTTGAGGAGAATTTCTTTGAGGATGTTGATGAGGAGATTATAGATGCCAATAAGGACCCTATTCCCACTAATGTTGTCACTATGCCTAAGTGGGATCATACTATAGTTTATGAGGCAAAACCTTTCATACAGGCTCTTCCACCCACTAGGCATCATCACGAACATTCTCCAGGTTCTAGAATTTTGTGTCAGGTAGTTTCTGAGGATCCACATTCTTTTTCATAGGCTGATGGGATATAAGAGTGGGATGATGATGAAAACTAAGTATTATTCTTTGATGAAGAGTCATACTTGGGATTTGGCATCTCTTCCTAAAGTAAGTAATATGGTTAGGTGTAAGTGGGTATACCAAACCAAATACATGGTTGATGGGTCCATTGACAAGTATAAGGCTCGTCTTGTTATAAATGGTTTTTCACAAGTTAAAGGTATTGATTAATCTGAGACTTTTACATCCGTTGCCAAGATGGATTATGTATGCCTTCTACTTGCTATTGCTGCATCACAAGGGTGGCCAATACACTAGATGGACGTGAAGAATGCCTTCTTACATGGAGATTTACAAGAGGAAATATACATGGAGCATGTAGTCACTTTTACCTACTCTCTTTTGAACCCTAGACGCGTTGACAAATCACCCATCCTAAACTGGGCACTCACTCGAGGCACGTGAAGGTACTGAGACCCTCTTTTATGTGATCCTTGTAAGAATGTTAACCATTAATGGAGGAATATTGCAAAAACATAAATACATACTTCATTTTAGCACATAGGTAAAGAAACTAAATCCATGCACATATGCACCATAATATGAATGTAATCATTATAACAATACAAAGGAATCAGATCTGAAACATGAAAAATATGAAGAAAATTATGGTTTAGACCCATAAACAAAGATATCAAGAAAAATCCACCTCATATATTGGTTCAAAATTGTTTACAGTAGCCATACTACATCAAAAAGGGTCATAATAGACTAAATACATCAAGAAATAGCATCCTATCCCTACAAAATGACTCTACTCAAAGACTTCTAGCCATGTTCTCTCTCATTAATCTAAAGTCTCTCTTGCATCTCTTGCCTTGCATCACACATTTTATTCCATCCTTATTTACCCATCTTCATCCCTCTTCTTCCATCCCCTGCTTTAGATCCAAATGCATTCTTAAATAGATCGAGAGCTCTCCTTTACCACCTCAACATAAATCAAGAGCAAACTACATGCCAAATGTCATCATACCCTGTCATACTCGAGTAATCTAAACATGGAAGTGCCAAATAACCCATAACTAACTCTACTTTATGGTTGTTGAACACAATTATTATATTCTGGAGTATTACTTCCTTGGGCTGCAAGTCTCCATGTTCTAACCTTATCCACTATCACGCCTACCCGCATCATCACATGTTTTCCATGCAACACCAAAACCCAAAATGTGGCTAAGTCTCAAACCAATTTATTCTCCTACGTGAAAACCTATGTACGTTCCATGTCCAAATCTATCCCTTCATTCCAAAATTGGTTAACTATTTAAGTTGTCTGCACACAAATTAGTTATCCTTGCGTGTGCTTCCTCATGCTCGTTCTTCCTATGATGTCTTCCTCGCGTGCTAATCCTCTGCTTCGGGACTTAGTAATTTTTGTGGGCTCAAAAGAGCAACCTGCTAGATTTGTTTAGGATTTTTCTCTTGTTTGTAGACTCCGAAGGTCTCTCTACGGTCTCAAACAAGCCCCTCAGAATTGGTATGAGTAGATGGATTCTTTTCTTATATCTATTGGTTTTTTTCATTGCCACTCCGATCATACAATATATCTCCAACATGTTGGAGAGGATATTTTGATACTTGTCTTGTATGTTGATGATCTATTACTTACTGAAAAATTTTCTTCTCACATTCAGAGTATTCAGAGGGCTCTTTCTACACAGATTGACATGATATATCTTGGGTTATTGCATTTATAGATTTCTTTGATAGATTCAGAGATTCATTTGATTAAGCAAAGGTACACCTATGATCTTCTTTGGTGCTTTTATATGGCTGATTGCAAGCCAAGTCCATCTCCTCTTTAGTCTAGGGTTACTCTTTCTTCCACATGTACCATTCCAATTTTTGATCCTACATTGTATAAGCAGTTGGTTGGAAGTCTCATGTACTTGACCCATACTCACTCTGATTATTCATTTACAGTAGGGCTTGTATCTCAGTTTGCACATTCTCCTCATAGTAGTCACTGAGAAGATGCTAAAAGGATTTTGCACTATTTATAGGGCACTTTCAACTTTGGACTACACTACACTAGGGGTTCTACTCAGTTGGTTGGATATGCATATTCATATTGGGAAGGTTCTATTGATGACATGCGTTCCAGTTGTGGCTATCATTTTTTCTTGGTTCTTCTCTAATTGTTTGGGCTTGTAAAAAGAAACAGGATATTACAATTTCATCTTTAGAGGTAGAGTACAAGGAAAAAATTACAACGAGTTAAGAGATTATTTGGCTTCGATAGTTATTGACAGAGTTTTGATTCCCACAGGATTCACCAACTATACTTTGGTGGGACAAGAAAGGTACAATTCACATTTCTCACAACCATGTTGAGCACCAGTGGACCAATCATATTGAAATACACATACACTTCATTCGTCAACACATTCATGATGGAGTTATTTGCTTGGAGTACATTCTGACTCAGCAGCAAGTTACAAAAATATTTACGAAGCCTTTTGCATCACCTCGCTACCTTGAGTTGTGTGGCATACTTAGGGTTTCAGAAGTTATTCTTGGGGGGTGTTCATGAGAACATCTTCCTTCTTGTTCTTGTTCTTGTTCTTATTATATCTCTTTCCTTCTAGCAGGATTCTTTCCTACTTTTGGTTTGATATTTCTTCATGGATATATTGTACATGAGTATCTAATTAGGCCTAGTTACCAGGACTCATACTGTTTTTTTTTTATTATTGGATAGTTTTTTGAAAGGGACTATACCCTTGTACAGCAAGGCTCAGAAGCCAGAATAGGAAAATAAAGCTCGAAAAAAAGGATCAACATCCTGATATAACAATAAGGACCAAGTGCAGAACGCATGCCACTTTTATTTTGGGCCCCTAGCCTCACTTGCAACAAAACAGCAACAAAACAACAACACAGCTGGGGGGGGGTGTTAGAGTAGGTATTTACCTTAGCTCATGTTAACCTAGGTAATTTATTACCTTTATTGTATTTATCCTCACCCACTTATGTGCGTGGATATTTATTTTATTTTATTTAGATATTAGGGATATATTATCTAGTTATTAGGTATATTTCTTTCCTTGATCTATGGTATTGACTAGATCTTTGATGACTAGTTCTTCCCTAAATCTATGGTCTTGACTAGTTCTTTGATGACTAGTTCTTTCCTTGATTTATGGCTTGATCTATGACATTGACTAATTTTTAGATTGATATTCCTTGCCTATATAAGCAATGCCCATTCTCATTGTATTTCATTGAGTTCCATAATAATATATGATATTGCTGTTCATTTGTTTATAAAGGTTTATGTAAAGTTATTATAGAGAATTACTTTCATCTTATTGAGTGTGGTGTTTAATTAACATATGAGTTCTTCATGGCTTGGAACAATCTGTTTATCATTCCTTTTATAGATGACCTCAACCTAATTGAAGGCTTACAATGATGATCTTGGGAGCACTTGACCCTTTTTGCATACTTTATTAGATTGTCCAATGCTTCAAGATTTTACCTGCTATGCCTTGCAATGTTCTATTCCATTTTTGTTCACCATTGTAACAAAATAGAAATATCAGTCCTTTGCTAAGGATGAATTACATTTATGGGGAAATGCCATAATTTGGAAACCCTGTGAAGATGCTAGAAAGTAGAGAAATGGATGAAAAATGAGCCCACCGTCATTTTCTACACTAGGAACAAGAATTTACTATTTTTTTTAAATTTCTATTTTCACTTTCTGACCTTAGAACACCTTCGAGCACCTTTCTCGTTCCTCTGAATGTTCACTGAAAAATATGCCTTTACAATATATGCCTTTTGTAAAGATTTGCTATTTATAGTAAGCTCTTATGTAGAGACTTACTATATTTGGAAAGTGGCTCTCATGACCTTTTATTTTGGTATAATTGACATTTTTGATATGGGTTTTTCTCCTTCGTCTCACGCATTAATTTTCGGCTCAACCCGATCTCTGGAACAAGAGAAAATAAAAATTTAAAATTTACAAACGTGAAACTGGGGTTTTCTTTCTCCAAAAAATCCAGGCCATGCATGAAAAGTATTCCACTTGGTTCTTCAAGGTTCCTAGAAATGTGGATGAATGCAAAAAACCCCATGTCAATATGTGTACCGGTCTTCAAGTTATGATGATTTTCACTTCGCGGGTTACAAAGTCATTCTGGTGAAAAACAAGCCTAGAGCCTTTAAAATTTGTGCTTTTTAATGATTTTTATCTTTCATTGATCATGTAAACATGTCTGAAATGGATGAAAATGGAAAATTGTGAAGGAGGAATTCCAGAAAAAATTCGCCAGAGTTTCGGGTGAAAATGGAGAAATGTGGAGGAAATGAAGAAAATAACTAAGTATGGGTATTTATAGGTGTGAGAGGGAGAGATGAAGGGTGACACATTTTAATGAACCCATTGTACCATTTGGAATAGGATACGGGGAAACCAAAAGTGTGTCTTAGCCCAAGGGTGACACGTGGCACACATCCATGAGTGAGGGAAAATGAAGAAAGGGCTTAGCTTGAGCTCCCAGGGTCAATTTTTGGTCACATGGGGAACCTGGTGGAAGCATGGAAGGGGGGGAAAATTTTTCTGCCCCCTTGTCCCCTTAAAATGGGATAGAGGGACACCAAAATTGTGCCTTATCCTAGGTAACACTTGTAAACAATACATAGATTAAACACATAAATATAATCTTCACTATATTCATTCAGGTTTGTATTACAGAATATATAGAATAACTTGTTCCTATAATTTAGGAAACAAGTATAACCACTAACTACATCAAGCCTATTTACGTGGGTGAGTACAACCTACTCAACCACTACACAAGCCAACAAATATTAGTTGTTTATAAAACAACTAATTACAATAGTAATTTCTTTTACATTAATAATACACAAACTATATTATAATGTGAAGCACTAAACAAGATATTCCTAACATTCCCCCCCTTAGTGCGAACATGGTAGAAAAACATCCACACACTCCTCTGCAGTATGCTCACCCCTGTGGCATGTCCAACTCTGTGACTCATGACCTTGATCCAAAAGAAAGGCTCACTCCTTCCATGGTTTTAAACATGCTTACCACAAACCTTGATGTGACAGGAACCTCATCAACTTTCCACCTCGTGTGGTTTTCTGGATCCTCCCAAAAAACCCTTTCAAGATCCATGAACTGAATTACTCTGGTGCTACTGTTCACCACTATGCTTATACATCAAGGAATTATGTAGGAAACACAACTTGCATATTACAAAACCACATAATAGAAGAAATACTGAAAATATTTCACATTACTTCCTATAAGAATTGTAATGTTCTTAATCGTAGTCTCTGTCATTGATCGTTGCCACTCGATCTCGAACAACATAGAAAACTGCCACTGCCATTGGAAGCTTTCTTTGACTAAGTCATTTTGGGTGCAGAATGGGAATGGAACATTGGTATGTATTCCCCCCCACAATGTGAAATTCCACTCATATAGATACTGAGAAGAATTGCATCGAAGAACATACTCCTGAATGGATCTTGCTAGTTAGGTCTTGTTGCACATGGTCACTAATGCTAGTGAACGTATTCTTCTAGCTGACCATCTTCTAAGAAGTACGGCAGTCAAAGGACCAAGTCAGTCAGAGGATCACTAACAGTCATCTGCACTCCAACACAAATCTCTTTCTGACATCTATCAAATACCACACAAAACAGGAACACTGCAAACTGAAGCACACTGAGAAAATGGAAACCACACTGAAAATCATATACTCACACCATACATATTCCACCACAGCTTCTGCGCGGCCCCGTCGTTGGTGACTGATGAGAGGTCACTGTTCGACCTCCTTCCTCCGATGCCTCCTTCCTCCATTTTTGTGACTTCTAACTCAGCCAAATGAAAGTTTTAAGCTCATTTGTTTCCACATTGAAGTTATTCTCCCCCGCGATGTGAAACATTTTAGTTTTAGGACGTCGGGTACAACCGATAATGTGTCCCACAAAATAGCCAAAAAATATGATATTTTTCAAAGTGGGTATTTTATCCCAAAATTAGAACCACTATAATGAGAATTAAAAAATAAACACTTTTGCAAAAAACGGTGCTCAATTTTGAGTTACCGTGCAAAAGTTATTGAGGTTACAATTTCCCGTAAATTGGTCCAATTAAAATAAAATTGAATTGCCCTCAAAATTTAATTATTAAGCAAAAACTATAGAAAAATATATATATATATATATATATATATATATATATATATATATATATATATATATATATATATATATATATATATATATTTTAAACTATAGTTTTGCTAAATAATTAAAAAAAAATGACCAATAAGAAAAAACCTGTGTGTTGTATTTCTTTTACCGGATGTGCATTTCCAGCCACAAAAACGTCTGTTGGACAGCAATTTCGTCATATCTGCATACTAAATCTGACCTTAATGTAAATTAAAAAGTTGTGCGTATTTTTCTCATCTTTTCAACCCAAAAAGAATCGCCTCAATCTGATGTTTTATGAGGAAGATATGTTCATTTTACTGAACACTACTTGCTGTATTTTTTTGGACGGATTTTTAATATTCTCTTTGGCCTCTTAAATCTTCTTGGCTCTCATAGGAATAACCTGCTCTGGTACCAAATGTAAACAATACACAGATTAAACACAAAAATATAATCTTCACTATATTCATTCAGGTTTGTATTACAGAATATATAGAATAACTTGTTCCTATAATTTAGGAAACAAGTATAACCACTAACTCCATTAAGCCTATTTACGTGGGTGAGTACAACCTACTCAACCACTACACAAGCCAACAAATATTAGTTGTTTATAAAAACAACTAATTACAATAGTAATTTATTAAGGACGAAGCTTGTACCTTGGAGAAGAACTTGAAAATGGAATTTTCGTAGCTCCTGAATGAAGTTTTAGGCACATATCTATATGATTTTTACTAGAAATGGAATTTGGAGAAGGATGGGATAGGGGTCTCAAATGTATGATTAGGCTTCTTAAAAATTCTATAAAATGTCAATTTTGATCAGGACTGTTAGTTATGCTCGTGAAGAATGAGTTGTGGAAAGCAATTGTTGTGAAAAATATGAGATTACCACCATGTAGGGATATGAAATTAATATTTACATTGATATTTTTTTTACCTCTAAACTCATTTTGGAGCTCCCGGATTCATCTCCTGAAGCTCATGTGTCTTTTCACAGTACAAGTTCCTTTAGCCTCAAAAACCCACTTTTGTCAAATTTGCTCCTAAACCTTTGGATATTTCCAAAATATTCCTAAATCAATTGCAAAACTATCCTGGCTCATGAATACACCTCCCTAATGAATTTTTGACTTTAACTCAGCTTCAAACAATATGTTCCCACTTGAGAAAGGCTAAAAATAACCATTCCCAAGCCCTGTTGAAAGATCCACCTTGAAAAACATTATTTTGAAAGACTTATTTAGATTTGTTTTCTTATTTTCCACACATAGGTGAGGGTGAGACCACATATACAGAAATTATACATATGGGGGATAAGCTTAGCATAGGGAATGGATTACCTAGAGAGGTGTTGGGGAAGGGTTATGATGAAAATTGTCCACACTAGGGTAAACTTGTCATGTTTTCAAGTGAATTTTCCCTTGAAAAAACATAGGACAATTGTTGGCTATCACTTGGGGAATCATTCTAGATCAAAAAAAGTGAGGACGTGATGAGAAGGAACTCTAGAATCTATTTTACAAATTGGATGAGTGCCTTATCCATTGGGTTTCACAGAGTCATTAAAAGCAACAAGATATCTTGAAAGGAGTACACACACACACACAAAACAAAAGGGAAAGATCACACACAACGAGAAAGGAAACACACACCTAAATCTCCTATGGTATAATGTGGGTGACAACCCACTTTCACTAAAGCACTTTTCCTTTTCAGAGGTTACCTTCGAAGAGGTAACACTAAATGATGATGTTCCACGAAGCTATTGACTGGTTTGAGAAAGTAACCTCCTTTCCTCAACTGCTTATGAAAGACAGGTGCTTTCATGAATTCCTATATACTTGGGAGGAGTGAGCCTACATGAGCTTCTTGATGCTCAGAGATTCACTCAGAAATTCTATTACTCTTGTTATCTTTGAAATCCATTTCAGAGTGCACATTGCCTTCCCTACTCACCCACATTGCTAATTTCTCATTTACCATCTCATCATTACCCACGAGCTAATTTTTGTTTGAACTACTTAAATGTCTGAAGTTTCCTTCTTCCCCACATTCATGCTCATTGAAAACTTTTTCTTCAAAGACCTTGAATTCATCCATCTCATTATGAGGTGTTTGGAAATTGAACAAAGAGTTAGACATAACCTCATACCTGTCTTGCATGGTCATGACATGAGTCAATAGGTCCATACTTAGTTCTACATCTTTTGTACCTTCTGAAAATTTCAAGATTTATTTTAGGGATCCCTTCTTTGAAATTGCCAAAAAATCACCTTTATACTCATTCAAATGATATTCATTTTGAATTACAAGGCAACCTTTTAGAGGAATTTCGACATCATCCCAAAGCTCGTTGCATTCCACCACTTAATTGTTGTGGGAAATTTCATCTCTGAAGGACTCAAGTACCCTTGTTTCAATATTTCCTACATAGAAATAATCCTCTTCTTTGAATGGGAAAGAGAAAAATTCAATCTCATCATCACACCTATCAATCATTCATAAGAGGTACATCATATTTTTCACTTGGTTTTATTTTATCATGATCAAATTTCAAATTGGTGGAGAATTCAGATTTAGCTTGACACCTATCTTACAAATCCATGGCTAGAATCAATAGTTTAAGAACGAGTTGAGGATCTTTTGTTTCTTTCTTAGGAGTTCTTACAAAGATTCTTCCTTCAAACCTTTTAAATGATCATCATAAGTCAGCATTTATTCTTCATAGATGACATGATCAAAAGAATTTTCATCTTCAAATGGGAATGAGAATATCTCCTCATCATGAGGGAACATGTCATCTAATTTTTTCACTTGAAATTCATCAATAACCACTTCCTCTTTTTCATGAATCACATCATCCAGAAAATCAGGGCTATCCTCTTGCAAATAAAAATTTCTAAACAATTCTTCAAGATCGATACCCCTTAGAAAGGGATTTGGATCCTATCAAGATTGGAATCTCATCCTCCTCTTTGGTTGTTACAAAATGGTTCATCCTCTGCTATTTTGGTATAGAATGTTAGCTTCTGGATTTCCTTGACTTTTACACTATGTATCTCATATTTTTCAAAGGAATAAACTTCTCCATATCTCCTTTAACCAGGATGGTTACAGAAGAAAAATTCATCTGGATTTTTCCTCCCAAGTCTCAGTAGAAGCTTCTACCTAACAACATTCCAAATGTAGCCAGGATGTCTACTACCAAGATAGTCAATGACACCTTCTTGTCTAGTAAATTCAGATGAGAGTCACCTTGTGCATCCTTGACCTTCCCTACAAGTGGGACTTCCTTTGAATTCCATGGAAGTAACAAGAACCATTGGTCTAGTCAAGGTGAGTTTGAGAGAATTGGAGACCTTCATAGACATTACATTGTCAGAGGCACCTAAATCTATTATGTAATTATTCAACTTGTATTCTCTGACAAGAAGGGAGACATAGAAAGGATCAACCTTATCAGTCTTTGATGCACTCATGGAAAACATGTTCAATGATGGGGAGGTGGGTGGGGTTGGTAGTAGTCATTTCTAATTTTTTTAGTGTTATGTTTTGAACTACCATCCTGGATAAACATTGATGAACACCTCTGAAATGCTCTTGGAGTGTGTTTGCAAATATTCAATTTTGGAAATTTGAACTTTGGTCTTGTTTCCATGTTTGATGTAATCGAATGGAGAAGGTGTGAAATGGGGTATGAAGGACATTGATTTTGGAATTAGGATGGGATTGGAAGGTGGGAGTATATGTTTGGGAAAAAGAGGTTGACTTTATAAGGTACATTAGAGGCTCTTGAAAGGACTATATTTTGTAGAAGTAGAGCTTAGGTTTAGAGGGAGTATGGGGAGACTTACTTGGAATATCCATGTGACCTCTTTTTTCCACGGGATCAAGTTTCTCCAATGCATACTCCATGGAGGTTGGAAGTAGATATCCTTGACCAATTATTTTATTGTTAAGAGTCACCATAGGAGGATATTCAACCTTCTTCTTATTAATAGTAGTAGAGGAAGAAACTCCTTTCTGAGATTGAGAATGGGTGAATACCGCACATGAGAAACTAGGTGCATCTTTTCATCATCTTCATCACCTCTATAATATTCATATAAACTTGATTTTGTGTCATTATTTTACCTTCTTCAACCTCTAGGAAATCATTATCTTCATTTTCTTGTTCAAATCCTTCTTCTAAAGTTCTTGAGTTCTATATGATTGCATTAGTAGGTGGAGCTTCCAAGGAAAGCCTTTGGGGTGCTCTCAGAAATCAACAATTCCTATCCTGATTTTGATGGAATACCATTTGGATACTTGATCTTTTATAGGATAAGATATTTCTACTTCAATTCATTTTCCAATTTCTGGATAAGATCTTTTGAGTTAATGTACCTTCCTTAGCTAAAATTTGAAGCCTTTCCTTTTATTAGGGATTCTTCATTTTTCTAGATAAAATTAGATCATCTTCAATCTCAATTGTATCATTTTGGAAAAGCTTGAGAGTATGAGGTTAAATATATTCAGGAGGATGAATCCAATTTCAGGGGATTTTAGCATTGATGAAGAACTATTCTTGAATTGTCATTAGATGGTGTAGCATCAAAAGGAGGTACCATTATTGAGCAACCTCTTGATGGGCCACAAAGTAATCACACTCATCTTTTGTTAGATTCTTTCTTCATTTGTGAACCAGATATTTGAACTAGGAGGTCTTGGGAACTCGATAGTCTTAAGAGGAGGTGCAAGAGATTTGAATCTTCCCTATGAAATGGTTTGGGGTATTTCTCTTTTTGACTTGTATCCCAACAGGTTATGGATGGTTAGCTTAGTAGAAAGAGATAAAACCATTTGCTAAATTTTCTTGAAGTGACTCCATAGAAACAGTCTCAAATTTAAAATATTCATGTTTGATTCCGTTGAATTCCACATGATGTGGTGAAAATAAAAGATGTGTTCTTCAGGAAGTAACATGTCAATCACTTTGAACTTTGGAAATTTCTTATGGGAAATTAATGTGGGAGGTAGATCATGAAGAGGAGGTATAAGAGTAAGTTGGACTTGTATTCCTTCCCCATGGAACAATGGGTTGAGGCAGATTTCTCTTTCTTCAGGGGGGCTGTCCGCCATTATTTCTTTTGCTTCAACTCTATCTTGCTTGATAAATTATTCTCCCGATTATTCTTCTTATTCTAGTTCTCCTTCACTAGGGAATTCAATGTTCAATGGTGGGTGGAAGGTACGAGAAACAAGAGGATTTTCAGGAGGAGTATCAATAGGGGTTTGGATAGGATTACCAAGTGAACCACTTGAAGAATCAGATGGAGATGAAGCTTGAGAGAAATAGTAGGGGTTATCTCTGAACTTTTCTTGTGGGTTTTACAAAGCCTCGAAAGTGGGATCAACAACTCCTCTCAGCCTATTCATCATGATATATCTCCTTTCAGCCAACTTTGGGAAGATCTTGCAATGGGAATATGAAAGGAAACTATGGAATATGAAGGGTCATTCATAGGGATCAACAATGGGTTTTGTAGTAATGGATTTCAATCAACTCTTTTTTTTCAATTTTTTATTTTTTTGTATTTTTGGAATATTTATTTTTTTAGATTTTGTGATTGTATTTTGGGTTCATATACTACCAAGTCTACCCCATGGTGGGTGCCCAAAACTATTGGTGAGAAAATTTTTTAGGTGGAAAAATTGGTGGATATCCATTAACGCTCTGAGACTCTAGGTCCCTCTATGCTTGAATGGTGCAACTCCATTTATTATGCGTGCATGAAATTAAAATTTGTGGTGGCCTAAAGGTAAGGGATCTAATAGGAACACTCCATTGAACCTATGGAAAAATATTACAATTGCTTGCAAGGGAGGAATTTGTTGAGAGAGTAGGAAAGGGAGTGGGAAAAAGGAGAGGGGATTAATATTATAGGTAGAAAATCAGATACCTACAACCATTAATCAAATTACTTCAACACACATAGATATATAAAGAAAACAATTTTGCTACTAACAACAAGACAAGGTAAGATTAGGAACACAAAGTTTCATTAATCTTCTCATCAAAAAAGGAAAGAAACTCCTTTCTTCTTCATTGATGTTTTGGAAAAATTGTACATAGTGAGAAATAGAAGAACATAGAGAGGAGAAAATGAGGAAATAACTATCTCTTTTGTTTCTTCACAAGTAGTAATCTCTCATGAGCATACAAAATTGACAACCCTTAAGAATGGGCAAGTCATTACAATTTATAGAATTTGGAACGACTCTTCGCCTACCCCCCACGTGACCTTTCGATTTTCCTCCAAACATGTGACTTTTAGAATCCCTAGGGATGAAATTAAGTCCCCTTTTATTAATTAAGGGTGACTTATTACAATATTGACTATAGTCACATTTAAATGAATAAGACAAACATCATGATTACTCACAACAAAGAATTAGAAAGGGGGGAGAGAAGAGGAGAAAAGAATGAGAGAGGGGAAGGAAGAAAAGATGCTTCCAAAGCACAGATGAAGATGTCTCTGCCTTCGATGAAGATCCACACTGAAGAAGTTGAAGATGGAAACTAGCCTCTGATGACCCTCTGCAATATTGTTATACTGATTGGAAAGCTCTAATGAAGTTCACTTTGAACACTATGCCCTTGTTGATGATGATGATCACAAACTGCCCCTTGCACATGATACACATACACCTTAGACCATCGAATGAGCACTTAAAAATACTTTTTCAAGACCTCTCAAAGTGGGATTGAGATGAACACAAGCCTCACTCATGATGATGCATTCCCAAATTCTCAATGAGAATGAGGATCACTCTCCTGTTCCTTAGGATTTCACAATTTTCATCCATGATATTCAAATTTCCTGACACCTACATCCCTTTTTCTGCACATTGTGCTACAAGATTGTAAACTTTTCCTTTACTGCTTTGAGAAGTGTGAACTCTTTCCTAGCTCACTCCTAGCTTACTTGATTTGGCTCACTGACTTCAATTAGTTCGGGTTACTTTGAACAAGTTCACTGAGCTTCTCAACTTGGGGAAGATCGGATGACCTCAACCTAGATGAAGGCTTACAATGATGATATTGGGAGCACTTGATTTTTTTTACATACTTTATTAGACTATCCAATTTCTCAATAATTTTCCTGTTGCACTTGTACAATGTTTTGTTCCACTTTTTTCACCATTGTAATAAAATTGATGTCTTCTAGTCCTTTGTGAAGGATGAATCACCTTCCTAAAGCAATGCCATCATTTGGGAACCCTGTAAAGATGCCAGAAGGTAGAGAAATGGATGGAAACTGAGTCCATTTCCACTTTGAATGAGAATTTACTATTTTTAGTAAATTTCTATTTCACTTTATGACCTTGGAACACCTTCAATCACCTTTCTCATTCCTCTGAATGTTCACTGAAAACTCTACATTTGAAATATTTTCCTTCCATGAAGATATGCTATTTATAGTAAGATCTTTTGTAGAGACTTAATATTTTTGAAAAGTGGGTCTCCATGACCTCATATTTTGATGAAATGAAATTTTATGATATGGATTTTTCTTCTTCGTCTCACATATGAATTTTCAACTCAACCTAATCTCTAGAACATGAGAAAATAAAATTTTAAAATTTGTCACCATGAAACTAGGGTTTTCTCACTGTAAAAAAATAATGGGCATGCATAATTTTTTTTCACTCGATTCTTCAAGGATCCTATTAATGGTGGATGAAAGTTAAAAATCCCATGTCAATCCGTGCACCAATTTTCATGTTATGAGAATTTTCACTTCGCGGGTTATGAAGTCATTATGGTGAAAAATGCCTATGGAGCCTTTAAATTTTTTATTTTTTTATCAAATTTATCTTTTTTAGATCATCAAAACATGTTTTCAATGGGTGGAAATGGAAAATGGTGAAGGAGGAATTCTAGAAAAAAATTTCCAGAGTTTTGAGTGAAAATGGAGAAATGTGGGGGGAATGAGAAAAATGGCTAAGTGTGGATATTTATAGGTGTGAGAGGGAGAGAGGAAGGGGGACACCTTTTTCTGCCCCCTTGTCCCCTTTGGGATGGAACAAGGTGTTGGCCATTGTGTGTTAGTTTTTTCATTGATGTCAATTCCATTGATGACAAAGGGTGTCATGGTGTGGTATGTGTCTCCATGAGGTGTAAAACATGAAGATTGAGTGGTAGTGTTAAGTTTAGTAAAGTCTTATGATGTCTTGGAGCTTGGTTTGCTAGGAAGAGTTATGGTTTGAGTCCTTACAAGGAGGTTGAAGTCTATCATGATTTCATACATGGTCTATGAGATGTGTTACAAGTGTCCTTGAGTTTACATGAGATCATTATGGTCATGTCATGTGGTTTCATGGTTGAGTCAGGTCATTTCAGGCCTATTCCTAGTCCTGGAGCATGCAAAATGAGGCAGAGGTATGAGATTTTGAGTTGATAAGTTTTTTAGAGCATGATAGAAACATAGTGATAGTGTATATGAGTTTTAGGTCAGAACTAAGAGGTTTGGTGGTGTTTCAGGGTCCCAGGGAAGCAAACAGAGAGAAACAAACAAGAAAACAAATGTAAATGAGATTGTATGGAGATTTTTAGAGATATTTGGGATATATGATGAATATGGATAGTTAGAGGATGTTTTCATGATGCTTCATGACAATTTTTAGGTCATTCTAAAGAATATTTTTGAAGACATGCAAGTTTTGGAAAAACTGGGTAAGTTACAGTGTGTTTTCAAGCAAATGTGGACCTTCTGATGCTCGTTTTGAATTATATGATTTTCATGGGGAATTGAGATCTTTGGCATAGCTTATTAGTTAAGTTATTAAGGTTTCATAAAAATAATGAGGTGGTTTGATAGTCACCTTTTTATGAACGATCACTAATAAGGTAAGTTGGTTTGAAACCCTTTAACTAGGAGTGATTTGGAGAGGATTGAGTATACCAGTCCTTTTTTCATTAATTTTTCCAAAGTGATGATTTAATGTTATAGATGAATCTTCCATATTTCTAGAAAGGTAATTTATTTCTAGTGACAATATGTGGGCCCCACCTGAAAATTCCTATTTTTGAAGAAGTACAATTTGTGAAGAAGTTCTACAAAGAAGGTGAAGATTAAATTGACATTGTTTTTAGCACCCGAGTTGTTATAAATTTTCACAAATGTTTTAGGTCATGGTCGAGGTTAAAAAGTGCAAAGTGTGCCCTATTTATGAGGACTAGTTTTTGGGGTAGTTCGGAGCAACTTTCGGTAAAATTTGAATATCAGGAGCTACATGAGGAGTTAGGACTCCATTCAAGTGGTGTTGTGATCCTAGTTTAGATATATTTCCATTTATATATCAAACTTGATTATTAGATAAGGTACACAAAAGTTATGAATTTTTACTTTTGGGCCAAGTTTGGAGGATGCTTGATCTAATAGGGTGATAAGTAGCTACATGAGGTAAGTTGATGATTCTAAGTTGTTTAAGCTTGTTGAAGGTTTTTGAGTGTTTATAACTAATGTATAAGGATGTTACATGATTCGGTTAAGACTGGAAGTGGTTTTTGTGGCGATGGAGAAAGTTGGACTAATGGTCAATTCTTGAGTCTAAGAAGGCATACAAAGTATTTTGCAAAGATTGGATTTTTTGGCTAGATTTTATGCACAGCTGAAAACCTATGCTATCATGAGATAAATATTCCTCATTTACTAGTGAGGATCTAGTGTAAGATTTTGTCAATTATATTTCCTAATATCTATCTGTTGGTTTTACTTTAACTGCGTAGCTCATGTACCATAGCTAGGAAAATTTGTAGCAAGTAAGAAGTTGTAAGCAATATGTGTAGGAGAGGGAAATGATTAAATACGAGAAGAAAGGAAAGGATATGTGTAACCTAACCAATAGTTGATAGAGTTTTTCACATGTACATAGACGAAAAAATAGATCTTGAAATACATAGTTTAAAGAAAATGAAAGTTTTAGATCCAGATCTAAGATAACACAAAGTTTATGCAAAGATCTAAAACTAAATAAGAAACAAGTGTTGACACAAAGTTCTCTAGAAATCTTCCTCCTCTCTATTCTTCATCTTTCAGAAAGCTATCAAGGGTTTCATCTCAAAGTCTAGAACACAAGAATGCTGATTAGAAATTCTAATTTTTAACCTATAGGATCTTCCTCTATTGATAGTTTATGGAGGGGAAATTACAAATAGGAAACCATAAATAAACTGGCACACGTGGAAGTTGTAAAGGAAACAACTGACAATTTTCCTCTTGGAATTCCTCTTTGCATGACATACATGATTTATAACTGAAAAATAAAACCTTCTATTTTTCATGTCTGCCACCTATTTCCAAGTAATTGACTTCTTCAAGTAATGGATTTTAAACCAAACACTTAAGTTTTATAATTTAATTGATTACTTGATTAATTTGTCAGAGAAAATAAGAGAAAGAAAAAGAAAGAGAAAAATAAATTAGAAGAAAGCTGCAACACTTCTAGTCTTGTTCTTTTTCCATATTCTACATGTGGTTGACTCTTTTTCCTTTGATTCTCACCAAAATGGATCTAGAAGTAGCTTATTGTGATTTACTTTCTGGTATTTCCTTTGAATTGTCTTCCTTCTTAAAGCTTTTACAGTTCTTTTCTAGTACATGCAGCAGTGCAATGTTTGCCGTAAATAATTCAGAAAAAACTCATCATTTTTATTTTTAATTACATATGAGCAATTTTAAATTCTAGAAATCACTCTGGGTGAATGTAAATACAAGTATATTCAATGAAGGCTTTAGCTGGAAGGAATTTTCCATGCACTGAATTCTACATGGGCTGCACTAGAAACAAGACGATGAATTTTTGTCAGAAACCTTTGCAATTATGAGATCTAGATCTCTCAATTAAATCGGTGATAAATTCAAGGCCTATGTTTGTATCAATGAATTCAACAAATCTGGAAGCTATGCATGATTCAGTTGATCCTTCTCTTTCATCATGCTTCAACATGGCTGGAACAATCTTTATCTGAGCTCTTTTTCTTTTAATTCTGCCATAATCCCATGTAATTGGATCAATTTGTGCAGATCTATAAGTTTCTTGTGATTTGGAAGAGATATTCAATGTACCTGACATTGATTTGAGCACATGTGATGAATACCTACAATTTATTTAGACAAAAATGAAGTCCATGGCATGAATACTTTATTTTTATCACCAAAATATGCATATAAAGCATGCAGCCCTAAAATTTGAGGTTTTGCTTGCATGCAAAGCAGGAAAAAATATTATTTAATTCACCTGGGCACATATAACAACATGCAGACACTCAAAATGACAAAAATTAGGTTATTCCAACCCTAAGAGCCAAAATTGGAAGCTTCCCGGCAATGGAAAATATTTATTAATGCAACATCCTCCTTCTTTTGGTGCCAAAACCTGTCCGGGTTGCAATATTCATCAAAAAGAAATAAGTTCTTTTCCTTTATGGCATCCCATGCTTATATAACCTCCAGCGCGCTATTTTTAATAATTTCCTTTTCCTATTTCTACCAATTTAATTAATTAATAGACATGTCTATTCATCCAATTTGGACGCCCAATTATGCATGCTACCGGTTACTTTTTAAATAATTTATTTTATTTATTTTTAGCATGCATCCTTGACGTCTCTTTATCTTGTCCTTTTGCTTTGAATTTCCTTCCATACATGGCACCTAAATTAGATAAACAAATCCATTAATAAATAACATTAAATGCATTGTTTAATGCCAAGGTGGGTCACACTTTTTGGCAGGGGTAGATGCTAAAAATAGGAAGTCAACTTGATGGGAATTTCCACCCTGCACTGCAGCTCTAAAATTCCCCTCTTCATCTTAAGTGTTTTGTCCTCCATCATGACAATTTTCAACTTGCAAGGTAGGTAAGAAATTCCCACATGCTTGACATTGCCGAAATTCCCACTCGCAACTTAAATCATCTCCCAAAAAGTGTGACTTGTATGGAAAATAGCCTTCTTTGAAAAAGTGTGACTTACATGGGTGAATAAACCTCTTTGATGGGAAAAGTTAGCCTGCTAGGTAAGCAAGAAATTCCCATCGGTGATTTAGGTGATTTTTCTTTATAATGGGAATTTTTA
This sequence comes from Taxus chinensis, assembly GCA_019776745.2. Taxonomy (NCBI): domain Eukaryota; kingdom Viridiplantae; phylum Streptophyta; class Pinopsida; order Cupressales; family Taxaceae; genus Taxus; species Taxus chinensis. Next base: position 18,407,394 of record CM034149.1, read on the forward strand.
CCCTATGATGTAGGTAAGAAATTCTTGCCTGCCTGCTACCTCCAAAATTCCCATTGTAGCTTTAGTGAATTTGACTTGATGGGAAAAAGTAACCTATAAGGTAGGCAATAAATTCATGTTTGCCTACCACTACCAAAATTCCCACTGGTATCTTAAAGTCTTCCTTCCAAAAAGTGTGACTTGCATGAAAGATAGCTCTTTTCCAAAAGTGCAACTTGCACTGTGACTTATGCCTTTAAAATTGCGTTAAAATTCATCACTGTAGGAAACATGGAAATTGGATGTGGAAGGCAGCTTTGAAAATTGTGACTGGCATAAAGGCAACATTTCTTTCCCTTTTTGGATTTTTAGTGAAGAAAACACAAGAATAGAATAAAATTTGTCATTTTTGGAAAGGTTCTGGGAAGATGTAGCAGCAAAACTTACATGTTCCATAACTTTCATTATGTGGCTTCATTTTAGGTGTCATTTTCTCTAAAAGTGCATATTTTCTTGAGCTCTATGCATTGATGGAAATATTTTTCTTATTTTCATAGAATCCATTTTTGTACCCTTTTGGACCAAGCAACTTCTTGCAATCTTTTGAAAGAATTCTGAGCTATGATCGTCTGTAGACAGATTAGTTAATTAAAAAAAACTAGATAGCTTCTACAAAACAATAAGCCTATGGAAATATCTAGCAATAAGAATGAATAGGCTAGGGAATTGCCAGAGAAAAAAAACCTAAACACAGACAAAAATAAATAAAAATAAAACAAAAGAAGTTGTAAGAAATTGCTTGAAAATTTCTCTAATTAGCTAATCTACAAAAATTCTCCCCCCCAGGTGAATGTTCTATGGTAATAATGATGGGGTGAAGTACTGTATATAACCTAAATCCTCCAATTTTAGCTCAATCTTTTTTTAAAAGAAGTTTAGTTATTTAATAAATAAATAAATAAAATTCTCTCAGACAAAACCTGACGAAGGGATAGAGTGAGTTTTAGCATGTGGGTACTTGGGGAATTTGGATTTTATGACTCTCTGGGGTTACCTTAGAGTGATGCAAACAACTGTAGGAAAAATAAACACAAAATGACCCGTTACTTTGAAAACAACAAAAAATTTCAAAGGGGTAGTCCCAGATTTCAGGGTGAAATCTCGGGGACACCAGGATTGGTTGAAGGCCTTCCAATGTGAGTTGTAAGGAGTTATAATATCATCTGGAAAGATGATTCAAAGAGATTTAAAATTTTATACGTTTGTGGCTTAGTGAGTTGTTGTGATGGCTCTTTCAGGCTAGTTTGTGAAGAAGAAGGTAAGTTAATTTTCAAGATAGGTCTACTCAGGCTGAAAGAAGGAGCTGGTTGAGGCATGAAATGGATTGGTTGATGCTTTCTATCATCTGGAGAGTAAATAGGGATGAATTTTCTTCCTAGTTAATGCCTTTGGATGTCTTGAAGGTGGCATCAAAAGGTACAAACTAGTTGAGTTTGAAAAACATGTTTCTAGGCAACTTGATATGGAGAAATGGAAAGTAGATGTGGATTGAAAACATGGATGTTTCATGGTGTATAACTAGAATATATGTGATGTAAATGTCCTAATTATTCCATAGAGTTGTCACATGCCTTAGTTGAGTTATGCTTGGGTGGTCTTGAGGCCCAAAAGTAAAGATAAGGTGCTAAAAATAACTAGTTGGTGAAGGATACTGTGGGCTTGTGTTATGATTTATTTTAATGGAAAAAATAAATTTGAAACCATGTATGATTATTATATGTTATATTACTCATGTATGGTGATTTTGGGAGCTTGAATAAGCATGTTTTTGTGATTTGTGGTTTTATCTCATCCTAATGATGGGGTTTTGAGAATTTTTGGTGCAAGTTGGATGGTTTTGGGCATGAAATAACTATATGGGTCATATGTGATTATTTTTATGAATTTAATGAGATGTAATTAATTTTTATTAGTCATGAAAATTTTTTAGGACCAACCTATGGTGAGTTTGAAAGAAGAAAATCATATTTAAGTGCTTGTTAAGTTCAATTTTGAACTAATGGTCTTGGAGGGAAAAAAAGACCCAGGTATAAGTGTTTTACATGTATGAAAGCATTATTTGAAGGTTGAAGAGGTGTGATATAGGTTTATTAAGGATAGAGATCATATTTTTAAGGGTTTGGATCCAAGAAAAGTTGAAAAGGAAGAAGATAGAACAAGCTAAATGAATGAGGGTTTGAAGAAGATTGTGTGAGCTGAATCTATGATCTCCATCAGTTGTGGCAAAAAAAATTCAGAGATCATCATAATTAGGTGGATGAGTTGGTGCTTAGTAATCTTAGGGGGTTTTAGCCTCCTTAGGGAATGGGTGCTTCACTAAATTAGGGGTTGGTGGTTCTTGTAGGGTTGGTGGTCCTTTGTGTAGCTAGTACTTCACTAATTATTTTTGTTGTGTATAATATCAAAAAAGTTTTAGTGGGTTTTATTCTCCTTGAGGGTTTCCCACATATATATGGTGTTCATGTGTATTATTCTTTGATTCATGTTGTTGTGCATGCTTACTACACACCTAATACACACCTAATACAAACATATGGTTATGGATGTTGAATGAATGAATGAAATGATGAATAAATGATATGGTAAATGAATTGAAAGATTTATAGGAATGATTCACCCCCCCTGTTATTCCATTGTGATTCTAACAATTGGTTTCATAGTAGGTCCTTGTGAAGTAATTGTAACAACTTGAAGGAGATCCTAGAAGAATAAGATGGATAAGAAAATCAGGAAAGAGAATCAAAAGTTGAGGGCCATGGCAAAGAAGGATGAAGAAATTATCAGAAGTCTCAAGAGTCAATTGGAGAAATCCATTTAAGATTTTAGCACAAAGGAAGAGGAATGTGAAATATTGAAAAAAACCTTGTGATGAGTGTATGCATGGAAAAAAATTATCTCAAAGAGGTGGTGTTTTATTTACAAGACAGAATTTAGCATTCCATAGGAATGGATAAACATCAGATTGAAGGCTAAAATCAAAGGTATTTATTTATAACACTCATGACCAAAGAAGAATATTTTTTCAAGCTTGGTGAAGAGTTTCAAACCCTAAAGAACAAGGAAGTTTAGAATATTATTCTTGCAGATCCTGCAACTGGTCCTAGTTCCAAAATAAGTGGAGATGATTTTTTTCTTGGAAAGAAGGTCTATTCGAGGCCGAATCCTATTATATATCCAAATACAATGAGGTATGTAAAAGTTTCATGGTTATTAATATGCTTCCTATGGTTTATGGTCATAGAGATAGGGATTATAGGAAGTTTTTAATTTGTGTGTACCCTTGGAGCAATTGTAAAATGCCATCACAAAAGTGACCAGTCAAGGGAAAAGGAAATACCTTGTTTGTCACAAGTGCCATCACACAGGGTCATATTGCAAGGCTTTGTTCCCTCATGATTCATATCCAAGAAAGCAAAGAAGGATTCTTACACCAAAAATAAAGGAGGTTTGGCTACCTAAATTAGTAAAAGTTGAATCTGATCCAATCAAGGAAAATGAGAAAAAGGAATATCAAGGATGACAATAAGGCCTATTCATGAAAAAGTGATAGACAAGATTTCATGAATCCAAGGGTTGAAGTGAAGAGCATTCTTATGTCTAACTGAAGACTCACTCTCCTGTGTCATGAGAAGCTTCGAAGTCACTTTGAGTATGGGACATCATAAAAAATAATGTAAGGTATGTAAAATAATATATTTATGAAGTCTTTGAGCTCATTTGTGTTGATAGGTGTCTGAATTTGTATGAGTCATAATCTATGTCATGTTGTCTCTCAAATATGAATATTTTTTGTATGTTCTATGTGTGAGGTCTATCAGGTAGCTTATTTAAATGATGTTATGGTTTTTTTTTCCTTGAGTCCAAAGTTTGAAATGTCTATGTCATCATCAATCACAAGTCTTGTTAAGCCATATCTCTAAATAAATTCTCTGATTTCTTAGGACTTTTCCTACACAAGCCATAGTTATCAAGAGGATGCTCCATGTTCAAATATCTACAAGTCTTTGTTTGAGGTTTGACTATGTTCATATTCATGATAAGTTGTATCTACAGAATTTGTAATGTTGATTGAGTCATGCCTATGACAAGATATCTCAATAAGGTCAGGCCTATTGTTCATGTTGTCAGAGTTTATAAGTTATGTTATCTAAAGCATCCTAAGTATGGCACATGCTGAGGTGGTGATATATTGAGTCTCAGTTTTTCACTCAAGAAATAGTTCTACTAGATGGTATCTCAATATCTATGTAAAGCGTTTTAGGTCATGTAAGCATATCTTGAAATCTATGTCCATGGTCAATTTTTTTTATCTCTCAATTGAAGTTTCGATAAGGATATCAAGCATTAACATGTCAAAATAGTTTGCCTCCTCAGTGCTCATGTCAAGATAGTATATATGATCCAAAGAGTTGTATGTTGTACCTTATCTAAGTTTAAGATACCTGAAGGATGTTATAAAAAATAATGCATGTGAAGAGATGTTTGAAATGAGTATCTTTATCTCTATGAATGGTTGAAATGCTGTCAGAGATCTCTATTGTCAAAAAGATTTTTGATCAGGGTTCTAATAAATGTAAATGAAAAGATCATTATGTCATCTATTATGGTAAGCTAAAGGTGGTCAATGTTGAGAAAGTAAAAGTGATCCTATGAAAATTGAAGCTATTGTAGTACCAATCATTAAGGTTTTTCATGATGATCAACACTGATATTCTCAAGGAACGATGATCAGAGTTATAAAGTTGTACATGGTTATTTGTTGACCATCAAGTTGTGTAAAATGTAAATTCATTGTCATATCAAGCTGAATATAAATAAGTGAGTTGATACAGGTTACCAGTTGTTCTAATAGGTATGCGGAGATGAGTAATCTTCAGGTTTGTTCCTAAGAGTTTAAGGGATATGCATCATGGTTTGTTGAATGAAAAAAATTTTAGCTAGGTCAACAATTCGTAACTTATCAGGACTCTATAGACCATGCATAGTACTGAAGTACCTATGTGTGAAGACTCTTCCAAGATGAGTCAAAGGTCAGTCATATGGTGATATGTGAGGACTACGTATAGTGGTAAAATTTTTACCGATCTGAACAACACCAAAAGTGCACAAGGAAAGTTTCTAAGAATAAAATAGTGATACTACAGTTGGGTCTAGAGTACAAGAAGTATGAACTAAGTTCAAAGTATTACCATGTCTCCTCAACTATGTGAAGTACTGAGTTCAAACAAGTAATGAAGAGAAGTGAATAAGAAGATCTAGGGTTAGGAATGTCTAGTGACCTATGAAAGATAATAAATGCCCTTTTAGGTGACATGATGAAACTTAGGAGAAGGTTAAGTATCTGTCTCAAGAGGATGCATGATATATTTTGAAGAAACTCTATAACATTGATAGTGGTGATAATTGAGCTCTAGATCCAGATCTGTGCATGAGTAAAAGAGGTGTAAACCTATATATATCAGCTAGAGATAAGGCACTGTCATAGATGTTCAAGGACAAGTTGATAGGTTACCCTTGAAATTCTTGGCAAGTACCTTGGATGACACAATGGGTGTATAGGTCTTGAGATAATCGTGTAAGGCTTGAAAGTTGTAAAAGATCACATATGATGGTACAAAATGTCATCTATGTCTTTGTCAAGTGTTCATAGGTGGTATGCTTGTTCACAAAACTATGTAAATCAACTCAAAATAGTCAATGATGATTTTTAGAGACTCATGTGAAATGTATGATATTATATATATAGACAATTTGATTTCATTGAAGGATGAAGAGTGTACAATTCTGTGTCTGAAAATAGAGTATTGTTATGTTGAGCCATGGTCATGATGATATTAAGAGATCTTATGAATTTAAGATGAAGTTTGAAGGTACAATCAATTCAGAGGAAAGGTTTGTCACTCCCCAAGATGATGTAGTTTATAAGATAATTTGTCTCTTGGAAATGGTCTAGAGTGGCACTCATCAGTATGCTCAGAAGTTATGTGTTATACTCTATAAGGATGCTACATGAATGTCAATATTAGAAGGAAACAAAGTACAAGAAGCATATCTACAAGTTTTTATAAGGGATCCTTAACTCAAATGGTGGAAGTCTTAAGAATATGTTAAAAATCCTAAGGGTAACATCAATTGCATGTTCACAGTAGCTTGAAAATTATCTATGAAATCTGATTTTTGACCTGATTCACATAATGCCTATAGTTTCGGTCAATATTTTATAGTTTGTGACTTTCTTGCATCTTTGAGCTAGTTTAAATGACTGGCTCAGAAGTGTGTATTGCAAGAATTTTTAGTCATGAATTCCTTCAAGATGCAGTTAGGAAAATGGTTTCCCGTATGGCATGAAAGTGTCTGTATTGCTTGCCCTAGTAGGTATATCTATGAGTTTGCTTGTGTGCTAAAAATGTTCTAGAGGGTTATGAGTCATAATAATGTTAGGAGTCCTTGTTTATTTCAAATCTATGTACAATACATGAAGATGGTGTTTCTTTTTAGGAGTCTTGATGTAGTTGTTGATGGAATCAGAAGAAAGCATGAACAATGTGTTGAGTGCTACAGAATGCACAAGATGTGTGGAAGATCTCTGTATATTCAATAGTTTACTAGACATTGAATAGTGATCTTATTTTAAAGGTAAATTATATTCATGTATATTTATGAATGGACCAGGTGCAATATTAGCGACAACATGAAGCTTCAAACTGATTAGTAATGTAAGAGTTAAAAGAGCAAGATACATTGTAAGATGATCTTTTTAAGCAAAAATTGTGTGTCCTAAATCAAAGATCTTATGGGTAAGTTATTTCAAGTCAAAGTAATGCACATTAATATTGATAAATGAGAATTCTCAAAGTTACAAACGAATAAGGTCTTGTACAAGATCTACCTTAGGTATGAGTCAAGTATGAATATCTTTAAAAGATAATCCTGAGTATATGGTAAATGCCTTGGAGAAGAATCTTAGGTTGAGGGGGAGCCTAATTTGTTTTAGAAGTAGTCTAAGTTGCAGAAAGAATGGAAATAGTTGCTAAGCCATTGATATGAAACCAAAGGTGCTAGTGTCAAAGGTCTATGAATGTGACAAATCTCTGTATGGCAGTATAAAGGTCTAATAATTCTCATTAAGACATAGGAAACAATTATTGACTCCAAATTGTGTGAGTAAATGTTAAGAAGGTAAGAAAAATAGTGAAGTTGATGATTTGCATGTATATTTTAAGGATGAAGTGGAATTTTACTAAAACTAGTGTAAACACAAGCAAAGAAGGTTAAAAACATTGAGAAAGAGATTCAGGGTAGGGGCATAATGACTGTTCACTCCATGAGTCATGAAATCAAGGTAAGAATCATTTTTTTTGTGTTTTCCACTAGAGATAGGCAATATAAACCCAGGGATAGCCTTAAGGATTTGTGGCATGCTAAATATGAGCTTCTAGAGTTTGGAAAAGTTTTTCTAAAATGTAATGAAGTTGGTGTTTAGGGACATGTAGTCATAAAACAAGGCATGTTAGATTTGGAGGAAAAATTGTGCTTTTGGGATTGATATAGACCTAGAGAGTGATGAATGACAAAGATGAAGGTAAAAATGGTGAGAAAATTTTCATGGGAAGCTTTGTTGAGCATCATATCAGGTCCATAGGATTTTCATATGTTGCTAAAGGAGTGAAATAGGAGATAGTTTAGTCCCAAGGGGAGCTATTTGAGCAAGTAAGTTGTGTTTTTCATTGTTGTCATTGTGTGTTGTAATTTTCCTCGTACCATTGTCATTGCAGTCTTTTCCATATATTTCAAAGGGGGAGAGAAGCATTGGAAACATGAAAAAGAGTCAAGCAGGTGTGTTGGTCATGTTAGTTTCCATCAATGTTTCTAAAGGTGGTTGTCATCAATTAAAAATGGGGAGATTGTTGGCCGTTGTGTGTTATTATTTTAATTGATGTAAATTATATTTATGGAAAAGGGTGTCATGGTATGGTATGTGTCTCCATAAAGTGTAAAACATGAAGATTGAATGGTAGTGTTAAGTTTGGTAAAGTTTTATGAGGTCCTAGAGCTTGGTTTTCTATACAAATTTATGGTTTGAGTCCTTCTAAGGTGGTTGAAGGTTGTCATGATGTCATACATGGTATATGAGATATTTTATAAGTATCCTTGAGTCTGCATGAGGTCAGTATGGTCAGGTCATCTGGTTTCATGGTTGAGTCAAGCCATTCCAGGCCTATTCCTAGCCTTGGAGCATGTAGAATGAGGTAGACCTATGATATTTAGAGCTGATTAGTATTTTTAGAGCATGGTTGCAGAATGGTGATAGTGTACCTAAGGTTTATGATGAGTTTCTGGTGAAAAATCAGAGGTTTTGTGGTGTTTCAGGGTCTTTGGGAAGCAAATAGTGAGAAACAAGTAAGAAAACACAAGTAAATGAGATTAGATGGATATTTTCAAAGCTATTTTGGCTAGATGGTGAGTATGGACAATTAGCGGATGTTGTTATGATGCTTCATGACAAGTTTCAGGTCATTCTGAAGAATATTTTTGAAGATATGCAAGTTTTTGTTAAAATGGATAAGTTGCAGTGTGTTTTTGAAGAAAATGTGGACCTTCTAATGCTTGTTGTGAATTGTATGATTTTCATGGGGACCTGAGATCTTTGGAATATATTATTATGTCAGTAACGAAGGTTTAACAAAAAAAATTAGGTGGTTTTATTGTCACATTTTTATGAATGATCGTTAACAAGGTAAGTTGGTTTGAAACCCTAGCTAGGAGTGACTCGGAGAAGATTGAGTATACCAACCATGTTTTGATTCCTTTTTCCAAATTGATGATTGGATGTTGTACAAGAATATTCTAGATTTCTAGAAAGGTAAGTTAGTGCTAGTGACAGTATGTGGACCCCACCTGAAAATGCTTCTTTATGAAGAAGTCTAGTTTTTGAAGAAGTTATCCAAATAAGGTGAAGATTACATTGAAATTTTTTATCCCTTGAGTTTTTCTACATGTTAATGAAGGTTTTAGTCATTGTTGAGGTTAAAAAGTGCAAAGTGTGCTCTATTTATGAGGACTGATTTTTCGGGCAGTTTGGACCAACTTTCAGTAAAAGTTGAATATCAAGAGCTACATGAGTATTTAGGACTCTATTAAAGCTGTGTTGTGATCCTGGTTCAGATATATTTCCATTTGTATAGTAAATTTGATGATTGGATAAGGTATATGCAAAATTTATGATTTGTTCTTTTTGGGTCAAGTTAGGAGGATGCTTGATCTAACAGGGTGCTAAGTAGCTACATGAGGTAAGTTGATGATTATGAGTTTTTAAAGGTTGGTGAAGGTTTTTGAATTATTATACATCAAGTATAATGATGTTTCATGCTTTTCTTAAGCCTATAAGTGGTTTTTGTGGTGATGGAGCAAGTTGGGATAATGGTCAATCTAGTCCAAGAAGGCATAAGAAGCAGTTTGTAGAGATTGGCTTTGTTGAAGGCCTTATACTTGGATTTGGAAGGAGTTATAAAATTTTATGGAAAGGTGACCCAGAGATATTTAAATTGGTATAGTTTGTGTGTCTTGGTGAGTTAATTTTATGGCTATTTCAGGCTAGTTTATGAAGAAGAAGGTAAGTTTATTTTCAAGATAGGTCTTCTCAGGTTGAAAGAATGAGTTGGTTGAGGCATAAAATGGATTGGTTGATGCTTTATATCACCTGGAGAGTGAAGAGGGGTGAATTTTATTCATATTGAATGACATTAGAGGTCTTGAAAGTGGCAAAAAGGGTGAAAAATACTTGATTTTACAAAACAAGTTTCTAGGTAGCTTGATTTAGAGAAAAGGAAAGTAGCCGTGGATTAAACACATAGATATTTAATGGTTTATAACTTGTATATATGTGATGTACATGTACCTATTATTACATATAGTGGTCATATTCCATAATTGAGTTAATATTTGGTGGTCTTGAGGCCCAAAAGTGAAGACAAGTTGCTAGAAACAATTGTTTGGTGAAGGATATGAGACAGTGGGCCCATGTTATGATTTATTTTAATGGTCCAAGTAAATGTGTGACCACGTATGATGATTATATGTTATATAACTCATGTATGGTGATTTTTGGAGATTTACTAACAATATTTTTGTGATTTAGCTTTTAGCTCATCTTAGTGGCAGGGTTTTGAGCATTTTTTGTGTAAGTTTGATGGTTTTGGGCAAGGATGACCTAAATGGGTCATATGTGACCTTTTTTTATGAATTTAATGGTATGTAATTAAGTTTTATTGCTAATGAAAAAGGTTTAGGACTGACCTATGGTGATTTTGAAAGAAGAAAATCATATTTAAGTGCTTGTTTAGTTCATTTTTGAACTAGTGCTCTTAAAGGGAAAAGTGCGACCAAAGTAGAAGTGTTTTTCAGGTATGAAGGAATGATTTTAAGGATGAATAAGTGAGATAAAGGTTAAGGAAGGATAGAGAGAATTTTTGGAAGGATTTATAGCCAAGATAAGTTGAAAAGGAAGAAGATAGAGCAAGCTAGAGGAATGAGGGTTTGAAGAAGATTGTATGAGCTGAAATTGTGATCTCCATCAGTTGTGGCAGTAAACAATTTTAGAGATCATCATCATCAAGTGGATGAGTTATTTCTTAGTCATTTTAGGTGGTTGTATCCTCATTTTGAACTGAGTGCTTCACTAAATTATGGGTCGGTGTTCCTTATAGGGTTGGTGCTCTACTAAACTAGGGGTTGATTCTCCTTTTGAAGTTGGTGCTTCACTAAATTTCTTTGTTGTGTATAATATCAAAAAAATTTAACGGGTTTTCTTCCCCTTGAGGATTTTCCACATATATATGGTGTTCATGTGTCTTCTTCTTTGTTTCATGTTGTTGTGACTGCTTAATACATACCTAATATGGACATGTGGTTATGGATGTTCAATGAATGAATGAAATGTTGAATGCATGAGATGGTAAATGACTTAAAATATTTGTAGGAATGATCCAAACCCCATCTTATTCAATTTTGATTCCAACATAGGGGAACAAAAAAAATTCACCTTAGCCCTAGGGTGACACATGACACACATGCACGAGCAATGGAAAATGAGGAAATGGCTTAGTTTGAGCTCTCAGGTCAATTTTTGGTCACATGGGGAAGCTGGTGGAGGAATGAAAGAGGGATGAATTTTTATTCCCCAGTTGTCCCCTTGGAACATGACAGAGAGACACCAAAATTTCACCTTAGCCTAGAGGTGACACTTGGTCTGTATGCAAAGCAAGGAGAGGGGGCTCAAAAATTAGCCAAAAGTGCTTGATGGAGGTCTCCGAGGTCATATGATGGAACCACAAGGCCTAAGGTGTGGGGGTGAATTTTTATACCCCCCTTTTACCCTTGGAGAGTAACATAGGGACACCAAAAGTTCATCTCATCCTTATTCTACAACGCGGCACTAAAAAAATTGGCTAAGGACAAAGCTTATACCTTGGAGAAGAACTTGAAAATGGCATTGCCAGAGCTCTCAAATGAATTTTTATGCACTTATTTATATGATTTTAACTGGAAATGAATTTTTTTTAAGTATATGAGGGTTATAAAGGCCTAATTATGATTTTAATCTTCTCAAAAATGGGATTTTTTATCAAGACCGCCAGTTATGCCTGAAAAGAATGAGTTGTGGAAAGCAAGGTATGGGTGTTGTGTAAAATATGAGATTACCACCATGTAGATAACTAAATAAGATTTTGATTGATATTTTTTTGACCTATAACTCATTCTCAAGATCCTGGAATAATCTCTCGAAGCTCAGGTGCCTTTTTACGGTGTAAGTTTCTTTAGCCTCAAAAACCTGCTTTTGCCAAACTTGCTCCTAAACCTCTGAATCTTTCCAAAATCTTCCTAAATCAATTGCACAACAGACACCCTAAAATCACTCACTTGTTCCCAATGTTATCCCAATACACCCTGTTATTCACCCATTTGTGATTGATTGATTAAATTGATTAATCATACACTTTTACCCCTTTGGATTAATTAAATTAATCCATAATATCCCCTTGTGCTAAGTTAATTATCATTTATTAATTAATTATTAATTAATTAGTGTGCACATTCAATTAATCACTTTAGTCAACTGGCCACTTAACAATTCTTAGTCAATAGCCACTTGGACTCCACATCCTCATCCTAGTCAACTACGCTTCTAGAATCCTAGAAAGGTGGGGGCAATTGAATTGCATGTACAACCATCTTCCTAGATGCAACTTCTATTAACAAATTCCCATTACTACCCCTAAATGTCCCTAAAACTGCTGCAACCTCTTCAAATGATATTTTTTAGCATGTGCATTCAACTATGTTCAACCAAATTCCAACTACTTCTACCTCTATAAAATGCAGGCCTACTCTCTATCAAACCCTCTTGGATTTAAGCACAAAAACTCTGTTCAAATTGCTCTAACTTCTGCTATTTTGGAAGCAATAATCCCTAAATCTATGTGTTCGTAGCAATTGCATTCCATGTTTGGAGGTCATTCAAGAGCACCCATAATTCTACAAGGTTACACAAGCTTCTAGGCTTCACAACCTACTTGAGGTTTGCATTGAAAGGTTACAAGAAGGTTTTCACATGTTTGTTTATTGTATCTTCCATTTACTGTTACTTTTCTTTTTATATTTTGGCATGCACTGTGGGACTTGCACCCCATCTTCATTTTTTTTGTTTCATTTTTGTTTCATTTATTATTGGTGTTTTTTTTTTTTATTACATTTTTTGCATTCTAAATTTTGATTTGTTGTGTAGGTTCAGGATGGGAGCTGGGAGTAGTTTAATCAGTTTGATTTCAAGATACAAAGGAAAAAGATAACATTTTTATGCTTTCTTTAATTTTTTATGGATTGGCAAAATTAACCATTTTTTTGCACAAATTTTTCTTTACTTGTGTTTTCAGTAATTTGGTTTATTACTGTTGCACTAATCTATATTATTTTTCTACACTACACACTCTCTGGTTATCACAAAATACTTAGGTTTTATCTTTAAAAAAATTAAATTTTCTGTAAAAAAAATCAGATCCATATTTTATTAAAATAGTTAAAAAAGCGCGCGCATTTCGTATAACACGCAATTTTAATTTTTACACAAAAAACAACAAAACAACCTAAATTAAACCCTACACACACACCACACACACACACACCCACACACCCACACACACCACACTTGGTCGACCACACCCCCCTCAAAAATTAGCTTTTATTTATAAAAACCCACCCACGACTCAAAACCTAACCCTACTAACCCCATCCCCTACCTGACCTAAGACCCCTTCCCCCCTCCCCAGATAGCTTTGACCAAGTTGAATCTACCCACCCATTGTTCCCAAATCCCCTAGATTCTACCACATGATCCCTCCTATCCCCCACACCCAAACCCAGACTCCCCTCCCCATCTATAATCCCCTAGCCCCTGGGACCCCCCCCTCGAGCCCTCTGAATGTAGCACCCCGACCTAAGCTTACCTCTACCCCTGATCCCCTATTTCCGAACTCATCCCCCAACTGGTGGACACCTCCTTTGAATCTGATATCCCCTGTGCATTTCCCTCACCAGGAGGCTTGAGCCATCTCCCTAACTCCCTGTGCCTTCTGCCCAACAACCACCCCCTTAACCCCGCACAAAGAGCCAACCCCCAACACTAAGCCATGTACCAAGCGTCACCTCCCTGCACACAAAACAACCCATTCACACATGTGATTTTAGGTTTATTACTATATGTTATATAATTTATGTTTCTTATATACATTTCAATTTTAATTTAGCTTTTTAGGTTTAGTTGTTATTTTTTTTTTAGGTTTAAAGCTTAGTTTTTTAACTTATGGTTTTTTTCCCATTGGCATTTATTTTATTTAAATATTCCTTTGCTTAGTTTTCTTAAATTTAGTTAAGAATACTTAGTTTATTTTGTTAATTAATAGTTAATTTTTATTAGTTAAGTATACTAATTTTAGTTTAGCTACGTTTAGTTTTATACTTTAGTTAACATTTTTTATTTCAATAGTTTCACTATTAACTATTAATTCATTAGTCTCACTTAGCTTATTTTAAATTAGGTCATTTTTCATCAAATTAGGACCATTTTTCCATTATTTTTTTCTTCATTTTTCATAATTAGGACTAATCGTGAAACTCATTTTTGTGCAGGGTAGTAGGCATTTTCCAACTCATTTCTTTTCACTTTTTAACTCCCAAGCACACTTTTACACATTTAGACTTTTTATCACCGTAAAGATCACTTTTTCAACCTTTTTTGCGTCATTTTTCACATTTGGACTAATCGTGAAATTTTTTCTAAACTAGGGTTATTGGGTGTTTTGGTCCAATTTTTCTCACTTTTTAGCCATTTTGCACACGTTTAATCATTTTGCAACTATAGACTAACACTTTGTAACGTGATTTTCTTGTGTTTCCTTGTCATTTTTTGTTTTGTAAGACTAATTGTGCGATCACATGTATGCTCTTCCCTCATCGCTTTCTAAGAGATCTTGGGAATAAAAAATGTGATCATTTCTCATTTTTTGGGGAATTAACATTTTTCACTTAATCAAATCTTTTTTATGTGTATACTCTTTCCTCGCACTTTCTAAGCGATCTTGGAAATCAAAATGTGAACTTGCTTCTTTTGTCTTGTCTTTTATCTACCTCAGGAAAACATTATACTCCTTGCTTGCAGGACCCGATCTCACGAAGGTTGATAAAACACTTAAAACTACTAATTGCAGGATGCCTTTTATCGTGAGGTTCAAATTACTCATTCTTATGTGCAGGGAATTGTTGCTAAATAAGATAAAATGGACATTTTTACAGACTGTATTTGTAGGTTTGGATAAGGGTTAAAACACATCCGCATAACTATGGGAAGTGCCTTGGCATAAGCCATAAAACTATTTTTAGGATTACCACAGGAACCCCAAAGTAGTCAGCACATTGAGGGAACTGGCTGACGAAACGAGCACCTTTTATCCCAACTGACTAGTAAAGCCTTGTGAGTTAGAGTCACAGATATCCAGTAGTGGCGACCCCAATGTGATTCATTCTGAGAAAGATATTTTCTTAGGGTTTCAAAGGGGGTAAAGTAAAGCTGACATCTAGCAATAACACCATGCTCGCTTGGGTATACTACTGACACCTAGTTGAGTGAACCACCTAGGAAGCCACACCTTGTCCAAGCCAATCTAAGGTAGAGGCCAAAACTTTCACTACATCATTTTTCATTTTTCTCGTGTGTTACACACTTGTGTTTCACTTTTTTCATTCACATTTTCTCTCTCATTCACTTTTTCACTTTTTAAATGTGTCTACGTCTTGGGTTGTAGACATCCATATCTGCACTTGATCATTTTCATTATTCTTCACTAAGTCTTGACATCGTGATACTTGCTTCATCACATTCAAGCACCCTATTGATCACCTCGATCTTTCATTTTCATAAGTCTTAAGTTTAACGTTATCTTTTGAACTCTAAGCATTCCACACTCTTACATCACATTTCACATTCACTTTGTTACATTGATGACATTTTCACTATCTTTCTCCCATCCTCTTATGTCATCGCATTGCACATTCACTTTGTTGAATTGATGACATACTATTCTATCTCCACACTTTCTTCCATCACTCTTACATCTTTGCATTTGCACATCACTTTGTTGAATTGATGACATTCTTCTATCTCACTTTCTCCACCATCATTCTTACGTTGTTGTATTTCAATCTTTTTTTGCATTTAACATTCTCATTATTTCTCCACTTTGCTTTGATTTGAGATCACTAATTAGTTACTTTCCCCTTGTCTCTTATCTCCACTTTTGCGAGATTTGGACCTTTTCATCATCATTTCTTCGCTTCATGTGATGACATTCATTTTTTCATTCTTTTAGTCCTCCCACTTCTTTGTTGTTGTCTCTCCCTACAACACACTTTTGTTAAGAGTTGACATCCTTCATCATCTTCTTAAATCTCCCCTTTTAACATCCATCTTGTTAAAAATCAAGCAAAATCATCACTTTTTCCTAAGTCTCTTCCCTTAACACATTTTTGTTAAGATTTGAGCATCATCCATCATGTTTTAAGTCTCCTCTTTTCACACTCACTTTTTCGCAAGTTGAGCACACTAACTTCTTTCATCTCTTCCCTCTTTACGTTCACTTTTGTAAAGGGTTGTGAATTCATTCAAACCTCTTCATCTTTCTTAACACTCATTTCATTAAGAATCATCTAAACTAACATTTCAGTCCACCTTCCACCTTAACATCACTCATTTTGTTAAGTATTGGGAAGTCCCCCCCTTTGTCATTTCTCTTAACACCTTTTCTTCGTCACTCTTATCACTCATTTTGATCAAGAGTTGACCTTGTTTGCTCTATCAAGTCCCTTGTTCCCTCTTAACATTCATTTTTTGTTAAAATTGTACAAAGTAGAACATCATCTAACCTCATTTAGTCCCTTTTCTCTTAACTCTCATTTTGATTAAGAGTCAAATCAATCGACTAACCATTTTTTAGTCCCTTTCCTCTTCCCTTTTAAGCACAATCAACTAACCATTTTCGCCTCTTCCCATCTTAGCACTCATTTTTATAGGTTGATATTTTTCATCTTCTTCCCTCTTCCATCTTAGCATTCACTTTGCTAAGGGTTGAGTTTTCTATCACACCTCTTCTTGTTCCTCCCCTCTTTCAAAAATGGTGGGAACATGACATCGTGACTATAGTCCTTTTCAATGGGAGGAAAGAAACCCTTTCCATATCATCTCAGATGAAGAGGACGAAGACCAACTTAAAAAACCTTTCCATTGATGCCACTTTACGACAAAAAAAGACCAATTCCTTCTTCATCTCCTTGCAATGGGAGCAAGATTTCCCTCGGAATTTGATGAGGATGAATTGAAAGCCTTAAAGGGACGACCTAAATCCCCTAAGGGTCCACCTCTTGGGTCAAAAAAACATGATGATGAAGGACCAAGTAAAAAAAACCGATAATAAAGGTAAATCTAATGCTTCATTCTCCAATCCCAACCAAGCCTTGCTCGATAAAATCAATGCAATGGAAAAATAATTGGCTCATCTATCCTCCACAGTCTCTAAGAACAATACCAAATCTATTAAACACATGAAAAAAAGTGACAACACCTTCAAACATGATTCTAAGACCAATAATGAGAAAAAAAACATATGAATGATAAATCACCATTCATCCCACAAAATAATTCACCATTTTCTCAAGATTGGAAAATGATAAAGGACATTATTTTAGGCATGTAAAAACAATGAAAACAATTCAATTTTGATGAATTGTGTCCATACCCTTTCGACATGGACATATTACGCATACCCTTCCCACACTCTTTCGAGACGCCCAAATTTGATAAATACAAGGGGAAAACTAATCCTAGAGAGCATGTTAAGGAATTTTTCATGGCATGCCAAGAGGTGGCTTACAATGATATCTTTCTCTTACACCTCTTTCCTAAAAGTCTAGGAGGACACAATTTGGACTAGTTCTTACACCTTCCAAAGGGATCTATTTCTACCTTCATGGACCTTTCTAATAAGTTTTTCAAACAATTCTCTTTCAACCTTGATTCTGAAATAACCATGATGGATTTGTGAAATTCCAAACAATGACAAAATGAGATATTTTCACGGTTCTTACAACGATGGCAAGGAATCGCAATTTGATTCCCATGTTCAATCCCTAAGAAACAAATGGTTAGCATATTCATCCCTAACCTTAATGATGAGTTTTCCTTTCACATGCAGATGTATTGCCTCAATATCTTTGAGGAAGTTATCGAAAAGGGAACTCAAATAAAAAAATCCCTCATTTCATAAAGGCTTGATCAAACCTCATTATAAAAGACAATGGGAATAATCATAATTGTCACAACAATAACAAAAACCCTATCACTTCTCATGATAAACCTAGGTACATCAACCACAACTATAACATTGTCAATGATGGTGTCATAGATAATCGCAATGTGCAAAACTTACATAACAACCAATTAAAACAGATTAAGTCTAAACCATCTGTCACCATTCCAAAAAGAGAAACTTTTCCTCCTCCTCATGATTACAATCGAAGACAATATACGTATTTGGGGGAATCTCTTTCAAACATCTTAAAATAACTAGAAAGTTCCAATATGGTCACTTATCCTATCACGCAACCCTTCCCTGAAGGTGAACCTAAGCCAGGTTGGTATAGACCTAACACATATTGTGATTTTCATCGCATAGATGGTCATCAAATGAAAAATGCAAATAAATTTGCAATTACATCCAAAACCTCATTGAAAATAGAGACATAGTGGCTAGAGACCTACCACTTAACAATGATGCAAATGGAAAATCTCACGAACATGGTGAATCCTCAAACAACATTGATTATAAATCCATCGTATCTTGTCTTGACGACACTACTATGTGCACCATTGAATGTCAATTTACACCTCTTTGAGAGAGTCTATCTAGTGCCTTTCAACAATTAGTAAAGGCTAACATGATTGAATATCCACCTACGAAACCCTTTTTTTGATGGAAGCCAATCCTACATCGTACAATGCATCCGAATATTGTGAATACCATCACATGGAAGGCCATTCTATTGATAATTGTACACCTTTTCATCATTATGTCCAAGACTTAATTGATGACGAAACCATATCCATAGAGCTCAATGACGAAGATCTCACAACCAACAACATGTCAAATTCCGTAACTTCTAATGAATATTTGACTATTGTCCCCACTTCTATTCATACTGACATTCAATGAGATCAAGACGAAGGTCAAGTATCTCTCCCTCTAAACCAATCTATTTCTTCTCCATATTTTCTTCCTTTAGTCCAAATAGACATTGAACCTGTTTTGGACAACAATCTTCTAACACCTAACGAGAGCTTGAATTTTCTCCAAGACTCTCTTTCAACCCTTGACATAATAGAAGAGGGTCCTTCATCAAGCACCATTGAGCTTGATTTTATTCTTTCTATTCCAGATCCTATGCCTAACATCTCTAGTATTGTTGTTCGAAATACAACCACAACAAGCTTGGACACTTGTAACAATGTAACCTTCTATGTCCATTACACCTCAAATGATCAATCTAGAAGGCATCTCATTAATAATATTTCCTACTTTTCAATACATCTACATGTGTGCATTCTATGAGGTGTGTATACCAAGGCATATCTTGATACAACCTTTCACACTTTAATTACACATCTTTCGCCAAATCAACTAATTCACAACCTAAAAGGAGAAACATTGAATATTTCCTCTCTATGGCTTACAAGGAACCTGGGTATACATCTATAGATCCATCCATCTCTCTTCATACTCTTTCA
The DNA here is from genome assembly GCA_019776745.2 of Taxus chinensis. NCBI lineage: Eukaryota > Viridiplantae > Streptophyta > Pinopsida > Cupressales > Taxaceae > Taxus > Taxus chinensis. The sequence goes on from CM034149.1 coordinate 18,426,820, forward strand.
CTCAAGGATGAATATGAATCTCAACATATTCATCACATTGACAGTATCTTCTTCTAACATCACATATGTCTTTTGATCTCATTGAAGACTTATCTAATCACACATCCTTTGACTTGGAACATGTCCACCCAAGTCTTGTACTTCAGGACCCATCGAATCGTTTGATTCACTCATTTGACTTGGATCATGTCCACCCAAGTCTCGCATTGCATGACTTATCAAATATTTGGATTTCCTCCTTTGACTTGGACTTTGTCCACCCAAGTCTCATATTCAAGACTTAATGAATATTTTGATTCCCCCTCTTGACTTGGATTTCATCCACACAAGTCTTAAATTTCAGGACTCTTCAACTTTAATAAACATGGACATCTTTCTTAATGATCCCATTTTAAATCCTCATCCGCCAACATTCAAAAAAATTAAAAAGCATAAAAAGAGAATAAAACTCTATATTAAAGCATTGTTTGCCAATCGAAAACTGAAAAGTGCATACCAAATAATGTTAAGCATTCCATCTACTGGAAAATATCTTAATCATACCATTATCATATATTTTCCTTCTTCACCTATTACAACACATGTTAACCTTGTTCCTCTTGGGCATTGTGTGTCTCATCTTTGTTATGGTTTCTACCATTTCAGATCTTTTTACCTACGGTTTTGTCTTGAAGCTTACTGATGGAAACTCCTCCTTTCAAATAAGCTCTCTCTTTAATAGAAAGCACTAAACTTCTTTACCCGATCCTTTTTGACCACCCATCTCAATCTATGGTGTTGAACCCTTGCTTACTAGTCACATGAGGCTGAGACTTGGGGGAAGAATGTTCCTTCCCAATAAGCACACTATCAACATACAAGGAAAAATCAATCTAAAAATACAAAAAAATTATAAAATCATTACACCTTTCATCCTTCATAGTATTTCAGTGATAAGCCCATACTTCTTACTGGCAGTATGAGACTGGGAATGGAGAAAGCCCTTACTCACCTACATTTTGTCTTCGGTGTTGAGCCCTTTCCTTTTACTGATGGCATGGGGCAACATGTAGGGGGTCCTTCACAAAAATACACAAAAAATAATCAACAAATAAATCCTTTATGAAATCTTAATCAAACAAAAATCCCCAAAAGTAATTTAGCTTGCTCATGTTAAGAGAGACAACAATTCCTTCAACTAGATTTTTCCAATCAGTAGGCCATCTATGGATCTAAGTCGATTCAAAACCTATAAAGTGGAATCATCTTGGAATCAGTCAGATAATCTTGACTAGAGATGAGTTACATTTTTCTCATATGGATCATTGTTACACCTTGTGTTGTCACATCCATTATCTTCACTTTCATATCACTATTCACCTCATTTTCACGTCCTTCTTGGCTCTTGGTGATGAGCCCTTGCATCTTCCTAGTTGCATGGAGTCACGAGTGGAGTGAAACACCCTATCATTTTATCACCTACATTTCTGCCGATGGAATAGAATGTGTCTATTTATTTGCACATGCTTTCAAGTAGTGTGCCCCTTTTTACTGAGTTGTAAAATACCAAAAACATTCAAAAATATCTTACAAAATTACAAATGCAATATAAAAAAATTCAAAAAATCAAAAACAATATAAAATTGTTCCAAAAAATCCAAAAACAGTATAAAACTGTCACAATCAAAACATTCAGATAATGTTTGACAAACTTTTAGCAACTAGATAACACAGTTCAACAATTTCACCATTTGAAGGTGCTCCTCATGATCGTTCCAAATCATCTTTATTTCCCATGGTGTATATCTATGCTTGAGGAAATCATTTACCCTTTCGAATTATAAATTTTGCTTGGGGCACATTTGGATTTTACATTTTAATCCCATACAGATCAAACTTCAATGGGATCTGACAAGAGTATCTTTTGGAGTATCTAAGTATCACTCCACTCTTCATCTTGATCCAATCCTCTCGTGTTCTAAGCTATCACTTGGGGGAATTCAAATCTGTCTAGTTCTTCAATGTGGAACACATTTAGAGTGTCATTAGATGTCATTTTTGTACGTTGTGTTGTACTATTGTAGTTTTTCAACATTGTGACGATGCTTTTGCTTTTTTCCATTTGTTATTTTGTTGTACTTTGTTTACCTTTTTTGTAGACCAATTGCAAGAAATTTATTTGCATCTTAGTTCACATATAACTTTGGTGTGGTTCCTTCCTGTTCATATTGGGTTTTTTTGCAATGTTTGTTTCATGTTTTCTTGTCACTTGCACGTGTTGTGTTTTCCTCCTGGTTTATTTAAGCCATAGAATGTTTTATTTTTTGTTGTGTATTCATGTTTGTTTGCATTTGTATTTCAAACTTTTCAAAATTTTCAAAAATTAAAAAAAAAAATTCATATATTTCAAAATCCAAAAACATCATATATTTTAAAAATTACAAAGAAATTTAAAAAATTAAATTTTTTTTGAACAAACATTCACTTATCATAGAAATCCTACAATTGGAAAACCCTTGAAGTGAATCTTTCAACATCTCAATACAATCTTGATAAATGTCATACCTTTATCTATTACCCTAGTGATTGTTCTGATCTTACAACTATCACTTTCTTCCCTTTGCATGATATGCTAACTCTGCTTGGGGAAAGTCACAATTGTTTTTCCTTCGCGATATAACTTCACCTGGGGCAATTTAAACTTTGATCATTTACATAACAGATCCAACAAGAGTTTCATAAGGAGTCACTTTAACTCCTCTCTTCCAGTCTGATCCTATTCCCTTGGGATCATTTACATCTACTTAATCATCATTGTGGCACACATTAGGGGCATAGCTGATTGTCTTCTTTTTCGAATTTGTGTTGCATTGTTGATGTTTACTTTTTGGACCACTTGCAAGTAGTGTGATTACATCTTGGTTCCTTTATAACCCTGATGCCTGCACCTACTTTGTATATTGGGTTTGTTTTCCTTTTTTATCTTTTATTGTGTGTGTGTGTGTTTGTTTACACACATCTGGGTTAACCATCTTGATTCTTTCATAATCATGGTGACAATCTATTGTGCAACAAAAAATAAGGTTACTCTAAGATTATTCTCCACATGACGCTCATGCTACGAGAACAGTTCTTTCCAATCCTTGTTCAAATCCCTTGCTTTCTTCCTATCAAATGGTTATCCATCACCTGTTTGCATCATCCACTCGCTTGAGGGGCTATTCCTCTACTATCATACTTGCTGGGGCATCCAAATGCTTCATTTCTTTATACTCGCTGGAGCATCCAAGTGCTTCACATCTTTTTGCTCGCATATCTACATGTGTCTACTATATTTAAAAACACTATTACTTTGCAATAACACTTTAAAAAGGGGAAATTGTTGACACCCTAAAATCAATCACTTGTTCCCATTATGTTTTCTTCCTAGTACATCCTGTTATTCACCCATTTGTGATTAATTAATTAAATCGATTAATCATACACATTGCACCCTTTGGATTAATTAAATTAATCCCTAGTACTTTGTACCCCTTTATGCTAAGTTAATTATCATTTATTAATTAAATGATTAATTAATTAAGTGTGCACATTCATTTACAATTAGTCACTAATTAGGTAAACACACCACTTCCTGGTTAACAACCACTTGGACTCCACATCCTCAAGCCTAGTCAACTACACTTCTAGAATCCTAGAAAGGTGGGGGAAATTGAATTACACGTATAACCACCTTTTCTGGATGCAACTTCTGCAATTAATTCATTTACTGCCCCTAAATGTCCCAGAATTGCTGCAACCTCCTCCAATGTTATTTTTAGCATGTGCATTCAACCGCTTTAACCAACTTCTAACCACTTCTATCTATATAAAATTCAAGCCCAATCTCTTGCAAATCCTCTTGGATTTACCGTACAAAAACTTTGTTTAAATTTCTCCAACTTCTGCTATTTTGGAAGCAATAACCCAAGCCAAATCCCTGTGTTCATAGCATTGGTCAACACATTCTAGAGGTCATTCAAGATCACCCACATCTATTTACAAGGTTACACAAACGAAGTTTTTTACGACCTACCTGAGGTTTGCACTGAAAGGTCACAAGAAGGTTTGCAAGTTTGTTTGTTAACTTTTCATTTATTGTCACTTTTCTCTATTTACAACTTGCATTATAATCTAAGAATGAGATGTTTTTCTCTGAAGTGTGTGCACTTCAAGAGAACCTTGTCAAATTTGTGGAAGAGAGAACAAAAAATTTAAGAGGAAAAGCTCTCTTTTTCACTCCCTCATGCATAGTAAAGATGATTTCATATGCTCCATGCAACAAAAACTTGCGAGCCTAAAACATTCCCCTCCTACCGTGGACCTACTTTACCCCGCATTTGGTCTATTATTGTTCCTGTACCTATTGACCATGATTCGTTAGTGCCTGAGCTTGCTCTTGCTATCGATATTCTTATTGTAGTTTTTTCTACTATTTCTGTTGCTCTTATTGTTGCACATGTTTAAAATCATGTGCCTATTGTAGTTATACATTCTGTGTATCTTGATTTTACTCTAACTGCTTACATTCCTGGCTCATTTGAGAAGCACACAACTACATTTGGTTCTTGAATGCTTTGTTTTATGGGATTTTTTGGTAGAGGTATTGACATACATTCCCAGAGTATTGTTTCCTTTATATAACCTGTTAAGTGGAATTCTCACGACGACATTGGTTACAAAGTAGGTAACATATCTTTTATGGGATCACTTGTTGATAAGTTACTATTTTTTTTTGTTGGACTCTTAGTGAGGATCATGAGCTAATCATGAGTTTTTTTGCACCTTCACTCATGCTTAAGTAACATGAGATTTTAGTTGTCATAAATGATCAAACCTGACACATTCTAATGTTTCCTCGTCTAGTTACAAAATTTGCGCCAAATCATATGAAAGAATCCTCCTCAACCATCTATGTTCATTTGGGATGGACTTCTGATCACTTTTGGTGGCAACGTAAATGTTCATTAATATGGAAATACAAGTGAGGATCCTCCACTATTTAACTTATTGTTATGCTCATAATTCCTCCTACATTGTAATGCTCCTAGTTGTTTGAGCTATTTTATTTGGTAGTTGTAGAGAAAATATCCTATTTCAGATGGTGTCCTTAGAGATTGATGACATTCTATATTTTTTATGCATCACTTGGTGATGTTATTTTGTATGGGATCATTTTGTAGTCACACTGAGTCTACAGAGAAATAGATTTTTGTCATGCGGATGTGCTCCATTTTGAGCACTTTTCTCTCCTTCAGTTGCATGATTTTCCCATTGCCACTAAGGCCATCTTATTGAGAGGTATACTTCATCTGTATTTTCTGTAGTTTTCAAACATGTTGAAAGTCTCCTTTAACTTATATTTGAGCTTTCCCTCCTTCTGAAGTGTAGCTAGTTTGGTGAACTCCAATGTCAACTTGTCTCATTCAACAATATGGGTGGGTATGGTGTTGATCTTGCTTTGAGTGTCATGTCGATTACTTTGAAAATTATTTTTTGGATATTAACACACTCCATCTTCTGACAGTAAATCAAATTTAAATTTTGGTTAAATCTTTCACTATCGACACTGCCGACAGTATCCTTAGATGGAGCTATTATGGTGAATTACAATATCAACTATTTATTTTTTTGTGATCGAGTAGTGGATCCAGACCACTAGTCCATAATGATTTTAAGTGAACACGTGTCTACTAAACATTTCATATGGTTAGTAGAAATTTAGCTCTTAGGAAGAGCAATGGATTCCATTGCCAATGTTTAATAAGTTTGGCATCTGCAACAACTTGTCAACATTAGCAGCTTTGGATCACATATTCTTATAAGATCATTTCTGACTTTTGATTTCATTAAGTGTATTTATGTTTAATGGGATTCATTCCATCTAGTGCACTTAATTCAACACCGTGGTTATTCTTTGAGTCATGTTTTTTGGGATGCCTTGTGACATAAGTTCTTGCTCCACTTTGGTTGTATTACTGGTTTTTGGGTGTCTTGTGTGTTACATTTCATCCATGATAATTCTTCTTTGTCAGTTATTTTTATCATTATTTTTAAAAATTGAACCTTGTATAAAGTACCGATTATTATATGACTTGGTGGTTACAATGACTTGAAATCCACATATTCTGGAAATATGATCTTGTTACTAGAAGGCCATATTTCAATGTGTATTTGTACATGGGTACCTCATTAGGCCTAGTTCTCGAGACACATTAGTCTCTTTTCTTCCTCTTTTCTCACTCCCCATTCTGCGCTTAAGGGTGTTACAGTGTGTGTGTTCGCATTGGAAAGTAATTTTGGTTATTTCTAAATCATGTTGATGTTGATTTGTGTTCACACCCACAAAGGGGTTAAGCTTGATTTGGGAGACTGTTATTTGTTGGAAGTTATGAATATTTTCACATAAGTATAATATTCCATTTCAACAATATTTATTTCATGCAATAATTTATTGTTGTAAGTAAGAAATATTCCAAGCTATATATTTGTGGATACTCCCTATTGTAATATTAACAAACACATACATGAATACATATCATATTGTGCATTATTGTATTTGTGTGTTCGTAGATTTGATTTCATCATTGTAATGGTTTAGTGATGGAGATTCCAGGTGATAAGTACTGACTTATCCAATAACATGAGACCCATGAGGCCCATTATATCATTTGTGGCGACTTATACATGGATTCTATGGAGGACAATGAATCTTTGATTACTATGCAATGGTTTGCTAGTGAAAGAGAGGTAGTTTTACATCCATAAAAAAACTATCTTATTTGAACCCTAACCATCATCTCTACCACTCCTCTAACTTCTCTTGGTTCATGTGGTCCGACCTCAGACAAGGTAATGGCATGGTTTTAAGAATATTAGATCAAGGTTTGTTAGCCGAGCAATTTGTTTTCTCTTTTGCAAAATATTTTGGTCACATGGTTAGTGTGGTTTTTAATATTGTGTTGCCTGACCATTTCCCCATTTAGTTTTTTATTTAATGGACTAAAATTCGCGTGAAGAGGGATGGAATTAATTATCTCAACATGATTCATCTTAGCCATGAACAAAATTTTAACCACCTTGGGATGATTTGGAATTTGGTGCCAAGTTCTTATGGAGAGTTTGGTTGGATTGATTGGTGGTTGAAAGCTATCTCTTGTATTGCCACCATTCTCAAAGTGTACGATAAAAAAAAATTCTATCTTTAGACGATGAGTTCACAAGGCTTGAAAATTGTGAATTCCTTAGAATTTTATGGGGAATCGAGATTTCTCATTTTAGTGACAACCTTTAACTTTAATAAATGAAGTGAAGTCACAAAGTTAAAATTGGAAGAGGATGAATTCACATTGCTCAAATTTGGGCTCATATTCAGTGGCGATTAGTTACCAAATAAATTTTATCCTTATTCAATCTCAAAACACGGTGGATGAGGCTAGAGCCATTCGTGAAGTTAATTTAAGGCTCATTTGCTTTCTTGACCTCTTAGAGGATTTGTTATCCGCTACCATACTGTCTTTACCGTTCAACCCTTTTCTCTAATTCATAAGAATAAACACCAATCATGTCTTTAGGTTGTTCCATGTCATTATTTTAATGCTCAAAGGTTTGTCT